>WBNO01011989.1:0-36846 GCA_013400575.1 Peucedramus taeniatus
AACTAGTGCCTTGTGTGCCAATGACAATATTCTTCATAACACTGTTATGAGGTCCATAAAGATGTTTATTACCACCTACCTTAAGATATCCTGACATCCTGAACACTCATGCAGCTGTCATGATAATTATTGTTTTTAGAGCATTACAAACACAATCTGGACTTTTATAGTATCCATTACCTTAAGCCAAAAGCTCATAGTAATTTATAAGTGGTAAAGAAAAGCCAGAAGCAGATAAGATATATATAATACATGGACTTTTTCACACATGAGTGACATCTGCATGATGGCTTTATAAAAGTCAGATACACTCTAAGGCTTCAGTCCTAGGTTTGTAAAGAACCAGAACCCATTTAAATAATTGGGTTGTTAAAGCTGTGTAAACACTTTGCTATCTCTGCTTCTTAGATACCGTTTTTTAGGTGTTGCTTCTCAGATTTTAGAGCACAAATAACATCAATAGGTAGAGACTTCAGGAAAGCCCAATGAAATCGGAGTTCTTCTTGCCAGCTACAGGGAAAAGTCATAAGACAATCCTAAGCAGGTTCTTCTCTCCTTATGCCTGGACTGAAGTCCTTCTATTTCCTTTGCCATTGTTTGATTGTTTTCATGGGTTTTTTAGAAAAACCTTGACCATACAGAATATTCAACAGAGCTTCTTCCATTAAATTTGGTATTACTACTACATTTGATAAAATTCCAATTTATGATGCACAGACACCAATTGAATAACCAGAATTTTTTTGTCTTACATTGCTCTGGCTTCCTTTCAAGGCAACTCACACTTATAGACTTTGTCTAACTCCAATTCCTAATGCGAGTATGAAAACAAGCAAGAGCATGTGGCTGTGACCATAAAAACCCCTCAATGTTTTGACAGAAATCTGAAAATACATTATTTGGGGTTTTGGGTTTTTTTTCAGTTTGACTAAAAAATGCTGAGTATTTTCAGTTGCTAAGATAAATTCTTCATTCTGCAGCTCCACACGTGGTTATCACTTTCTCCTGATCTATGGCATTCAGGGGTAGGTCTATAAAGTTGGAGGTTTATCCCTTTACACTGCGTGCAGGATCAGAAAGCAAGACATCTCACCATCTTACAGTCTAAAAAATCTGCCCATGCTCCCACGACTTTTCACATTGTCTTTCAGTACTTTTATTGTAGAATAAAAAATTATATTAAGAAAATTCTATAGCAAACCAAGGGAGGTTAATCTACCCATTACCAGGCATGTTAAGGGCAATGGTAAGTTAAAACTCTGTAATTATGATGCCTGCTAGACTCTTGATTGAATTCTGTTATATCTACCTCACAAAAATTCCTTTCGGTTGAGATATTGCACAAGGAGTACTTAGGGAAAGTCACCTGCAAAGTTCAGAAGGCAATAAGTAAAAAAATACACCAGAAAAGTATCATGTTTGGAAGAAAGGAAAGACATTTCCTTGTTTTTGCCTATAAAGGATAAATCACTGCCGTTCTCACAAAGGAAACAATAGGTATCCTTATATAACAGTAATGCTTTCCAGGAGTTCTTCTATTTCTAAGGTGTAGTTTTAACCAATTTGTGTTTTAGGCTGATACCTTGTTTCTCTGGAAGGACAATTTTTTTTTTTTCTTATAAAAGGTAGTTTCTGGTGGTCATTATTGGACATGGTTATTTTGAAAATATAGACTCATCATAACGAATGAGGTGATGGTTCCCTCAGTTTGCAAACTACATATTCAGTCATTAGCATCTAGCTGCTGAGGTCAAAATATTTGGTTTTAAATGTGCTGAATTTTTTATACTCTGTGCAATTGACTACTGTATCTGAGAACTTCAAAACTCTTCTAAAGTGTGAAATATGCTATGGGCTGTTACATTTTTCCTGATATAACAGGAAAAATTAAAATATTGTAATACATACAGTATTTCCCCAAAATATTCATATATTCCCCATGGAAATATTTTTAGCATTTTAGAGTACAGTTTTAGTAATATCTGGGTTTCCTATTTTTTCTCAAGTTATTGGTCATTCTAGGGTCTTAATTTCCAACACTGAGAGGTCAGAACCATTTACAGCTGGAACTTACTGATTGAGATGGCTTTATGTATCTCTGTGCACATAACTTCTGCCCCTGCCAATTCAACGAAATAAGTTACTATTCATTTCATTTGCTGAGAGAGATATGAAAATAATGGTGGAAGTTTGATAGTGCAGTATGTGATGGTGCAAGTTTTGGCATATATATATGCCAAAAGATATTAGTGGCAGAAGTTTGGATAGATGCCTTATATATGCAAAAAAAAGCAGGCCATCACAAGCAAAATTTAATAAAACTCACATATCACATCAATTTTTCATACATTCTTTCTATAATATATTTAACAAGAATACTATTTTGAAAATGTATTCATTTCTTAGGAAGTTTTAAAACATTTTATAGGAACTGTATTGTATACTCTTCAAATTACGACATCTCAGCGCATGCTCAACACAAAAACCTCTGAGAAAGTAAAAAAAGAATAGAAAAACACTTAAAGTTATCTGAAAGCTACCAGAGTAACTTTTAACTTGTAAAAACTGAATAACTTTTAAGTCAAATATTTTAGATTTTCCGAAGCTCTCCTGCATTCTTGTAGAAAGCCGTTTCCTTCCCAGTTTTAACATGATTTCTACCTTTGAAATATGATGCTTTTATTCTGCCAAATAGCATGCATTTCTGGCCCTCACCTAAGAAACGTCTGGCCTTCACCTAAGTAGCTAATGGGAACAATGAATTAATTTTCTGTTAGATAGACCTTAGAATGTCTGAAAAATAGAATAAATTCTGGATGTCTGTTAATGAGCAGTATATAAATGTAAGTCACAGGTTCCTCATAATGGCAATAAAGAATTTTATCCCCAACACTCAATACAATAACAATGCTGAAGTTTGATATATTGCATCATGGTGTGCTGAAGGTAATACTTGAGTGTTCTCAAGAGAAAACTTGATCTGTTAATCTTGAGATCTTTACAAAACTATTCCAGGTTTTGTTGTTATATTTGATGAATTGCCAACATTTGATGGTTTATCGTGATTTAAGGCTGCTAATACTTAAACTGCCTCTTTTTATTTCTGTATGTCTAAGATGTTTATTTAGGGGGGGGTAAATTTTTCAATTTGCTAATTTATAAGCATAATATTTTATTATATATATAATATTATACAAATATGTTTCCATCTGTTAGCCAAGGTCTGATATTGTATTTCACAAAATCACTATATTTTCCCTACTCTTAATTTTTCCCAAATTCAAATTTAAAAAATCACTATATTTTCCCTACTCTTAAATTTTCCCAAAGAAAAAAACAGATAAAACATTTTCACCTATCCTTTACCAATGAGTCAGTTGTTCTCCACACCACTCAAGCATGTCCAGCCAGTCATAAGAGTAAATACAACAAACATTTAAAAATCTCATACAGAAACTACAATCAATATCCAAACATGCTGCTACTCTTGCCTCTGGGCCTAGGAAACGTATATCTATTTAGGTATTGGTGAGGAGAAGAACACAGCCAGAGTTCAATCTGTGAAGGGACAAGCAAGGATGTCTTTGCTTCTGATGTATTTTGGAGCTTGCTTCAATAACTTTCCACAGTGTTCTGTGGCTTCTGCAGTGCTGTGTTGTATTGATTCCACTCTCTGTGCTCCTGCATGACTGCAGGATGGCTCCTGCACCTACACACAAGACAGCTGAAGCCAGGTGGGACCTCTGCAATCACTGAGGACCAAGAGTCTACAGTAGTTCACAGAATCAGAGTTACAATTATTACAATCAATTACATAACCATAACAACAACTAATTAATTAAAATATTGATTCTCCCTTAATGAGGGAGATAACAGTTGAAATTCATTATGGTCATATCACTTACATTAAACATTTTTAGCACGTAATTTCTTGAAACAGATTTAGTTCTGATGAAAAATAGACACCCAATATTTCACGTTGATCTGGTGTCTAAAAACATTCCAATCGTGCTTAAGAAATGTGTCATCTTTCCATTCCTTTGTATCTTTTTATTCCACTCAATGACAAAATAATTGAAGTCATTTGTGATTGATGCTCCATTCTTATTACAGTTATTTCTTGGCTGTGAAATTCTTCCTGATCTGCCTTCTCGATCTTCCCTAGAGGTGTGCATGACTTCTCTATTTCTTTAATTCAAAAACTCCTAACATATGGTTCCCACCAAAGCTTAAAAACTGTCTACTTTTGTAACTGTACTGATCGTGACAAAGAGGGAACAGAATGCCAGATTACTTGCCAGACTACACATCATTTTATTCAAACATTCACAAGCAACTTTTCAAGAGTTAAAATATATTTGTAATTGTAATTTCTAAAAGTATAATTTATCTCTCTATTCTCTCTTTCTTTTTCTTTCCCTGTTAAAAACTGCTGAACTAAACCTTAAAGGCATCCAGTCCCTGGGACCTCACAGGCAGTGAGTGGTAAGCACGACATGTATGATGGAAACAGCAAAGGGCTTTGCCTACCTCTCTGAAGGGTATCACTTCCTTTTTTTAATAAGAGGAAATTAAAAAAAAAAAAAAAAAAAAAAAAAGTTGGCCTCTCAGCAGTGGGGTTCAGAGTGGGAAGAGAGAGCTCAGATGATACTGATAATTACTGCATTTTCCAGTAGCATTGAGAGGATAGATCATCTACTTGCTTCTTAATAAACTTGCCTCTTCCATTTCATTTTTTTACCTGGCTTGGTAAAAAACCTGATAAATCTCTTATGAAGCCTCTGGAAAGGTTTTATACCCATTTTCAAAGGTTGGAGGAGATCTAAGCAAGTTCTTGAAAAAAAAATAAAGATAGTAACCTTAGATGACAGAAAATGCAGTTAAAATAATTATGATATTTTGAGGATTGGTTAGGTATAAATCTGTTACACATGCGAAGAACCACATAAGGTGTTTCACAATGTCTGTTTCTATGTTATCCTTACATAACTTTATCCAACAACTTTCCTGAAGAGCTACAGTTAGCTTTTTCACAGAATATACTTTCTAAGTTTAGTTTTTACATTCTTTCTCAATCTGTCTACGATATAAGTTACCAACACACTTTCCCTTGTAAAATTTTTCAGGTTCCTCCCAAGCCAAACAGGAATTCATAAAACCAAAAATGGGGCAGTCATGATTGCCTGTTTGCCAGGCACTATTTGCCAGCAAGAATTGTCAATACTGTTTTTAACAAGAAAAATATTTTAGTGCTGGTAGCTGCCATGTAGACAATGTCTTCTGCACAAGGGAAGCTAACATTCCTTCTTTAGTAATTTGTTAAAGCTCATTACCAGCATATTAAATAATATGCTAGTAATGCCAGTAACATGCCTTGATTTGCTGCTCATCTAAACTGTCTCCTTTGTGAAGCTGGGGACAGTAGAACTACTACCTTCTCAATGATACTTTCAGTGGAATCCTGTTCTATAATTACGCCTTCTCAGGGTGTCACTTGAAGAGATGTGACTCAGCTGCAGGAGGTTTCATGTGGTGCCAAAGCTTGAAATGTGTCTCCAGTGTATATAACTAACATTGGTACCAAACTGTTGAAAGTGATTTCTACTAGGAGCTTTAGCTCACAAAATCCAACTCATTCAAAGTTTCTTTACAAATTATAATCCTGAGAATCGACAACTCCCACGGGTAACAACACTGCAGATTTCTAGCTTAACAGTCTGAACCTTTTCTGGAATATTGCTGTGGGATAGAGATTCCCAAGGAAATATACATTCCCCATGCATATTCAGGCTACCTCCTCCACCTCCCAGCTTCAACCAACTTACTTCATAGTGCTATATTTGCCTTCATGTTTGAAAACCCAAAGCACTTAGACAAATTCCAGTTGCTCTGTGCTCGTCTACACTCCTGACACATTTTTGCCTCAGAAAGTTTGAGGCTTGGTGATTGTCATTTCTCATACAGGAACAGATTGGAAGCTGGGGGAGGGATTCCTGCTTCTTGTGCTCATCTTTTCCCACTTTGAATGAATTACACACAACTCTATACCAGTTAGCATTACCACACCCACAGTAATTCAGAACATGTACTTTGCTTCAAACGATTTCTTGCAGTTTCAAAAAGTTGCACTTTTCTTGTTTAATGATATAGGGTGCTGTAGTTCACTGTGTTGCAATTCACTACTTTATAAAAAGCCTCTTTAAATAACAGCTCCACATTTTTTCTGTTTCTGAATACTTTGATTTAAAAACAGGCTTCTTTGCAAAACATTCAGGTTTGCACTGAAATGCTCCTCCCACATTTTAAGAGTGATATAATTGGTTTTCCTATATCCTTTCTGAGAGAAGGCAAGTGATTTATAAATATTTTCCACTTCACTACACATTGCATAAATCACTGGACTGACCTGTACTTCAGAGCTTTGTCTGCTCAGCCTTGCTGTGGTTTGTGATCAGGCAAAGGGCTCCTTTCCCTCAGGTCATTTTTTGGGTTTATCAATATGGAAAGTCTTGAGCTGAGTTAACTCCGACATTTCTTTCCAACTTTCTTTTACTCTTTTAAAAGAAGTCAACTCCTGGTGTTGCTGTATGATAGTAGTAAAGACTAACCAAAAAGGGCTTCCTTAAACTTTGAGGCAGGCATTTTATTGCACGAAGCAAACTAGCATTATCCTTTAAGGTATTCTCTCTTCTTTGCACTAACACACAACCCTTCTTGTGCATCTCTCGCTACACATTTGAAGCACTGTTTACTTCTCTTGAAGGCAAGGTTGAGGGTGAAGTTAGAGTCTAGAGCAATCACACACTGTCTTTCTCCCATAGGAGAAATAAAACAGGGAGACCTAAATTTGGGAACAGCTTGGGCATTTTTGTAACAATTCTCTTACTGATTCATTTCATGTGCACATATTGGGAGGACAAAATGGTTATTTCTCCTTTTGGCTGATGAGTTTATGAGGCATGGGCAAGACTGACATACACAGCTGCCAAATTGTTAGGTCTAAAAAATCATCTTCTACTGCCACTAGTTATGACAGCAAAGAAGGTCCAGGAGGTTGCACACAGCTCTCTCACTATTTTCATGCCTGCATCAACTGCACATTCACTTCCAAGCTCTTATTCTGTATTCAGAAGCAATCCCTTTTTGAAAGACCACTCTGTTAAATTTCTGGGTTAACAGCTCCTGAATTTAGCTATCACTTTTCAAAGCAGTATGATCCCTGCCTAATGGTATCTACATATCTGACTGTGTTTGCAACTTAAGCAAGCTTGAAATGCTTTTGCCTTTTCCCTCCAGATATAATTTGTAAACTTCTCCTTCAAAGTATTGCATCGCCTTAAGTCCTTTGTCTGATATTTTTTTAATTAGTCCTGTCCATCTACCATGAGAAGTCATTGTCTCAGATTCTCTGTTCTATTTTGCTAAAGAATGATGGATTTTTACATATGAAACTGAAGTGAATTTAGTTTTCATTTTTCTGCTTTTCTCTTACTGCAATGACTGTTTAGCCTCATGCATTCCCGTGGATGCTGTATTCAGGCATGATGATTGCTTGCATCTGCTTTTACCCTTTTTTTTTTTTTTTTGGCATCAAATTTTTAATACTGCCTTTCCCAAAGATCATATTCTCACCTTATTTTCCCAGCCTTTCTACATCAAGTATTATGTTTCATTTATAGATCTCAGTTAATTTATCATTCTTTCTCCATAAGCTTCTGCATCTAAAACCTAAGATTCCTGATAATTAAACATCCCTCTCACATAGCCTTCCCTTTAAGCCTTGCCTGGTTTACAAACATACATGTTGTCACCTGACAAAGACCACCTAACCTAACCTACGTAATTCATTATACAATGTTCTGTATTTTGAAAAAATCCACTTCTATGAGGAGAGAGAAATTTGGCCGGTGCTTCCAAAGATGTTCCTTCCCCAGCACATTAAACATTGTATGAGCAATTGCTTCAAGCAAGTAGAGATCAACACAGAAGAATATGCTGCAAACATTCTTGAACAAGCAAAGTCCATATAGGCTTCTGTAATGCCTGTTTGGCTCAATTAATATTTTAGTCCATGAAAGACCTCATTAATTTTAAGCGGGTTACTTGTGCATTTGAATACACTGTAATAGCAGTAAAGGGATATATCTTGCAGTGAACTTGGTAGCATTCAATTTTTGTACAAGATTTGCCAAAGGCAAAGTTGAAAAGCAAGTTATTTTCAACAGACTTAACCTTGTCTGATAAGAACTTGAATGGTTACCAAAAAACTTGTAAAGGTCTGCAAATCATAATCTCTTAAGGAGAAAGACATCAGGTTTTGAAACCTTACATTTTCTGCCTACATTTCTGTGTCATGCAAATAGCCAGACTGCACTTTTCTGTTCCCATGTGTATAAACTGGAGGGAAACTATATCTGTCTTGGTTTGAAATTTTGCAAAGAGCTTCCTCTACTGCCAGCATGCAAGGGATAAACGTAGCTGATAGCAGAGCTGAGAATCGTCTTTGCTAGTTGTTACCATCCAACCAACCCTGGCCAGTTCCATCATGTCACATTTCCTTGCAGTGACACAAGCAGAAAAGAAACTCATGACCCTCCCTCTCTCTTTTTCCTGGACATCTCCAGTGTCACAATACAGGGAGAATTGCAATACCCCATTTCCTTTTCAGGATACATTGAAAATATGAGAGTGAGAGACGTGGAAAATAAGGATTAAAAACTCTGGGTATTTGACCAGTTCAATCCTAATGGCAACCACATCTGCTCTTGAAAACTGTATACAATATATTTATAGCAGACAGTAAAAATATTATTCCAAAATTCTGTTTCTCTGTGTTATTACAAAATGACAATATTGTTTTTAGGCTATTTCCTTTAACCAGATTGACAGAATTACAGGTTGACATTACTGTGAAATTTTATGATGTATTATGTTAACTGTGCCAGTTTGATTAGCCTTGATTGACAGCTAGTACCTGCACAGAAAGTTAAATATCTCAGGAAGGAAAGAGTGGTGAAAAGTACGTTTCCTCCTTCTATGGTAACAAGTAACAAGAAATATATAGCAACAGTAATAGTAGTAAGATTACATATAGTATTACATTAATCTCAATGATAAATAAATTTATTCATTAAAATTTAAAATACTGATTTTCATACCAGTGATATAATAATACTCATTATTCATAATTATAATACTCATTTATATTTTTTCTCACCTAAAACACTCTGTGTTTGGCAAACTTTTTACATGCACACTGAATGAACATAACAAGCCTGAGAAAACTTGAGATTTTTCATTCCATATACATTTTGCTCCTGGGAATGTACTACCATGTCTGAGGGACTAAATTTAAAAATCTCAGCACATGCAGTGGCTGTATCTGAGCTATCATATCATAATAATGTTTCTCTCCTGCAGCATCCTCATCTGTTATCTAAACAGAAGTTGAGATTCTTTTAGAGTATAAAATTGCTTGCTCAGATGTCTAGTGAATTCCTCAGAGAAGCTGTGCATTACCCTTCTGGCTTTAGGGTTTGAAAACCCTAATCACTTGAAAATGGGTGCCACTGGAGGTTCTCCACTCGCCCTGTAGATGACATTAATTCATATCAACAGGATACTGCATGTTATAAGACACAAATAAAAACATTCCTAGAAACTACTCTGCATTTTACTTGTACAGAAATAGGGGAATTTAGGAAGGACTGCAGAAGGAACCTGGATTTTTTTAATGTGAAAAAAAATCTTTGAAATAACTTCATAGGTGGTGAAGGTGTTTGAGGGTTTTTCACTTTAATAGTTCAACATCTTTGAAATCAAGGGATGAAGAATGGGAAGGACCTCCTTTTTCACTGAGTTTGGTACTCTCTTTGCACAAATCATCACCTATCTTTTGAAAAGAATATGGATTGCCTTCTGAAAAGGACTTAAGGTTTTGCATATTTTGTTGTAGGTCTTTTAGGTTCTGTTTCCTTTAGTGGCTGGATGTTTTCAATTAAATTTCCATCTTAAATTTATTTGTGGCCAGCTAAAACTACATGATCCTCCAACTTAAAGTGTTTTCCAGGGTTCCTGGCATTTAAATACTCCAGGGAGAGCAATCATATTATCTCCTAGCCTTCTTTTTCTAGTTACATCTAATTTCCATTCACATGTCACATCAAAATTTCTGCATTTTTCATTCTCTCCATCGCCAGCCATTCTCCTGATAATCCTCAAAGTCTTTATCAGTATCTTTCACACTTTGAATTCCCCTTTCCTTAGCACAGGAGACTCCATGCCCAGCCCAACAGTGAGAGCTCTGCTTGGGAACAGTTAGATACCTCCACATAAGAATGCCATAACCCTCAATAAAACCTTTCCATGTCTCATTTCCCTCCTGTGCTGAGCCTAAATCCACACTCTTGAGGCAGAAGGAAACCTGGAGCAACATGCACAATAGTCCTTGGCTGGGAGCACTGGTACTGGCCACTGTACCCAGTATTTCATATAACTTGTATAAATCATTCCCTTCTGCAGCTCTACCACTACCAGTGCCATCCAGTCTTCCCCAGAAATATCACTCCAGTCTTAGGATTACATTTGACTGTATGACACTGCATCACAGTGGTGCCTCTTAGGCTCTTTAGGATCAATTTCTCTATTTCAGTCATTCCTCTCTGGTAGAAGTCCTAACTGTAAGAGAATTTAGTACTATTAGTCGCCAGGTGCAGCATTTTTGCACTTTCTGCTATGCAATTTCATTCCATTTCTGCTTCTCTAGTTCTCAAAATTATTCAGCCTCGACTGCTTCTTTCTCTTAGTTTTGTCTCACTGGTCAACTTTTCTCAGATCTTGAGAAGTTCCTTAAAATCTTCTCTCCTGTTAGGAAGCTCCCTTTCAGTACCATTGTACTGAGCTTAGTTTCTTACCCACTCCACAATACAGCAGTTCTTATGCTTACACATATACTTTTTGGTTGAATAAATAATTTTTGAAACAGCAGTATAGCAAATTAGGCTCCAGAAAGACTATTAGTAGCTAGCATTTCCTTCCCCAAAACAAAGTCAGCTATCTGGTTAGAAAGAAATCAGGTTAATCTTGCGTGATCTGCCTTTTCTATTTTTTTTAATGCAAGTTTAATTTCATAATTCTTCAGCCACGAGAACTAAGTAAAATGTCATGTAATAGACTGTTTTTATATTTCTATATCTTCTCATAAATGACTATGTAACCTTTCTAACTTCCATTTTTAATTAATTAGGTCCATATAGACAAACCCTTTTGGCCTTTGTAATAACATCTCCAGCTCAGGAATGTTGGAAGGGCAAATCATTTCATGTAATGTTTCAAAATAAATGCCTCTCTATCCATAGGCCTATAGGAATTGCTTCAAGGAGAAAAAGTGATGATAAAATAAACAAAGAATACAAAGGCTTACTGTCCCACAGAAATGTTTGGTAATGATCTTAAACCAAGTAAAAGTAATGCCTGGGATTTGGAGTAGGAAATTTTATTTTACTAAAGATGTTTCTTCAAAATATACTGCTAGAAAAATAATTAATTAATTCACTTATCAGCATTGTTTTTTAAAAACATCTATCATGTTTTTATGATGAAAATTCAAAATGGGAAATTTTTCAAGAACAGAGCTTGTGTTGCACCATTCTTGTCTTTTAACCTGCATTACTTATGTCACTAGCACAATAATTCAATGTATTAGTATAGCTACCCTTGAAATAAAAAGGTGCACATTTGCTTGGATTTTCTTTAAGAAATGTTTTATTGCTAAATTGTTATTTTTGCACAATTAGCCAACATTATTCACATTTACCTCCATTCCTAAGTTCAGAATGCAATCCATGCATATCCATCAAAGGAAACATTACTGATGTACAGGCAGAAATAGAAAGGGTTTCACTGCAAACTTCCTTTTGCATTTACTTCATTTCTCAATGGATGTTCAAACATTCTAAGGTGACAATAGCTGATATCTTAGCTGATAATAGCTGATAGTCTCTTTAATTTTCTGCCTCAGTCCTACAATGACAGTCAGAAGGTTGTAAAAAGCTGATCTTAAAAGTCACTGAACAGAAAATTAAGATGGAAGAAAATTATGATTCTAAGACACATCTAAGTGTCCTAATTAGCTTCTGCTGGAGTACCTCACATTCATGCTATAATGGTACATAGGAACATGAATTGATTCCAGAGGGAAGTCTGGTACAGTCAATCAGTCTCTCCACTCATGAGGAGACAACTGCCCTGGTTGAATAAGCCTGTAGACCACTGGGAGCTCATATTCCTTCAGCTATAAAGCCCTTTTGGATGCATGTTCTTATCTCACAATGAAATCTTTAAAAGCTTTCTTCCCTGGCGAGACATACATAGAATATGGATTTCCTTCTGCACTGCAAACCCTGCCTAGAAAAACAGTACAGACAGCTCTAACTTTGGCACTATTGGGATGGAAGATAACAGAGAAAAAGGACAGCACTGATGAGAAAGTACAACCAGAAATGCATCCTGCCTCAAAAAACCTCACCAACCTCTATGTTAGGAAAAGTAGTGTCTATCAATTGTCACTTCCAGGGAGAACTAGAAATAACAACAACTGAACACATCTGGAATGGAATTCAGAAAATGGCCAATAAAAATAAAGTTGGCCTATTTTGAAAAAAATAAACATGTTAAAAAACTGTGATAGTTGCTGTTCGATTGTGTGGAGAACAAAGTGAATATTTCTCTTATTCCCAAAGCATGCACTACAGTTTATTTATATGAAATCAGCCTGCCTTGCATCATAGAACCAAACCAAAGTATGTTAGTAGAAAGGCAGAAGACAATGAAACAAAGGCAAAAGCAAAGCATCCCATCCTGCCACATCCTCCAGGTATTGTGTTTGGCAGGTGTGAGATGCAACTTGGCACAAAGCTCAGAAAAGCCTCTAAATGCCCTGCCATTCAACCCCAACTATCTGGGACCACTTGTTTAAGTTCATGACCTAGAAGCAGCTCAGAATGTTCAACAGATAACAGAATCCAGCCCCAGAAGATCTAGACTGTCTGTGGGGAGGAGAACCACTTATAGGTCTGCTCCAGAGAAGGCTACACAACATGATTTTGCACGGAAGCTGATTAATTCAAATATCAACAAGCAGTTGCTTGGTGCTGGCTGTAGAGGCCCTGATCATTTGCTGACAGTGTTGGGAACTATGTGGAAATGGAGATCTGAAGAGTCCAAGGGACATGTGCCACATGCAAGAGTTTTAGTATCATAAACAATATGAATGGAAACCTACATGAGAGAATGTAGTGGCATAAACAAAACATTTAAACATCACATTAAAAGGTAGGTAACAAAGGGATATAAAGCAAGGACATTGCTCAGCGGAAGACCAATAATCTCTCCCGGCTTTATTTAAAAAAAGAAATCCAAATATTTCAATTATATCAAAGTATTTGTAACAAGCCCTACATGCATAAAACAGCTGTTTAACAGAGAAAGTGCATTACATTCTCCCTTTGAATGTTGGCTTAGATATATTAACACGTGTTCATCATGGCTTCCATACAGTAGTTCAGTGGTTTTATGTAATATCCTTTAAAAAGTTCTAGAAAGGTTTTTTCATTGCTGGTTTTAAGGAGGGGGAGAGGGTGCTTTGTTTTGTTAATTTCATAGATGCTTGATTTGTGCACTATCAAAGGCACAGGAAGAAAATATGTTATATCCCCATTTTAGCATTTCATTAACTTATCCCCATGTATTTGGGTTCATTTACCATTAAGCCTTTCATGAAATTTTTGAGTACAACTCAGACTGTTCTAGTTCAAGAACTATTGTTCATGTTTCCTTGTTTAAAATTTACAGTTTTATTTTGATTAGTTCTCTACTGACTTCTGTTAAACTGCCATGTTTCTAAGCATTCAAAAATTTTTGCATTCAAGACTTGCTATTAAGGAGTAACCAGTTAAAAATGCATGACGTACTCTTTGATAACACTGAATTCCCTCCCTTCCAGTGCCAAATTACTATTCCAGTTACTGGTACTTCTCATCATGCAAGACAATGATAAACTCAGGCTGAATGAAATTGTTATTTCATTGTGACAGGAGAGCAGAGAGGTGTGCTCTATGCATATGTGTACAGCAGACTGTGGAGATCAAACAGGAAAACATTTGAGACATGCAGTCTGCATGTTCCCTTTGCTGACATAAATATTCTTTTAAATGTGCTGTAGATTCTTATTTTAAAACAGATTTGGTCATTATAGCTGTAAAAATAAAGTATGCTTTTACCAGAAGCAATGTAAGGTATATTATCTTAATAATGCTCTTTTTTCTTCAAGGTAGGAACTACAGAAATAAACATACCCACAGACACCCATCCACACACACCCCAGATCAAAACAGCTACAAAATAAATGCTCAATGCAGCAGGACTGAGAGGACATATTGGCTAGTTAGAGTGAAACATGTTATTGCATAGCTGCATCTCATTCCAAAATAAACATAGAATTGAAATAGAAAACAAAATAAGATTTTTTTTAATATGGCATCTTAAGAGTAAGACACGTTGAAAAGAACTCATAAACAAGTTGCATTCACAACTAAATGAAGAAGATAGTTTCTAAAAAGTCCCTGTGTTTTGTCAGTCTCTGGTACCAGTTCATACAAGTGATAACAAGAGAAAACTGTGAGTTCAGTAATGACTTGATCTGACTATTTAGACTGAGTACAAAACAAGCACAGAGTAAAAACTATGTCCACTTACCCCAAATCCAGAGTGACTCAGAGGCCGTTCTAAGCAGTGCTGGCTGTAAAGGAGTCCACTTTCTACTGTCACTCTACATCTCTTCAGTTGAGTCTGGCAATACTGTTTGACTAAATGGTCCAGCAGAGTGGGTAGATGCAGAATGCCTGTTTCCCATACCCAAACCAACACTACTGCTCTGCATTTCACTTTAAAGCAAGATGACAGCTCCCCTGTAATCAGCTCCCCTTGCATTAACCCTCATAAAATCCAGCATCTGGAATCCAGACCTGGCTCCCAAATTCCTAGGAGGGCATCACTCTCTGCTGTCCCCCTGGCTGTGGGGAAGGGTGGCTGTGGGGTAGAGGGGAGAGAGAAGTTGGTATTGCTCCAACAGATGAGCCTTTGAAGGACCCTTGTGCTACAGTTGGGAGTGCAGTCTTGGAGAGTCCTCATTGTCCTGTGCACCTCCAGAAGACAGGAGGAGGCCTCTTTTGTAGTATCTAACAGGTCCTTTGTCCTCTTGTTTTACAGTGAAATGCAGAGCAGTAGTGTTGATTTGGGTATGGGAAACAGGCATTCCGCATCTACCCACTCTGCTGGACCATTTAGTCAAACAGTATTGCCAGATTCAACTGAAGAGATGTAGAATGACAGTAGAAAATGGACTCCTTTACAACCAGCACTGCTTAGAATGATTATAAGCGTAATATGAGGCGGAGTAGAACTTTGATTCATTGAGCTAGAAAAGCTAACTATGATTTTTCTGGAAAATAATTTTCTCAGTTCCTTAGCATCTATGTTCCCAGAAAGTTCCAATTGAAAAGGAATATTTCTATAGACCATCTAGGTTAGGACTGCCTCTTTTAGTATCATTTGGAATATTTCAAAGTAGACCCTTTAGGCAGTTTTGCAAACTAAAGGGCTGCCCAAGCTGCCCTTACGGACTGTGATTCAGCTCGTGTTCATACTTTCATTGTCTTTATTCCAAAAAAATATTATACCACAAACTCTGTATAGCAGCATGTCTTAAGCTCCAATGAGAGACCCGAAAGCATACAGTATTCATACTCCTGACCTGCAACAGACTAACACACTACCAGACTAGTTAGAAGACAATTAGTCCAATTTCACATTTCCTAGCAGCCGAAAAATTTCGTGTTATTTTAGTCACAGTGGATGGATGCCAAGTTCACTGGAAACAACCCTGCTGATTTACCCAGTCCATTTTAATACTTTAGAAATACTGTTGAAACATGGCTGTCCTAATTACACAGGGATCAGTGCACAGTGTCCCTCTCACCCAGGATTCTCCCAGAAGGGCTGCAATCACCTGCATTCCCCTTAATTTCACCATGCAATTCCAACTAATTTCATCCTAGTACAGTGCTGTCAGACAACTCCCATGTCTCTGCGGTTTTAATCGATTAGCTCAATGTCTCTATAATGCATCACCAGCTGCCAGGCACAGAACTGGACGCTTTGCAAGCATTTCAACTAAAAGACAGTTTAATTACTATAGCAGCATCTCAAAGGCATAGGCATAAGGACTTGCAAAGGAATTATTAAAATATTTGGTGTCAACAAACCACTTTAAAACGGAGCGAACAATGACAATCAAAAGGTAGAAAATAAGGAGAAAGTCACATTTTAAATAGTCCATTTTAATGGACTCTAATGTATTCAAGCAAATGGACTACCTTAAGTATTACTGTTTACACAATGCGATTGTGCTTTATGATAATTCTTTTGCTGCAATACAGACATGTAAAAATTGACGTTGCTGTCAGTAAATTACAATACAAGAAAGATATCTTCAATTAGAAAATAGTTGAAGTAAGCAAATTATACAATAAATAGACTGCCTTAAATTAATGAATTACTGAACCAGACTGTAAACTTTGGTTTGTTCCTTAAACTACTTCTGTGCATTGCTGATCACATGAATGCAATGAAAGGATCTTGTGGCTCTCTGTCTGAAGTGAACACATACATAGGGAAATTAAACACATACACAGACATTTAAATAGCAGCACTTCTAACAGAATCAAAAGTGACGTTGCAGATCAGTCAATGAGATAAATGACCACAGGAATATAGGGCTAATCCTTTCCTCCCCCTCTATGCAAGGCTAAAGGATGCTCAAAAAGGACCTAGGAAAACCTCTGCTGCACAGGCAGAGACAAGGAAGCCAAACTATACAACAGTCCCCAAACTATGCAACGGTCCCCAAGAGTCAGATCCAGCACCTCTCTCACAAAACACACAGGCTTCCCAAGACTCAAAGTTTGACTGCAAACCTTAACAGTATAACTGTATTTAAAGCCTTTTCCAGCTGACATAAATGGTCACTCATTTGCTCAAAGCTCTGCTTCAACATAAGGCTTACAGTAACCTCAGCCTGGCTGTATCCTAAAACTGGCTATTGATGGGTTGGCAGGTGCTGGGAAAAAGTTCAAGGTCACATGCTCCACTCTAGTGGGAGATGTCTATATTTGATCTTGGTGACCTCTTCCAGCAGTCTGAAAGGATGGCATTGACAGAAGCTGCATAAAGACTTGCCCATTCTTCTTTACTACAAGGAAGGTCACTATGATTTATCACCTTTGTGATGGGAAGAAAAGAAAGAGATTGAGAAAAGAAAACTTACTGCACTTAAAGTTCTCAGAACCTCGGGGCAACACTGCAGGTAAATGAGAAATAATAACATTACAAAGCATTTGGGCCTTGCACAGTGCCAATGCACTACATGGAAGCATGTGAGACTATATGACATCACATTTTTTAGCTGGCCCATTTGCATAATTTAAAACATGCTGTTTCATTTCATTAATGTTCTTGATGGAACCTCTGATTTTTCTTGGTGCTATAAAACAAATCCAAGTCACAGGAACATATAAAACCTGGAGTCCTCCATTTTAAAAGCAGAAAAATCTATTAAACACTTCCACTGCCTTTCATACTAGCTTTGCAACATACTGTCTCACAGCAAGTTCCTGCAGAAGTGCAGAAATCTCTTTTCTGTCACTTAGCCTTCTACATCCTGTGGCATTCTGTGCTGAAGTGAAATGCACAGACACCTCAGTTTTCACATCTCTTCTGCAAATATGAGTACGCAAGCCTGTTCAGTAACTAAAGCATTCATTCAGTAATCAGCACAGCACAAGACAGAGTTATAAAGTAAATTGTAAGTTAAAAGATAGTTTTCAAATTCATATGAGTATAATCAGTTTAGATTTAACATATTAACCATCTTTAGCACTTTCTTCTAATCTGGACAGGACATAAGCCTTCCCTCACATTTAAATAAGAATGTTTCAATTTTTTTTTCGTTTAAAAAGTTAGCAATCAGTACACAGAATACAATACTACCTTCCATCTTTAAAGGCATTTAAAGGAATGTACATGGTCAGTCTGCATTCTGTTTACAATATATATTTGAAAAGTAAAGTCCAATAAATTATTTCTCCTATGAAGTGTTGCTTTCTTTATATAGCAGGCAATAAAGCTAGGGTGCACAGAAGATATTGCAGTTCAGTCAGAAAAGGATGAGCAACATGCAAGAACTAGTGTAAAATACCTCAAAAGAACCCATAATGTATTGGGCTTGTGCGGCCAGGTTTTTGCAGCAGGGGGGAACTGCAGGAGTCACCTCTGTGAGAAGCCCCTGGAAACTCTCCCTGTGTCTGATGAAGCCAATGCCAAGCAGCTCCAGGGCAGACCTGCCACTCGCCAAGGCCAAGCCCTTCAGTGATGGCATTAGCACCTCTGAGATTACAGAGTTAACAAGGGAAAGCAGAAGCAACTTGCAGCCAGAGAAGAAGGGTGAGAATATGTGAGAGAAACAACTCTGCAGACAACAAGGTGAGTGAAGAAGGAGAGGCAGGAGGTGCTCCAGTCACTGGAGGTAAGATTCCTGCAGCCTCTGGTGCAGACCATGGTGAGACAGGATGTGCTCCTGCAGCCCAGGGGGGTGCATGATGGAACAGATATTCCCCTGCAGCCCCTGGAGCAATGCACGTCAGAGCAGGGGGATGTACCCAAAGGAGGCTGTGACCCCATGGAAAGCCCATGCTGGAGCAGACCCTGGGTAGGACCAGTAGCCCCATGGAGAGAGGAGCCAATGCTGAAGCAGGTTTCCTGGGGAGAGCCCATGCTCTTGCAGCCTGTTCCTGGAGGGCTGAACCATGTGGAAAGGACCCACACTGGGGCAGTTTGAGAAGAACTGCAGCAGATGGGAGGGACCTGCCATAGGAGAAGTTGATGGAAGACTTTCTCCCATGGGAGACACCTGGCAATGAACCAAGGAAAAAATGTGAGGAATTCTCCCCTTGAGGAGGAAGGAGTGGCAGAGATACATGTGATAACGTGATAAACAGGGTGAAGCTCTCCAATCCCCATCCCTTGCATCACTGTGGGTGAGAATGTAAGGAACCAGGAAGTAAAGTCCTGCAAGGAGGAAGGAGACTGAAAGGTATTTTTAAAATTTGGTTTTATTCCTCATTTTCCTAATCTGATTTAATAGGTAATTAATTAATTATTTTCCCAAGCTGAGCCTGTTTTGCCTGTGACAGTAATTGGTGAGTGATCTCTCCCTATTCTTATCTTGATCCATGACCCTTTCCTTATGTTTTCTCTCCCCATGTCCAGCTGAGGAGGGGAGTTGGCAGAGTGGCTTTGGTGGGCACTTGACATCCAGCCAAGATCAAACCATCACACATTGTAACACTGCACAAAATAAAAAAGGAAAGAAAATTGTCTTAAACTCACAATTGCTTTGACTCCTATTCTTCAGCAGCACATTACTGGTCAGGTCTCTAACAAATAGATAATTTACTTTTTTTGGTATTTACATACCATCTGCAAGGGCAAGTGCATCAGCACAGGGGCATGGTTTGGGTTGTTCATTTACTTGTTTAAAAGCTTTTATTGAGAAACAAAAGTGATCACATTTATTCCAAACTCAGTGATGCAGTAGGAGTTACCAAAGATATTATCTTACCAATAAACCCCTACTAATATACAGCTATTATTTAATCGGTGGTTAGGTGAAGGGTTAATGTGACTCTTGCTACATTGACTTATCTGCTTAAAAAGTGGTATCCAATTTCTTTGTCTATTATGGGAAGCACCAGAGGAGGCTTGGGGTTGGGTGTTTTGGAGAGTTTTTTTCAGAGTAATGTGATACATAGAAAATAGCATATCCTTGTTATTTTTTTATGTTGCTTTGTAATGAGTTGAGAACTGCTTCTTATTCATAATGTCTACAAACAAATTTAGCCACTTCACCCTGGAGAATTATCCATTGGATTTTCCAGTGTCTGATTAACAAGTGTCTAGAGACCATTTTTCCCAGGGCTATCAATCTTTTGCTCTACCTTCCTTAATTTTTGACCAAGGCAAATTTAATGACAGCACTTCTCTTCCCAGGAAGTTTTTATTCTTTGGGAGAAGAGCATATTGCAAAATTATTTAACTTTTTAGCAATTTAGGTTATACATTCACTTGATTTTCAGAAATCTAATGGAAGAAAATGCAACCAAACAAAAAAGACACCTAACATGTAAACCTGAACTGGAACACCTATTTCTCATGTGAAAATCTGTCCCCAGATGCTGTGCCTGCATGCATGCACACTCTTTAAATATGAATTCTAGCTCAGATTCATTTAATACTGATTTGACTTCAGAAGAAGGAAAGAGTATTTAATTCATTATCACCCATCCCTGAATTAGATATATGAATGTGAAAATCTCTGTTACTAATTTTAATTGCACTATTCCCTCTCCACAGGAGACTGTTAAATTGGTTTGGTGAAATAGTAGTGAATCACATCAAAGTAGTGGGGTACATTTTATAATATATCTAAATAACTATCCCATTTTCCCAGCATGTTGCTGTGTATTTTAAGTATTAATATTATGACTCCAGTTTAGAAGAATGTTGCTTTATTTTATTCAAATAAATTTTCCTAGTACTGTATGTTAACACTGCTAAAAATCAGGCTAAATTCTAAGTGGCTATCAAGTAATAAAGGAGAAACATTTACTGCAGAAGCCAACACGAAAATGTGTTTGCCTAGTCATAAAACACTCATGAAAGGAGCTCGCAGATGCATCATTTTGATACAATAATGGTCTTTCCCATCTAATCCCACTTTTTTCTTCCTCCTTCAGCTGCAATGTTTATTACCTGAACCTAGAATGGGTTTGCTTGTTTGCTTGTTATGGTTTGTTGCAATTCTATCAGGTTAGACACTAACATTTCTCCATAGATTTGCAGCATTATTATTTCCACATATCACCAATTCCCACCCAGGAGTGCAACACAGTGTCAGACATCAACACTACCTTTGGCACTGATTTCATAAGAATGCAAAAGTCTAGATAACTGAAGAGCTTGATAAATATTCAAAGAGCAAACTTTGAAGAAATAGCCATCATACTGCAAGAAGAAGTGTTTAGAAACAAGATTTTCAAAACACGCCAATATTAGGCATACAGCCAAGTATTTCTATACATAAAGACATTGAGTGCCTGAATAAAGTGAATCTCTTCCTATAAATAGTCTCAGTAGTAACTCACTAGTGTGAAGGAGAATGCAAGACAATCATAGAATATCTTGAGTGGGAAGGGACCCTGGAGATCATCTAGCTCCAAACTCGCCCCCATCAGTATGGATGCCACCCACCACACCAGATTGTCCTGGACCTCAGCCAACCTGACCTTGAACATTTCCAGCTGCAGAGCATCCACATCTTCTCTGGACAACCTGTTCCAGTGTCTCACCACCCTAGCAGTAAAGGATTTCTTCCAAGCATCTGATCTAAATCTCTCCTCTTTAAGTTTAAAACTTTTCCCCTTGTTCTATCACTATCTACACAGTCCCTCCCCCTCTTTTTTTTTATGTTTCCTTTAAGTTCTGAAAGGCTGCAATGGGATTTCCCCGGAGCCTTCTCTTCTCCAGGCTGAACAACCCCAGTTCTCTCAGCCTGCCTTCACAGGAGAGGTGCTCAAGTCCTCTGATGATCTCTGTGTTCCTCCTCTGGACCCACTCTAACAGGTCCACATCTTGGACATGCTGGGGGCCCCAGACCTGGCTGCAGTATTTGAGCTAAAGTCTCATGAGGGCAGAGTAGTGGGGGAGAATCACCTCCCTTCATGTGCTGACCAGAACCGAGATTACAATTCTGAAAGTACTAATTTTGGACCAATAATGAGAAATTTTAGATTGAGTTTGGCATCAAGATTCATTCTCTTCATCTTGATTTTCAATCTTGATGCAAAATTTCTCTTAAATAAACCATTTTGTGTGAAATACTTACATATTTGGTGTTTAAGGTGAGCAGCTATATTGCACCTTGATGTCTACACAAATAGAAAAACATGTTTTTCCCTAGAAAATGTTAGGCAAAGGAATAAGTTAATGTAAAATTGAGTGCTGGAGAAGAAAGAAGATATTGCCAGACAGAGCTAGAATTCCACTCTTTAACAGGTATACTGATGTTACTCCTTCACCACCTGCCTATGTTACTATCCATGTTTAGGCCATTAAAGCTGACAGATTATTGTTTCATGTGTTGTCAATGTCTTAAACACTAGTAACGTGCTACTGTGAAAAATTTAACTTTACATAAAAATACCACAGATTTCTATGATAAATCTGAACGGACACAACGATGACAAAATTCTTAATTAACAGGAACTTTCTGGAACAGTCCATCAGAATATTTCATTCATTTTCATTCACCGTCATACAGGGCTATGAATACATACTCCAGGAGCTGCTAAGAGGTAAGTAATGTAGGTTCTAGAGAAACCCCAACTCTATTAAACCCCATAACCACTAGATAGAATCTCCTTCCAGAAAATCTGTTCCTCATTTAAGCAAAAATAAATGGAACAAAAACTGCAGAAAGAACAGCAAGCTATATAAAAGAGCATGCAGTAAGATGATCCCAGTAAAGGAAAAACTATGAATACATCAAGTGTTTGGCAAGCTGCTATGCAGATCTGATTTTCTGCCAGCTTTCATAAACCCCAGATAATCACTGGTAGCACCTGGGTTTCCTCTTCTGGCTTCCATTCTCCATGCTGTAAGAAATAGTCCTTCTCTGCTTACCCTGGCATTATGGTGAACAGACTCCTTTACCCAAGTGCTCAGGCAGCTGAGGGCAGGCGTTGCAGATGGATGGAGCAGGAGACTGAAGAAGGGGGATTAAGGAAGGAGCCACAGTGCATAGGATAGCAAAGGATGCATGTGGTCAAATTACCATGACTCAGAGTTTCATACTGCCCTGGAAAATCAGCATTTATGCTGACTCAGCACTTGCCTGGTACAGACATGCTCCCAGGTGAAGGTGTTGAATGGGAAGCTGAGGAGAATGAAATGAGAGGGGAGGAGAATGGAATCATTCAGAAGAAGCAGCAAACGCAGAAAGAAATTATTTTAATGATTTGAATGAATGTATTAGCTCACTCTTTTGAAACACTATATGGACTTATGTGAAATTTGACAGCTGGCTTCCAATGAAATACAGTGGTAGAAAAATTAAATAACTGATTGTAAATGGGGTAGCCTGTGCCAAATACCATTCATACATGTATGCACTGACCACACATACAAAACTTTGTATACCTAAATAGCCTTAATGAGCTTTAAGACAGGAAAACTGCTCCTTGTTTTTGTGAGTTAAAATAACTGAAAATAAAGACATTGGGTACCTCAGGATTCCTAAAAATGTAGGATTTGATTACTTAAATGCATAATTTTCTTCAATTCCTGCTAAAAATTACGTATGAGTGGGGTAAGAATTATTGTTTCCTTTAAGCGGCATTCTGTGGGAGAAGACGTGATTGTTCCAAATCCTGGATCCAAAATGTGTGAAAAAGCAAATCAGTTATATTGTGTCAAAGTAATGGTAGAAATGTCCATTCCCTTCATACCTCTCATTAGCCATCCTTGCTGCAGTTTCAGATTTGTTTTTTATTATTATTATTTAAACTACATAGTGACAAGACCTACAGGACTTAGTGCTGCCACTGAAGGAACATATCAGGCAAAATTTAAGAAGTGACAGATACCAGAAGTGAATGCATACCTCTTTAAAATTATTTGCATTCTGCTCTAGTTATCTGCCTTCTCAATAACATCAATATTATAAAACTTGTAAAAGAACAGGTATATATCATTTTAAGTGAAACACTACCATATTCCAGATTTAGAATTGAAGACAATACTTTAAGATAGAATTTTAACAAGAGACATGAGCTCAATTCCACAATTTAGCAATAAAATGTATCCTCAGTTAAAATTGTATAAATAAGCTGGAGTACATGGAAATGTAAGAGAGACTGGGAGAAAAAGAGTGTTAATTATGCTAATGGTACTCTTGTAAATGCAAAAACAGATGGCAGAATGAACAACAATGGATTATTTTTTTAATCAAGCAATTTCAAATAAATATCTTTGTTCAAAAGCAGTAAGCAACTATAGCATTGCTAGGAAGGGTAAAAAACCAATACCTATGGTCTTATCAGGAACCTCACTTCTAATCTTCCTAGAGGATATTCCCAAAACAGAACTAATTTCCTGATTACTGAAGAGTAGGCCGATCCCAATGCTGCTCTTAAGCAAAAAATGTGTGCTGGCTGGCATTCATGACAGAATACACGTGTTACTTTTAGAATATATATATAATGGGTATAAGAACTGAAAATGTACAAAACCCAAAAGTTTATGCAGGAGACAAAGAGTTCTTTGATTGCATAGGGCTAACATTTAAGCCAGCATTCCATACCATTAATTAAATGACCAAATTGAACTTTAGAATTGTGGTAGATAATCTCTATTTTGACCTACTGCCACTTTATAAAAAGCTAATAAAAACTTTCATTCTCTCATAAACTTTTTTTTAATGATTAGTCTTAATTAACAACTTTAAACTGTTGGATATTGCAGGCCATGAACTAAGGACATTTAAATAAGTTAAAGTGCACAACCTGTTTTTCAGAACTCTTCGAGGCCAAAAAACAAGATCCTTATGTTGTAGCTATTCTTTTATTTTGACAGAAATATAAAGAGAAACAATTGTATTTCATCAGCACCCCTCCAGGTACTACATTTCAAACCTTGTGTTTAAGCAAATTTTGGCATTTTATATGCACACAAAATTATGAATGTCACTTGTGTATGTAAACTGTACATATATAGTAGTGTTTCACATTCATATACATGCAAAAATGCAAATTAAGATATTGTTTTCTTTAAAAAACTCCCCCAAAGTGCATACATTCAGAGATTCAAAAAAGGGCCTTATGCCCATCTAATTTTCCCACTGTATCAGCTAAGTCTAATACAGGATATAAATTGCAAATCTTGCCTTGTTTACATTTATGCAGATATTGCTCTAGAAGAAGGAAAATCAAGCATCCAGATGTCACCCACACTTCTGTATTACTGGACAGTGTTGTTTTATTTAGACGTGCACTGTCCAAGCTGCCAGCTGGTCTTCTACAAGCAAGCATTTTACAAGTGCAGTTAACTTTACAGCTGAGTTCAAACCACAGTGAAGGCCAAGGGGCCATCACCTGGAACATTTACCCTCTTAGAAATGAAATTAGAAAGGATATGACACATGTCATCAGTGAAGAAAACTAACATGAATTTCAGCAAAATGCTCTTTTTGAATGTCACAATATTTGTAGATAATTACTGAAAGATTGACTGATACGAATCTTGAAAGAAATAATTGTATTGAAATACAGCTATAATTTTTGTCTCTAAATTAATCTTCAAAGTATTTAATCTTTAATACTTACAAAATAAATATATTATATACCCTAGCAATTTGGAGAGAGCTTATGGCAATTCTGGGTTATGAGCTCTTTACTCTGTTTATGTGGTAGAAAATGAAGTGATAGAAAAAGCACCATTTGTAAGCTGAAAAATTAGTTAAATGCTTTAAAGTTAATATTTAACTGTATATTCTGTAATATAAAAGTAAAGTAATATAGATTAATGATGACAAGTCTATGAGAATATTTCATTAAAAACTGAAGTGGCACAGTTCTCTGAAGTTTTCAGCTCTATTTCATAATTTTTATACGTCTAAAAGCCATCTCAGTATGATGATGGAAGGAGAATAGGACAATGTAGGAACACCTAACAGTCAGCTACATCTTCACATCACTGAAAGGCTGGAAAGTACCCAACTGGCCCAACACACACCATCTCTGATCACTTGGCATCCAGATCTCTCAGGTAGTTTCAAAAGAGAGTCTGCAGTCAAACTGCATGAGAGCTGCAAGTGTACTAGGACTAACTAGAATTTACTTTGTAAATCTTGTCTTCCTATTAAAGTTTAAAGCAATGTGATAAAAAAAAATATTTCTATTACTTGTATCACATATATGTATATTTAATAATTTGACTGATTAAATAACATATCTCAATAATATTCATCAAATATATAACCCTGGGTTTCAACTGAAATCACTTAAGTTGTGTATCCAGAAAATTCCAAGGGAATCAGGTGAAAATATGACCTTTCAGATAATAGCATGCAACTCCATCAATCAGCTTTATCATTTACTGCACTTCAACCCATCTGCATGTGTAATGAATCAAAAGAAAATAAGAAAATGAGTGCAACTAATTGATCTCTTAGTTATATCTTTTACTTCTATTGAACTCAAGTACAGAAATACAGGATCCAGAAGTGAAGTTGAGAAATTTCATCTGCGTAAAAGTTATTTTTCAAATGAAAGCCATGGAACTACTTGACAAGTAAAATATATCTAGCTCTTATCTTTGAGTTATCTCAACATAAAAGAAAGTTTGAAGCAAGTAGGGAGGGTATATCAACAGAATCTTCTCTAGCAACACATAGCTATTAATTTGAACCCTACAGGAAACTTAGCAATTATTTTTAGTGTCAGATGTTCTGGAGTTATGAATCACTGCCAAATTTAACTATTAAAACTTATTTTTATAATCAGGCACCTCTCTACCAAAGAATCAGTGCATTAAGCAAAAAGAAAAATTTAAAAACTAAGCCATTGTGATTTTGTATAGCACATACATAACTACCTGTCTGGTGAGAAAACTGGAATAGTGAAATACTAAATACTCCTCACTGTAAGTTTGTTATCAGGTGATTATCTATTTTGTCATTCTTTAAATATTTCTGAAATAGAACTATTTCTGTCATGTACATTATTCAGCAGCTGTGCAACAATCTACATAGACGAGAAAAAGAAACAAGAAACTTTCAAAGCAACATACACCTCCTTAGTAAGATTTTCAGCAAGTTCATGAATTGCTTTAGCCCATGAGTCTTACTGGATATAGACACCAGCTTTCACCTTCAGAATCCCACCACAGGTTTGTCCTCAGGTCTAAAGTGAAATGCATTTCACTGTCTCATTTCTGTCCTCTGGGAATTATTAAACAGCCTTACAAACCCACTGCAAATAACATTTCAGTTTAGCATGATTGGTAGGTCACTTAGGCGAGGCTCTGTACTGCTTTTTAAAACTATATTACTTTTGACACCGAGAAAGGACAGTTTTCACAGGTCAAGCTTCAGATCACCGGTGGCAAGCCTAAAAGCCTAAATCAAAGTTATGTGCACTATACCTACCTGTAAGTAAATAAAGAAGAGTTCAGCTTCTAATGCCAGAGTGATAAAGGGAACAAAAATATTGGTTCAAATCAATATTTGCTTGGCCTGTTTTCCCAACTAACTTTTATACTTTACATCTGAAGATTGACCCAAACCAATGTGACCTCCCTCCTTCCGCATACTCTTTTGCAACTCTCCATCAATCTCTCCTTATTGCTAACACTTCTTTGTCATATTTTTCTACTTTCCTCTTCCAAACCCTCTGCTTGCCAAACTGACCCTATCTCTTCCTGTGTACTTATGTATTATTTTTCTTAGTTCTTGCTCTGCATGCTTCCCATACTCAATCCTGTGCTTTCCAGAGTAGCATACTTCAATCCCACTTCGCTCTCACCATCTCACAAGGTGCTACAATACTATACTGCAGTTTCCACTCTTTGGGTCTTTAATCCCAATTTCTCCAAACATCTCTGTCTGTGCTCACCACTGACCTTCTCATAACATCAGAGTGCATCTCTAGTGTCATGGGCCACCCATGGAGACCATAAAATACAATGTGACAATGCCTTCTTACACTGATATGTGGCTGCTTTAGCGAGGGTACAGTCAAGAGCCTGTTATCAATGGCTAATGGATATCCTTGTATGCAGTGGCTGAGCAATCCTTGCTGTCTTTGAAGATATTATCCATCTAGAAAATGGCCACTGAACCAGTGTCCTTAGAAATTAGCAGCACAAGCTCTAACAGAATTTGATTTAAAGAAAGATAAAGAAAAAAGGATCAGATTAATGAAGACAGAACACACACAAGACAGAAGGGATGATTCAGCTGCTGTTATTAATTTGTCTTTAGATATATTTTTTTTTAATTGTGACCAAGGGGCAAGATTAATCAGTTTCCTAGCCAATCAAGGGTTACAGGCAGCAATTAGGACTCTCAGAATAATCTTCAAATATGCAAATGCCAGAAGTGTGCAGTACAGACACTTGTAGAAGAACAGCTCCATAGCTCTGAAATATTGGAGAATGGACTGAAATGACCAAAAACGTTTTATATGTAAGAATTCAGATATGGCTGTAGTAAGGTAGTGAACTTTTTACTCATGTAAATCAATCATTTATGATCTTTTAGCAGCAAATAAACCAAGTACATCATAACAATATTAAACCTAAGAATCTTTGTCATTAACCTTTTGCTTCTTGAACAAAATATAAACCTGAGAAGAGTAAATGCCTTATTTTAATTAACTGCTGTTCTCACCAAGCATTTATTTTCACAGTATATCTTAAATACCAATCCACCAAATGATGATATATACTAGGTAAATAATGTCTTCTAAAAATAATTTTCCATATAACTTTCCATTCAAAATAAAATTAAGCAATACCCAAAAGAAAAAAACAGAGATTCTTATAAGCAGGTTGCTGGTAAATCAGACAGGTGTAAGGGAGATATTAACTATAGAATCAATAATTATGTAAATCTTCACTTACAATACCTTTTACTTGAAATTTGATAAATCCCATCAAAACATTTGTTCTTTCGATAAACTTTTTTAAAAGCAAATGGGATTTTTTTGCAGTAAGTTTTATCAGAAATTAGTGGGAAGCAATTATTCACATGGGCTGCTTTTATTAGGAAATCAAAGGGTTTTTTTGTAAAAATAATGATTTTTCAATCTTGAATCATTTTGTGCAAGGAATACTTCTACTTTTTCACTTGCAATTAGGTAGATGCATTTAATCAGTTGGAAAAATATTTGGTTAAGCCTATCTTCTTCCCCATCCTTACAGAAGAGCTGAACAAAATCAGAAATGAGGAAAAGCTATCAATAAACAGAAATTCTGTACTCTTAAACCCAAGATGAGAGTGATAAGAAATGTTGGAGAAGCCTTTTAAGTTTTTTAATCCTTGCTGAACAGAGTGGAAAAGGTGATAGTGCAATCAAGGCATCTTACAAAAGACCCAGATATGTCAGTTTGAACCATGTTCCAAGTTCATGCAACGAGTTGCTTCCATTCAATCCAAGTGTAGCAGTAATAGTCAAAGATTATTGGCTTTGACAATCACTACATCATTCTCTCATATGCCAGTGACAAATGGAATTGGTGTGTTTTGATCAGTTTGTCAGTTTCTTGACCATTTTCCTTCGGAAAAACCTTTGCTTTTGTAGACATATTTTTCTTGAAAGATAAAACAAAAATTATTTGCTGGTAACAGAACACATAACTTGCCTGTGATTTTTGATCAAATGCTACCAAATAAAACTTCTCTCTCTTAACAGACACATAGAAAATAATTATTATTTAGACTACAAAAAAAAAAATAGGATAATATGAACCCATTACTAAATGGAGGAGGACCCTGGTAACAGAGGGCACAGAGAAGGCAGTTACTGAACACTTCCTTTACATCAATCCTCTCTGACAAGACCAGCCCTTAGGAACCTCTGACCCAGGAGACCAGGGTAAAGGACAGTTGGAAGGATGACTTTCCCTTGGTTTCCCTTTGTTAGAGAACACCTAGGAAAACCTGACATCCACAAGTCCATGGGCCCTGATGGGAAGCATCCACAACTACTGAAAGAGCTGGTGGACACCATGGCAAGGCTGCTCACAGTCAATTTTAAAAGGTTGTGGCAACCAGAAGAGACACCTGGGGACTGGAAGAAAGCAAATGTCACACCAGTCTTTGAAAAGGGAAAGACAGAGGGCTCAGGAAGCTACCATCAGCTGATTCATCCCTCATGAGGCCACAGCTGCAGTGCTGTGTCCAGTTCTGGGCTCCTCAAGACAAGAGAGACATGGAGTTCCCGGAGCAGGTCCACTGGAGGATATGAAGGTAATAAAGAGAGTGGAGAATTTCTCTTACAAGGAAAGGCTGAGAGAGTTGGGCCTGTTCACTCTCAACAAGAGACAACTGAGACAGGACCTCATCAATGTCTGTGAATATCTGAAGGAAATGTGTCAAGAGGATGGATCCAGGCTTTCCTCGATGGTGCCAAGCAATAGCATAAGAGGCAACAGGCAGAAACTGAAGCACTTAAAGTTCCACCAGAACATGAGGAAGACCTTTACTGTGCAAGTGATCATGCAGTAAGACAGACTGGCCAGAGAAGTTGTGAAGTCTCCTCACTGGAGATCTACAAAATGCACTTGAAAGTTTTGTTTGATAGGGTATGAGTTCTGTACGTATATCAAGATATATGAAAGAATCAAATGGATTTCAAATTTGAACAGAGAGCTGCCACAAATAATTGCAGAATATGAAACTCAACAAAGAGTAATCAAATGAGCTAGTAAACATCTCTTCTCATTTTCCAGATTAAGTAAAAGTTCTTTGCCCGAGTACCTACAATTCTAACATTCCTCCTTCTTCTCACATAATAAAAGTTGCTTATCAGTAAATATTCTTTATGATTGTCTCCCCTTTAACCATCCTACTACCAACTCATTCAAAATATAATTATATCATGTGAAATACCCAGGAAGTATTAGAATGAAGAACCATAAACTAGGAAGGCAGAAGCTAGAGTAGCACAATTATAAGGAAGATTATTCGTTGCATAAAATATTAACAACCATGTCACTTCTATTGCTTATGAAGTTGTTTGTCATACAGTAATTTGTACCACTAATGTTGTGGTAAGCTTTTGTACCAGAATCCCAGACATTTCCAGGCACAGTGTGAGAAAGAATGGGTCTCTCCCACCTGATGCTTGCCATCTAGTGCCATGGATTTGCCTACAATTCCCTCTGGGAGATGGAGTCATCGGTGTTTCCATTTCTGATCAGAATGGATTCCCATGTCCAAGACTGGGTACAGGTATTAGTTAAGGCAGAGATATGACACAGATACTATGTGTCCCCATTCTTCTGGAGTTAATTTCCCAAACTGATGATGCTACCATGACATCAAATGAACCCCAAGAAGGAAAGAGTTTGAGTATGTTGAAATGTTTCAACATTTAACTGGCTGTAAGATGTATACAGATACTGCAAATGTCAATCAATTGTGCCCTAAGAGGACAGAATCTATGTAAATTATGTTATTTTTCTACCCCAATTAAACTGCGAGTCAGATATAAATCTTTTATCACTAAGCTTCTTATGTTTTCAACATCTTCTCTAATCACCTGCAATTTACCTCAGTTGCAGCTGTGCAGTAGAAAGGGTCAGGGGAAACAATGACAAGATATCACCTTATTTTTCCCCATCTTCCATATTTAAAACTTGCAAATCTACACTTGAAACAACAACAATCATTAAGTCTTAGGAGGTAAAGATTAAGCAACTACCAATTTCTACTGAAGATATCAAAGTAAGTGATAAGAAACTTTTGTATTTGCTGGGTTTGGCTGGGAGAGTTAACTTTCTTCACAGTACCTCGGATGGGGCTGTGCTTTGCATTTGTGCTGAAAACTGTGTGGACAATTCAGGGGCGTTTTCATTATTGCTTAGCAATGCCCACACACAGTCAAGGCCTTTTCTGTTTTTCACACTGCCCCAACAGAAAATAGGTTGGAGATGTGCAAGAATTTGGGAGGGGATACAGCTAGAACAGCTCACTGACTGACTAAAGGGATATTCCAGAGCATATGGAATAATGCTCAGTATATAAAGAAGCAGAAAGGTTGGAACTTTTGGAGTGAGGGTATTTGTCTCCCCAAGTCAATGTTACGCTTGATGGGGCTCTGCTCTCCTGGAGATGGCTGAACACCTGCCTGCCTGTGGGAAGTGGTGAATGAATTCCTTGCTTGGCTTTGCTTGCATGTGTGGATTTTGCTTTTCCCATTAAACTGTCTTTATCTCAACCCATGAGTTTTCTCACTTTTAGTCTTTTGATTGTCTCCCCATCCCACTGGGAAGTAGTGAGCAAGAGGCTGCACAGTGTTCAGTTCCACACTGGGGTTAAGACTATGACACAAGGTTTGCACTGATTTTCTGAAGAGTATATTTCTGGAGTTCTGAAGAGTATATTTCTGAAGAGTATATGTTCTGCAGAAAATGGAAATATCAGAATATATCTAGGCTAAGGAGGGAGCAGGGGCTAGAATAGACAAGAAGTGCCTGGTTTTTCCCATATAGAAGAAAAAAGGAAAAAATAAAGAGAAGGTGAGAAGTTGCTTAAGGGAAGAGTCCATTCTTCCAGTGTGAAATGATAACAAATGAAACAGAAGAAAATGGTCAGGTTGCATGAAATATTTATATGTACACCAAATGATAATTCTCATTTTTCCTGTTTCTTCTGATCCTGCAGTACTATTTATTTATAGAATATTGGTATACTCTGGAGAAGAGCAGACATTTCCCTCCATATCACTACTACAGTTATGATTAATTACTTCCTTGAAGATCCATAAAAATAGATAGAGTTAGATTTGACAGATAAAATAAGGATGCGTGTGAAGTAAAGTTTAAAAAAAAATATTGGGGTGAAGTTGGGAGGGGATATGATGACATATATTCTGCCAGGCATCTTGTCTGAATATTTTGAAACTCAGGCTGGCTACTATTTCAAACAAAAAATCCCATATCACATGCACGTTATAAAAACTTAAACTTCAAGGGAAAGAATAGCATTATTTTCACCAGGAAGGGAAGCAATGCATGTAAGGAACAGCTGTAACATTTCACAGACAGCAGGATACGTGGATTAAGCCTTGAGAGTGTGACAAAATGGTAGACAATAATAACAGTCCATGGGGATTCTAACTACAAGCATGTGATTGAGCTTCCTTGTCCCGGAACTTCCCATTACCCACAACCCATTATTTTCCCAAGGCCTCAGTTCTTTCTTAAACATTTTCAGTTTCCTCAATGCATTTAGCAATGCCATTATTTTGTTTTCATGCTATCTTTTAAAATGTGTACTCAGCTAGCAGATAAACAACTCCAAACTTTTAAACGCTTACATTTTGTTTTATATTAGTCTAGTTTTTTTGAGCCAAAGAATAAAATAAAGGTAAACATACTGAATGCTACTGATAAGAAAGATTGATTACTTCAGATTTCTCTTTGTGTTTACTGACAAAAGGCAGTGTGCAGTAGCATACCATGTTTGTTCTGAGTGAAAAATGAAGCCTAGTTGGTAGACTAACCATCTACAAAATGATTCCTTGCAGAGTACAGTATGGCTCTTTGCACTCTAATATCTTATGCAGCAAATCTGACTAAATTACATCTTTAATAAATCATTTAGTACTTAGCACGTTTTGCTAATTATTTCAAAATACTGTAATCCTACATTATTTATATGCTAATTTTTTATCCTAGAAGAACAATACTGCACATAGTGGTACCTTCAGTAAACAAAACATCAGTATGAAATATATATCTACCAAGAGAAGTCACCATAATTATACAGCAAAGTGATCATTTAGGATTTGGAAAAGGCTAAACATACAATGCATTCTGCCACGAGATATCCATATACTTCATACAATTGTGGAAAAATCATAAGTCATAAAAATAAAGCTGCAAAATATGAGAAGACAGATTTGTAATCACAATCATGCATGAACAATTACATATTTCAAATGTAAAGATCATTCAAATAAATGTAACTGATGGATAATCCTCACAGGGTGCAAGTCAAAGTAAACAGACAGTCCACTTTAGAAAGTGTCTAGTGAATTGATTTAACAAGTTTAATGTGAGCATCAGTGTGGGGCTATTACTGATCGTAAGCTTTACTGATGTTATTTGTTCGCTTGGAAAAATACCGCTCTTTGGAATGAGCACATTAAGGCTAAAATTGCAGAGAAAACCCTATTACAACTTTATTGCTGGCAAATTGGAACCAAACCTTGTCTGTATATCAATTACTTAGAGTTACCACAGAGATAAATCCTTTTTTTTTTGTATAGGCTCAATCTTGAAGACAGTGATGAGAAAACTCCTTATTATACCCTACCAACATCACTAGGTTTTCTTAGCAATTTCAAGAAATTGTCAATTAAGTTCTTTTTATTAGGTTCCAAAAGCTGTTAAGTCAAACACAAATCTATCATAAGGCTTGTAACAGCATGTTATTTAGGCACATTTCAATGTTACACTCTTTCATTATCCACCTACCCAAACCCTAATCAAAAGTTCCTATAAAGTGAAGGAGTTTTCAGTTTTCCCATCTCAAAGTTCAGATAAATTTAGAACTCTCATTTCTTGCAGCTGGTCATATGAGTAATACCCATTTAAGTGAGAAGAAACATCATTATTTAGATGGTTTTAGACACCAATACAATTGCTTACAAGATCATTAAAGCAGAAGGACAGACTACTGTGTCATTGCACAAAATAGGTAAAGCAATATTATTTACGAATTCTACCAAACATTAGTATAAATGCATGGTATTTTCATTGCCCTTGCTGCCTGGTAGGGTTTCCTTTTAGACAAACAGCTTCCTCTAAAAATGATAGTTGATAAGGAAAGTTCTTGTTCAGATCCCAGAGCTACAGCACTGAGATGGGCTGTACTCCTTGTTCCCTGAGTCAAGAGAAAGTAAACTCTTTGTAGGACTGATGCTTTCAAGTCTCCTCAAAGAGTAAAGGGCCAGTTATTTCATATAGGAACAGCACAATGAAGAAATAAAAGAAATAAACAGGTCTGCTATCAAGACAGCTACTTCTCAGATGTCCCAGCCAGAGATAGAGTACCTGAGAAAAAGTAGGGGGGAAAGCAAAAGAAAAGAGACATAATTTTGATGATCACTGTCTAGTCACTTTACTTCAATATTTTTACAGTGTTCACATTTCAGACTACATGTTAAATGAGACTTATGTTCTGCACCTGGTGATGCATGATCCAGATTTATTAATAAAGGAATTGTATGGTACTCCATCTGAGTGCCCCACCTTTCAAAAGAAACTGGAAATTACGTTGCAGTCATCTAGTTGGTCCTCACAAACTGATGAACAGGGCTACATTTGTTTGAATAGAAAGAGCAACATGCCATGAGTATGAACATTTTAACATTAGAAATGCTACCTAGATGTGTAAGAGCTAAAGAGATAGCTAGAGAGGCTAAAGACACCTTAAGATAAATTAACATGTCGCAAGAGAGGAAATGTAAGTAGCTGTGCATGCAAAACAAAGTGGCAGAAAGATTCAAAAGTTACAACCTGACTGTGACAACCTTTTGTGCGCAAATATTCCTTTTCTTTTCTTTGCTGCAACAGCCATCCCAATTCATTCTACAGCATCCTGACTAGCTGGTCACAGGCTAACGACATTTGAAGAGGAAGAAGGTCAAAGCTATCATTACAGTGGTGACAACCAATCACAGTGAAAAAAAGTTTTATTTATTACACTTAATATAAGAAACCTTTACTGTGGAATATAATTGTACTGTCACTACACACCAGAGATTTTTAATCCCCAATCATTTCAACATATTTTACACTTCATTACCTTTTCAGTTAGATATTGCAAGAAAGACTCTCTTGAGTCTACACAAAAGCCTTAAAAATTCTACTGTTTTTTACTCTCATATTTCACCTATAAGAAACAGTGAAGGAAAATACACATATTCTGCACAAGGTTGGTAAAAAATATATAGAGGGAAAAATATAGTCATAATATTTTGTTAAAGTTTTAAAAAGATCTAGCATTTTTGTTTCTGAAGCCATAAAATCATAAAATATCTGTAAGTAAGATGTTTATAAGAACTTGGGTATGATAATCTGGCACACAGTATAGCATTGTCTTAGCTAAACAAAATGGACTACATATCTCCCCAATAATGCACAGTGCTCTAACAAACAAATATAAAGTTATATTGCCTCTAGAAGGAGATTATCTCCTGTGATTCTCAGAAGTTCTAGTAAGTATCACATTGAAAAGGTAAGCTGTTGTATCACTGTGGATTTTATTCTGTAAAAATCTATCACATACGGTCATTTTTTCACATAATATAGGTCCCATGCCTTGTTCAGTACTGACTGAGTTAATCTAGACTTCAAAACAGAAAAATATACTCTTGACATAATGGGGGTTGTCTAATTAATTATATCATGACATAAAACTACATTTTTGTATTGTTTTGTTTGTTGCTAAATTGATAAAGTAGGCCCTGAAATACTGATTCTGGAAAGTACTATACATATGGAAAGAGATCTATTTTGCTCTGAATTTTATCTTCTTTGGGTATTCATTACAATCTCCACTTCAACACAAACGGACCATGTAATATTTTTTTTTTTTTTAAATTAACACACCGCAGCACTATTACAGCAAGGAAACCTCTGATCTCCCTACATTAGATTTCACTAACATATCAACAAGTCTAAAATCATCACTGTTTTTCACAAGATTTTTCAACTACATATTTCTTTTTAGAAACAGCCTGTTTGCATTCTCATAAAATAAAAGTAGACTTCTTCAGCATCAAAGAAGTAGAAACAGAGTTTGTGACATATCAAAACAGTACACTTGAAGAAAGACAGTGAACAACCAAAACAGAATTTGCCTTTTTTCTTTTTTTTTTAAAT
>WBNO01011990.1:0-172348 GCA_013400575.1 Peucedramus taeniatus
AACAAACAAACAAAACCAACAACAACAACCCATGAAAAGCTCACACACCCATAACTTGGGCTGCTGCTGTTGCAAGACCCTGAGACTAAAATTGTGCTGATGGAGGATTTTTTCTCTTTAAAATAAAACCCAAACCCTAGTAAGCAACCAGACAGCTGTCTCAGCTGCTTACCTGTACCTCACACCTTGTTGCATGCATGTGCACTGTCAGCTTAAAGAACATCAGAAGATCACAGTCTGTCTTTTTTAGCATAGGAATGGTCAGTCTTGAGTCTTCTCCAGCGGGTAAATTAAAAAATGTGTCTGAGCCTGAAGGGTAAGTTCAAGCTGTCTTTTGTTGAAAGGTCTATGTCATAACATTGATTTGCTTGGCTCCTAGATTTCCTAGCCCCTAAGAAATTCAGTTCTGGAAAGGATACAAAAGAGGCATAAAATATATGTGTTTTTCTTCTATTTTTCTGTTTGCTGACATGTAGTATGTAAGCAGAGGGAACCATTTTGATGCCAAATTCATGAGAGAAAATACCTAAATTTGTGTCATTTAAGTGCTGGAGCAGGTGTCTTTGTCACTTTTAAGGTAAGCTTTTGAAGGAAAAAAAAAAAAAAAAGGAATGCTGAAAANTGTAGATTACAAAGAACTAAGTGACTAATAGGAAAAAAGTTACTGTGAAATACATATCTGTCTTACAGAGTTGCAGACTGTGTTTCATACTTAGGTTTCTGTAAGATTTCCAAATAAAGTTAAGCTTGAAGAAAATTCTGACAGTAGAAATAGTAGTTGTTGGACTCTGTTGATTTCTGTCTATCCTGTGGCTGTATATGGCTTTGGATGTATTTTCAGCTTTGAATTGGTTTCTCCATTCTTACTACCACTTACCACAGGATATAAACTGGGACGAGCAGAGTTAAGAAGCAGTATTAGGAACAAAGGCTCTCTGTCTGCCTGGTATCATGCTAGAAACTGGAAAATTGGAGTAATTTGGGTCTAAAAAAAAAAAAAAAAAAAAAAAAAAAAAAAAAAAAAAAAAAAAAAAAAAAAAAAAAAAAAAAAAAAAAAAAAAAAAAAAAAAAAAAAAAAAAAAAAAAAAAAAAAAAAAAAAAAAAAAAAAAAAAAAATGGCTAAGGATAATATTTTACCATAGAGAATATATGAGTTATTTGAAAGCTCATGAATTAGCCTTTGTGGTAACATCTTTAAGGCTTTGTTTGCAACATGGAGGCTACAAATTAGGTTACATAAAAATAAAACTCCCTCCTCTTGCCATGATTCTCATCTATCATATGGACTATCTTAGCCAGGTTCCCATGGGACTCTTGTCTCAACGTAAATGCTGAAAGTTTATGTGATTTTAAAAGAAACAACTGGGGAAATTTATGGGGCTAATCTATGGAACTCTGAATCCTGTGAGACTGAGAGTACATCTTGGGAAAGGTGGCTTGGGAAGAGCATGAGCCATATCTAAGCTGACCTTGAGGGAAAGCAATGCATCCAGAAGTGACTGTAACAGTGTGGTGTTATTGCTCTCCAACTGGCCTCCAATGGCTCATGCTGTCTGGGAACCTGTTTGCCTCTCTCCCTTAGCTCTGAGATGCCAAACAAATTTAAATTCACTTGTCTTTCCTGTTTTACTTTCAATGCTCAGTCCTTGAGTCTTGCGTTCTACAGAAAATGTTTCCTTCTTCTCTGGGTAGCTCAGAGTAGTTCTTGTAGCTCACGGAAGCATTTCCATTCTGATTATTTGGGAGCTTTTATCTCTGCTGCAGAACAGATATTAAACCATTTCTTATCCAGGAGAATGGATTGATGGCCAGACAGGGAAACTGTGATAGCCCAAGGTATACATAAACACTGCAGCAATTCCCATCACCACACCAGCTCAGTGACAAAGTTTTACACAAATATGTTACCAAGGAAGGAAGCCAGCCTGCATTAGCAGGCTTGTCTGCAGTTTGGAGATGCAGGTTTAGCTTCACGTTCAGGCAGTGCTCTCATGTGAATGTGAGCAAGTCAGCCTGCCTGTGTTGTAATTCTTTCAGCAGCAGCATGGGGATATAAGCTACAGTCCTGCAAGGAAAAGGCAGAAGAGCACAGGGCACCCTGGTACAGTGCTAATGAATGTGTAAGTACCACAGGCAGTAATAGGCAATGCTCTTCTGTTTCTACAAAGAAGAGTACACTGTCTGCTTCTATCTGAGTGTACCTCTGTGTGCTCAATACCTGCAGGGATGGAATTCTTTGTTGAAATGACAGTAATTTCACTCTGTAGGTTTGGGTCAAAGATTGCCAGTTGAATATAGTGATGATAAATTAATATTGTTTTAGTCAGGTGGACTGTTACACTAGTTAGGAGGTTCCACTGATAAGCCCCAAGTTATTGGGTTTAGGGCAGCTTGTAGCAATCAAAAAAAGAGATTTTTTTAGGTGCCTTGAATAAATATAAACTCAGGCTCTGGTTTCAGAAGATGCCTCACTCACTTTACTCCTTTTTATTTTGGGGACTTATTTTTCCTCAAAGATAGCTTTATATTTGGTATCTTTCCTGAAAATACTATGCTGCCACACTACAAATGTGTTCACATGCTCTATTTTTAACTTGAGCTTTTAAGGCAGCTTCTGCTTATTGTAAAATCAGTGAACTCTGTGTCAGGGAAGAACGATTCATCTGACTCCATGTTATCAGAAGGCTAATTTATTACTTTATTATACTATATTATATTAAAGAATACTACACTAAACTATACTAAAGAATACAGAAAAGATACTGAATGCTGAAGAGATAATAATGAGAACTCGTGACTCTTTCCAGAGTCCCGACACAGCTTGGCCCTCATTGGCCAATGAGTCAAAACAGCTCACACTGGAGTCCAGTCAAGGACTCACTTTCAGGTAAACAATTTCCAAACACATTCCACATGAGCACAAAACACAGGAGAAGCAAATGAGATAAGAATTGTTTTTCTTTTCTCTGAGGCCTCTCATTGCCTTTCAGCTTCCCAGGAGAAAAATCCTGGGCGAAGGAATCATGTTCAGAGAATGTGAATGCCACAGCTGCTCTCACTGGTGTTTGCAGCGGAACACAGATGCCCAAGCCCTGCTGTGGCTGATGAAATAATACAGGCACAGCCTGTGCCTGCCCTGCCCTTCAGTTATCATCTCAGCAGCCACAGTAACTTTCTTGCATCAGCCCACAGGGACTGTCTGTAGTAGGAGGGTGTAATTCTTTGATCTGTGCTGCTTTTTCCTTAGAACCGCTGAATCATACGCCTTATTAAATGCTCCTCATCTTGGAATGTTAAGGCTGTATTCTGTGTTGTGGTTTCAAAGTCAGAGATTCACAGAAATTAGGACTGGAAGGAATGGCAAGAGTTCCTCTAATCTTTCCACTGATGCAGTGCAGGGCCAGCTAAATCTATTATCCTTCACAGCAGAAAAAGAATAGGGGAGCTTTATTGGAAAGTATAGACATAGATCTTGAGATCTGTAATTGCAAACTTTATCATGCTTCTGTGTTCTTAGAGCACTGCAGCCACAGCAGCACTATTGTGATGTTATTTGTGGCAGATGACTCTGAAGACCCCTTAGGTCTGGAGATGCCCAAAGCAATCTGTTCTGTTGCTTTTCCAGAAGGCTCAGTGGAACTCTGCTTCTGGGGATATCGTACCTGCTGCTGCAAGATTGACCTTTGCCAGCAGATACATGGAGCTTATTTTGTGCTATTAAGGAAGGAAGATGATACATTTTGGGTACCACTCATATTTACAGACAGTGATTAATACTTATAGCAGAAGATGTAAAAACACATTTATTGCAAGGTGAGAAAACATCACTTCAAATCGTTGAGGCTTTGCTGGTTTGAGTTAATCCTGTTCTCTTTGGTCAAGTGTGAATTTGGGTTTGGGTGTGTGACTGTTGTATGCAGCAGGATCACAGACTTCACAAATAAGGTATTTTTTCCCAAAGCTTGGGTGCAGGGTTTTAATTTTACTAGAGGTCACCTTTTGTTTCAAACAACTTTGTTTCTGGAAGAAGTGTTCTGGAAGTGGGCTTATCTTTGATGAAATGTTTTTGTCAATGTTTTGCTTGTAGAGATGGCTCTGATGATGTAGGTCATAGCCATCCCCTCTGTTTTGCTATTCCACAGATTAATACAGTGTGCTGCACACAGAATGTGCACGGGCTGTGTATATCACCCTAATAGACAGTGTTTGCAGAAGTTATAATTCACAAAAGCAGTCACAGCAATGAATTAAGTGCTCCTGGCATTTGGGAAAGAAAGCTCATTTGAAATCCAGCTGCTTGCCAGCTGTGGATATTCATAGCAATTATTACATTGGTTGCTTTTTTCACTCCATCTTTTCATTTTAAAAGTGTAATGAATGATTTTATTGCCATCTTAAAAGTCTATTTATAATCCATTCATCTTGTGATGAACATGTGTCCAATTCTAGACCTCTCTTTAATACTATACAAAGTAGTGTTGCTTAGTTTAAAGTTTTCTTGGCACAAATGTGAGACAATTACTTTTCTTAACAGCTTGAGTGACCTTAACTTTCACTCCTGTACTACTAGAGTGTGAGTTTTAATCAGTATTTAACATATAACTAGGATTTTTTCCCCCTTTACATTTGAGACATCCCTACCTTTCATTTCTCTTGGCTAGCAATATCTGGGGAACAACTGGGGATGCTTGGAGGTGTGGCAATATGGGCAGTTAATTCATTCTTTAAGTACCCACTGCAGTTTTTGATGCCAATGTACACAAAATAAAGCATCTGATGGCCACATGGTTGTGACAGTGTTGTTTTAAACCTGTTTGCTCTGGCAGCTGCAATTGCAGTGATCACTTGACTGCAGCACCATAGTTTTCAGCTTGTACTCTCCTCTGTCCTGCTGTGGCACTTCTGCTAACAGTGGCTTAGCTCAGAGCTGATGATGGAAGCAGTCTCAGTCATTACCATGCTGCTGGCAGGCCTGGAGCCCAGCTGAAGGAGCAGCAGAGGTTAAATATTTTTCGTGGACAAGGAGTGGCATTTAGATTCTTGGCAGATGGTTGTGGCACTGGGCATTAAAATTTCAGGTATTTTTGGTCTTATGCTCATGTATTGGCTGTGATCACCCTTCTAAGCTGTTGTGACCCAGCTTCATGCTCAGAGACTGGGAGATTTGGGCATGTGACCTTGCTGTTCTGAGATGATCAGATTCTTGATGGGCTGTATCTGTATTTGTCATCCTATCCTCTTCTAAACTGGCTCTGCTGTCCTCTAATTTTCATAAAAATTATTATTACTGTTATTAAGCCCCTCTGGATAAAAAAGTGAAGATTCATTCAAAAAAAACCAAGCCAGAGACGCCTCTGTCCTGTGGCCTGGCAACCTTGGCACAAAGCCCATGGTCTATTACTGGGTACTGTATTTCCTGACCTACTGGGCAGCACTATGTGGGCAGGGTGAGGAATGTGGAGGAGGAGCTGGATTTTTTTCTGTGAATCCCTCTTTGGAGGGACATGCCTGATGTTGCTGCCTGTATTAGCCTGCCAACCTGGGTGTCTGAAAGGAGGGCTAAAGCAATCCCCCTCCAGGCACAGCTAAACTGCAGTACTTTGGAGGTGGCCCTTGCTCCAATAAAAAGAAGCTGAAGGCTGTGGGATCTGGCCAGTGGAAGATCATGCCTGAGAACACTGGCTCTGATTTTTAAAAGCTCCTTTTTCATAATTTCCTACCAAAGTAATAAGAGAATTGCATGCATACACAAGCATTAATTGAAGGGGACCAGAGAAAAACGAAGCTAAATTATTTATGACACAGAGAGTTTGAAGTACAGGAAAGCAATCTTAATCAGGAAGCCAGAAACATATCTGTGCCTTGTGTGAGGACACACTTTTCTGAGGACAGTGTGTAAGACTGAAAGCTGACCTGACAACTTGAGCCTTTCTGCACACTAGAAGGTCTAGAAAAATATGGCATATATCCATTTTTGCCCTCTTGGCCCCCCAGTTTCTTAATATCTAGATGTGGATCTATAAAGTCTTTTTTAATATGATCTGGTATGTTGGGGGATTTTTTTCCTCTTCTTTGGCCTGCCTCATTTCTTTTTGATAACAAAATATGAAGCACCAAGGTCATCTTCTGAGCCACCAAAACTCAAAGAAAGTTGCTCTTACTTGCTGCTTAACAATTTCAGTGTTTGGAAATTACTGTACCACCAAGGAAAAGGACTGACCCAGGAATATCAAGTTTTAAACAATGAGGATTGTATATGCCTCTGCCTCTCTAGTTTTGATGACTTCATTTCCCTGAGGAACGTAAGGGCAAGCAGTGTGTCAGCACTGACCCTCAAATCACCTCCCTTTCTTCTGATCCTCCTAGAAGGGCTTGGGCTGTCTAAGCAGAGTCAAATGGACAAGACATGCAAGTGGGAAGATCCCAACTCTGCATAAGTAGCTTCCACTGCATCAATCCTGTCTTTAGCTTCTCTCTTCCCCTGCTTGCTGGATGTCACATTTACTGTTGTGATATATTTGGTAGAGAAAGTTTCAAGCTTTCCAAAACGTTGTAGTTAACTGTACTCAATAGATTTACTTTATCTATTGGTACCTAGGAAGAGGAGAAATGTCCTGCTAAATGTAGTTCTAGGGATAAGAAGCTGAGAAAGTAAAAGAGAATTAATTGCATAAGACTTAGCAAAGAACTTATGGATTGAAAATAGAGTTGCAAATGCTGGTGTGAGTGAATACTACTAATACAAATAACAGCTGCTTGAGTTCCTACCTGGCTGGAGTCATTAGCTTCATGGAGAGTTACTTGCAGAGTTCCTTATCACTCTTTCTGCAGTTTTTTTTTCAGTCCTTCTGTGTCCTTGATGAGATTGGACCCCATCTTGCACAGGCTTATGTCCCTTCATCATGGTGATAAGTGTGGGAGTTGCCTGCTTTCAGCTGGTCAAAATGCAGAAACAAAAATTTCTTTAATATATCGTTTAATGATTATTTACTCTCCTTATACTGTCTTTCAAAACCACACAGGTTACCCCTTCTCCAAAACTGGTTCCCAGTATGAGTGGTATTTGCTTGAATCTCAGTCTTGAACTGAGATTTTTCAATCTCATTTAAAATCCTGTTAGAAAAACTTGAAGTGATTTTTTACTTTGTGTTGTCTAAAAGGTTTCAAATGCCTAAGTTTTTCAAAGCTGTTACCTGATTTTATGGATTTCCAATATAGGGACACTTACAGACTTGATTTTTTGCAGAAAATTCTGTGTCTTGGGGGCTAGCTAATGTGGCTAAAAATTCCATCTCCTCCAGACAGACAGCTAAATACTTTCATGCAGATTTAATTTATCTGTGATAAAAGCTTCTGTCCAGTACTTAGAAATCTGATCACAGGATCTAGAAATAATATTGTTTGGAGGGATTTTTGCACCTTGGAAAGTTTTGCTAGTAATTGTTGTAAAATGACCGTACCAGTTAGGAAGATAGTTTTTCTTTCTGATATGTAAAACACACCATGAAATTAATAACCAGACACAGTAGAGCAGTTCTTTTCATTACTTAAATGGGCTTAATTGGAGTTACAGCAAATTTAGATGGCATACTAGCAGCACTATATAAATTACGTATGCATTCCCATGAATAACACAGCCATTATCCAACTCGCCTTCTTCCTAATTTCACTCTCCTCCTTAAAAGAAGTTAACATTTTTGTCACCTACTTAATACAAATGATATTTTTCTCTTAGGAAGGAAATAATAGAAGAATAAATGGTGCCAAACTGTAAGACAACAATTAGAAAGTCTTTTTGACTTTTGTGGAAAAATATGCCTTGAATTTGACCGTGGTTTTGGCATGACAAGAAACTGTAATGTGCTATGACCTGGTACATTTAGCAGACAATGGCAAGATTAAGAGTCAGCAATAAAACCTTTTTGTTGATCTTTCTGCTCACTTCTACTCTGTGGTGAACTAGAGACACCTGAACATAACCTCTCCTATGCATCCTTTGCATAAATCCTTTCCGAAGCAGTGACACAGCTCCCATCCCTACATTTACCAAATTATTCCTCTCTGTCTATCAATGGTGAATATGTGGTGGGCTGATCTCTTTTAGTAACTTTGAGAGAAAGGAGATATGCCCTTAAGGTCAGTTAAAATTTTCACAGCTGGATACAAGTGAGGTGGTTTTGTAAGCGTTGCTCAATCGGCAGCAGCAGATGGGAAGCCCAAGCTGCCAGTTTAGCTGATGGGGTGACTTTCACATGGAATGACCACTGAACGAGACACACTTCTAGCAGCTGTTTGCTTAGACAGTGTTTTTAATAGATCATCCAGTATCCCTGAGCAGAGCGGTGCTCATTTTCCATGAAAGAAAAAGCTGCTATTTTTCAGACTTTAAAAAGCCCATGAAGATGTTCCATTTCCCCTTATCCTTCATTGAAAGAATTGAAACAATTCTTATGAAATAGGAAATTTTTCGTTAAAAGCTTCAATTTCTTCAGAAATGCTTTTTTGAAAAACAGGTGTCTAGAACAACTGGGCAATTTAACTTTTAATTTGTGCTTAATCTTTTATCCAGCTTCTCAAGAAGGAGAGGAAGATTTTTAGGACCCAAAAGAGAATCCAGTTTGCAAAGCTTCTCATCTTTCACTGTAACTTGAATGTTTCTGTCTTTGAACCTTTTAAATATCCTCTCATAACAAAGATGCTGAGTAAGCATGTTCTTTCAGCTTGATTGAGGGCCAGATTTAAGGGTCAGAGTTATTTTTTAATGGCTGTTTTAGCATTTTTGGTACTTTCCACTCTCATAGTTATTCAGAAGTGTGCATGAAATGGAAATGGCTTTGAATATTTATCTTTCTTCCCTTTCTATTACTTGCCATGCTTTTTATGGGCTTAATTTTTCCTTCAGTATTTATGATGCATTCTGCCTAACTTCACTTCTGAGTAGCAGTTGTAACTGAGGCTTAATGAAGTTTTTTGGTGAATATAGATGCATTCAAATAAAACATTTTATTGTAACATATTCCAAAACTAGCTAGTGGTATTAATTGCAGTGTTAGAGATTCAAACAGCAAGGTGAATTTTTAGTTTGTATAGCCTTACAGTAAGAGCTAAGTAAATCACTGATGGAATAGAAACTAATAAAGTACCTGAATTCTCACCTCATGGCTGATTTGGCAACAATTTTACATTTTCTTTCCTATATTCAATTGAACTTATTTATAGATATTCTTTCTGGTATAAACTTGAAATTGTTCACAAATATTTTTAATGAATATTTCTAAGCATTTCCCTGTGAGTTTTTCTAAGCAGTTGATTGCAAGTAATTGGCAATCAAAATGCAAGCTGTGCTGATTCATTTTTATTAGGCACATCACTTACAGCAAGGTATTGTTTCTCTCCCCAGATGGAGGTTCCAGTTCAGGAAAATATTAAAACAGAGAACTCAAAGGGACTTCATAAAATGCTTACAGGTATGTTCCTCAGCACTTTACTGAATCCAGAGTACAATGAGAGTAGCTCTTTAAAGCAAGTTTCTGCTATGCATAGTTAGTGTTTATGAGTTTAAAATACACTTTCTGTCTGTGTTTCTCTGATGTTAAATTAAAACTTGCTGCTTCCATAATATCCTTGCCAGGAAATTCACTTGCCAGAAGTATCCATAGAGAGGGAGTAGAAAATGAATGTGAATGCAACCACAGCAAATGCAGGTGAGTGAATAGTCAGGGGAGCAGGAGGTACAATTCCAATCTAATTAGGGTCTAAACAATGGATGTTATCCATGAAAAATATGATTTAAAACAGAGCCCTTTTTGTGTACATTATCCCACCACCCAAATAAGAATTGGTTCTGATATCTCTTGGGGTTTAGTCATGCAAGACAAACACATCTTTATCATTTCAGGTTCCTGTCCTTCCCATCAGAACAAGAAATTTTAAAAAGCAGTAGGATTTAATCAATTGTACACACACACATTGACAGATATGACCATCTTCCTTCCATGCTGCCTGGTTTTGTCATGTAATTTAAGGAATATAATCCAGAGCACTAAGAATGACATTTATCATGTAACAGTTTGAAAGACATTTTGTCAAACAGAGGGGCTCAGACCTCATTAAAATCTCATTCCCAGACAGCATCTGGTGATGGAGTACTTGATACAGGTAAGAAAAGTTCATTGTCGGGTCAGAGCCTGAGCATGGGGATGAAATTTCTTTTGACATCTGCCAGGGGATAGATCTTCTGTGTAGGGTGGTGTGACAAGACAAGGGCATGAGGTAGACCTTTTCTTGTGGACAGCAGAGGATAGGATCCGCCCAGTAGGATCTGCTGCTCTTAGATTTCTTGCCAGTGGAATGGCAGTTCAGGCTACTATTTCCAACTGATTGTGACAGTGACCTGCCTAGCTCCCTTAAAGAAACTTAATTTAAAATATTTCTAAAGTTACTCTAATTTCAAGAATTGCTCATGCATACCCGGGGTCTGTAAGCTTTAATGTAATTGATAGGTGTATTTAACTATATTAGAAATTTAGTCTTACTTTGGACTGTTCTTTATTATGACCTGTCTGATTTTTTTTCTACAGAATGTCTGGTTATTTTATGTATAATGTGTGTGAAACATATATATTTTCATAACAACTGGAGATGTATTTGCAGGAGTGTGAAGTTTCATTTGCAGAGTTTGAAATTGTAATCAACAAACCGTTTTTTAATTTGGACAAAGCAAGCATATCAAACACAAATATTAACCATTCTATCTTTCAGTGAATAATGTAATAACAAAAGATTTGGAAGTAAATCACCAAAGCTATAAAACTCATATATGCATTTCCCATGCTGATCATAACACAACTTGTTTACTAAGGAAGAGGGAAGTCTTGCTTACCTGGCAGAAAGCAGGGGGGAAATATTTTCTCTTTGTCATTTACCATGTATGTCTGTGTGGGCTTTATAAAAACAAACACATCAAGCATATCAAAATACCAGATTTGCTTTCCAGTCAGTGTTACCTGGTAGAGGTATGAGGGTGGATTTTGATTAATCATATAAAAAACTCCAGACATACCTTCTTCAGTGCAAAGCATTCTGGTTTGGAACACAAATAGTTGTCACTGGCAAAAACCACCTAAATAACAGATGGATGTGAATCAGTGCAAGGCCTTTAAAACTCTGCAAAAACATGAAGGAGGGGAAGCCAGTGAGAATGCCAGTGGTTTTTTGCTAGGATTGGGAGGCAGTGGTCTGGGCTCTCAGTTCTGCTATTGATCTGCTGCACACGGACACATCATTCTCATTTTGTCAAATCAACTACAGCATCTCAGGGTCACAATGAGGCAGTAAGCTCAGTTGGTCCTGTGGATGCCTTCTGAAATGGAAATTGAGGAAAGTAACCTTTGCTGCAGTGTGGGATAGGTGAAAGTTAGTCTGTGCTGTCACACTCTGTTTTCTGCTTCTTTCTCCTGTGAAATAGAGCCCAAATTTTAAAAAGGAGTAAAAAGACCATTGTCTCTTCCTGAGTGTTCTGGGTTTATTAATAACGTGGTTCTGAATAACAGTTTTCTCTTCAGTCCTGAGGATAGATATGTTTTCCTGTATTCCTGTGTCCTGACAATGGTCACAGCTGGCTATGTATCATGGCAGAGTAACCAGATCTTTATTCCAAAGTCAGTAAATTCTGTATGGCTCAGGGGTGGTGCATGGGTGTTGCCAGCCCTACTGCAGGCCTACCTCCCCAACTTCCTGCCTCGCTCTTTCCATCTGCATTTATTTAGACCATGGAGTGAGGCTGTGCACTTAAAACTATGTTGTGTTTAAAGAGCAGTCATTTGTATTAAGAAAATAAACTTTTAAAGAGCTTTTTTTTGGATGAGGAGGGGAGCCAGGTGCGGAGGAGAGTTGCAGAGAGGAAGTGTATGATGTTACCTGGGAAGATTAAGTTAAAATCTTAGTGGTATTTCATATGTACTGGGGCAAGAGTTGCCCTGGAAATTGCAGGGATTTAAGGAGCACAGTGTCTCTTGGATCCCTTTAAGCATGGTTTTAAGGGTTATTGTACACAAGTCAGGCAGTCTATAGACTATAGTTTTTGTTTGCTAATGATTGGTGTTTTTGGGATTGTTAATCCTTCCTGTGGACTTCATACATAGAAGGTTGTGGCAGAAGGGCATAGATCCCCCAGAATGTGTCTTTTGGGATCTCAGTAGGTGTCATGTCACAGTAGTCTGGAGCTCAGTATGGGCTAATTTCTCCTGGGAGCATTACAGACTGAATTTGTAGGCCTGTGTTGGTTGTTTCTGAGCTGCTCCTTTTCTTATCACAGTACAAAGCTGACACAGGAGTTCATGGCATGATGACATGTACTAAACCTTCCAACAACATAACACACTCAGCAACTCTAGAAAGTGGTTGTTCAGCAGCAGCAAATGAAAATGGCCAGCTGGTGACTCAGCTCCACGCACACAAATTGTCATTGCATTAATCGCCATTATCCCTGAAAACCTGTCAGCTTTCCCACCAAATGGCTCTTGCAGAGGGCTTGGAGGGCCATCAAATTCAGCCTGTTTTAGACAGCTTTTCTGACTCACCTCTCTTGGTTCAACAGCAGAAGGTGTTTCAGGGCATTTGCAAGCCATGAAAGAGCAAAGGTTGTTATTCTAAGGCAGAAACAGGGTAATTAGTGACTCAGCCAACCAGTAGAGGAGGAGGAGGAGAGAGATCACAATTTCCATAGTGTGGGCCACAAATACAGAAGCTGTAAAGCAGTAGGAAATCAGTGTGAGACCTTTTGCCCCTTCACATCAAGCTCTGCTGTGTCAAGATTCTTCCTTAGTCACAAAGGAGCTGGCCCATAGCTAAAGGTCTGCAGAGGTCACCCGTCCACACCACTCAGCCCTTTTACTCTTTGACAGTCAAACTGGTGTTTAGGTGAAGTTGACTTTAGCCTGTGAAACATGCATGCACAAATAACCTCAATTAGTGTATTAACCTGGCTGACCAGGTTGTAAAAGGCTCCATGCAATTCTGAATGCCTTCAGAAGAGACTGACTTGACTACGACTCACTAGCTAGGAAGAGAAATGACAAAACCAAATAAGAGGAAGGCTTTCTCTAGACCAGCTTATAATTATGCTGCAGGTACCTTGGTGCCTCAGGATGCTATGGAGTTGGCATTAGAGAAATTTGTGTCAATATGTGATCAGTAAACAGCATAGTCCCCACGTAACCTCCTAATGAGAAGGTTTTTAAACTGTACATGGCCATTATTAGGAGAAAACTCCCTTAAACAAACTAAGTGCCCACATATACATTCTTCATCATCCACACTGGCTGTTGTCAGAGGTGGGATTCTGAGTAGGATGTTTGGTCTAAATCTGTGTAGTTGCTTCCATGTTTTTAAGCAGTTTTTGATCCATCTGTGAGTTAAGACAGGGGTTCTACAGCTTGATGCTTTGTAGCTTAAGCCCATCAGGACAGAACTCTCTAATGTACCTAAATTCTCACCCAGTACACTGGCTGTAGGCTGACTGGTGAGGGGTGAGTCAAATCATTTAAAGTAAATCACCCTAGAACTGTCTTCTCTGATCTCCAAAGTGCCTATCCTCTTGCCATTGTAGCAGGATCTTCATGTGAAAATGAAAACAGAATTTCATCTGAAGCTTTAGTTCTCCCAAAGTACTTTAAAGCAGACACAATTTTATATTCACAACACAAATACCTGATCCTTTCTGTATTTCACTAGAGCATGCCATTTATTTTCAATCTCCCTCTGAGTAGAGAAAGGTACTATGATAATAAATGAAAACATAAATTCCCTTGAATTGCTGTTCTTTTGCCTTTTATATTGCTGCTGAGATTTTTGCTGGCCTTGGTTTCTCTCTCACTGCTTCTGAGTCTATTAAGTGACATTTCTTAATGGTTCCAGTTGGTGTTTAGAAGAGGAGAAAATCCTCTCTCAAATCCAAGGGGTTGATGAGACTCTGAATCAGAATGTTTTCAAGACCAGATCCAATATGATGTATTTGGCCAGAGCCAGAAAGAGAAAAGAGCCTTCTCTGCACAGCTAGTTACTTGCTATTCTTACCCACAGCTGCCAGGCATAAAGATCTGCTTACTATTATTTGAAACAGGGACTTGAATTTTTTTTTTAAACTTTATTGCAGTCTGTCTTGCTGGGTTTCTTCTTCATGGACACAATGGATACTTAAACACTGATGGGGACAAAGTAACTGATTCAATAGCTTGTGGACAATCAGTGTGACTGCTTTCAGCTGCATTTATAGTGCTGTGTGTTTTTCTTTTTTGTCTTTAGTATCCCAGGAAATTGCTTTGCCTATTCTGGAAAAACATGTTCAGCTTGCATGTTGCTTCAGAATTTTTCCATGAAAGTTCTTCTTATCCTCTTGTTAGTGCAACAGAACCAAACATCAGAGCCTGAGTGTTTGTAATGAAATAGAATTTTTGTTTTCCAGACAGACCTGCCTGTGACATATAAATGCTGACAGCATGATGCAACTGTTGTGACACAGCTTGTCAGGAAAGTAAATCTGGGCTTTGGGCTTTCACCACTTTGGGCTCCTGGTGACAGGTGTCCAAGTGGCTGCTGCCTGACTGGTCTGCTTGTATCCATAAAACCTCACACCACTAACTCACAGCAAAGAGGCTTGACACCCAGTGAGTGTTGTAACAAGACTATCACAGAGTGAAGGCTTTTCAGACATGATCAGCTGCTGCTACATCTCTTCTTGATCTTCCCTGCTGTTCCAGTGAGCAGGGCTTTATTCTGGACAAGGCAAATGGTATGTTGCTGTCACAGCTTTTAGGGCTAGTATGAGCAGCAAGAGCCAACCTTAAGTATCCAGTTCTTTCAGTGGGCAGTGTGCAGTTGAGAATTTCCTTTTAAATATCCTTTAATGCAGTCACACAGCCCTGTTTACTTGTAGGTACTGAATGTAGTATATCAGCAGCTTGACTACTGACAAAGAAGTGCTTCTAGTACCTGCCAGCAATTCTATGTTACTGTAACCCACAGTAGGGCAAGCATGTGAGGTAAACAGGCTTGTGCCAGTGCTCATAAGAGGGAAATAATCATTTTAGCATGTGGGTGTTTGGGTTGTTTTGGTTTTTTTAGGGTTTGGTTTTGTTTCGGTGGTTTTTGGTTTTTTGTGGTTTGGTTTGGTTTGGTTTGTTTTTTTTTTTTTTTTTTTTTTTTTTTTTTTTTTTTTTTGGTTTGTTCTTTTGGAAGCTGTGTTAAGATTCCTCAAGTAAATTTGTACATAAATGACTGTCCTCTTGCTATTTGAGCTGCATGGAGGGAATCAAATGGCCTTGGGTCATTCTTGCCCTGCAAAGCTGAGCCAATAATGTTGCAAGGAGTGTGAGTCCTTTGCCAGCCTCAGGAAATGTGTTAAAAATCTTTAGACCAAAAAGTCATATTCTGAATTAAGGGATAGACTTGCATGATCTTCATTTCTTAGCTGAAATTTCTGAAACATTTCTACTGGTGAAAGATACTTTTCATGGAAGTGGGTAGCCCCTTGAGGGATAGCTCACTGTTGTAAATTCTGCTTATAAATTTTAATTAATTTAATTAATCTTTCTTTCTATAGATACTGATTTCTACTAGTCAACATATACTTAGTGAACAGCGAGAGGCCTCTATACAGTCTGCTGCTTTATGCAGTACTTTTGATTAAGCACATAATTTCAGTTACTGTCGATCTGGCTTTATCAAAAAGCTCTTTTAAGTGTTTATCTTTTTTTTTTTTTCAGCTTACAGATACCAGCAAAAGTAGCCTTGGCATTTTCATACCACTTCCAGCTACAGAAAAGCACAACTATTACAAAAAACAGGAAATGAACAATATGTACACCAAGGGCCAGATTTAAGACAGCAAAGTACCTACATGTCCTACAGCCATGTAAATCCTTCTCAGTGTCTGAATCAAATTCTCAAAGTCTTTTAAAAAGCCCTTGGCTACTTAAGGCCAGATTTTCAGCAGTATTTGTAAGAGAGTGTTGAATGACTGTGAACTTTGGTCATTTCAGCATTAGAAGCTTCAAGATAGAGATATCTAGCTAGTGTGATTTTCAGAGGATTTTCATAATATGTGGTACTTAGGCATTTTTCAAAATTCTGCTGCTGTCTGTATCTGCATCTTTAAGCCCTTAAATGCTACCACAAATCCAGACCTAACATCTTTGGGCTGCATCTGACTGTTAGACTTCGACATTAAATTTTTCCTGGTGAAACTAAATAAATGTCCTACTTCTCAGAAGTCAGCAGGAGTTAGAAATTCTGAAGGTTGTACCATGATTAGGAACCTCTGATGTTTGTTACTTGAGGTTTGTTAGTTACTTAGACTGCAATTAAACTTGCCTGCTTTAAGGTGCTGCTGTTTACAGAATTTCACTGCAGCTGAGCAAGTTACCCAATGACTGCTACAACCCTAGGGCTTCTGGGGCTTTTTTTCCCCCCTTTTCATCTTTTCTCATCTTTGGTGTTCTGAAGCAATTCTGTCAGAACAAAGAACGGTGCAAGGGCATGTGGCTGTGGGGAGAAAGGACAAAGATGTGGAGAGGATTTTGGTTGTGAGTAATTTGGAGTTGTGCTGCCTGGCTTCACATTTGGCTTCAGTTTGCATAGTTACAGCATGAGATTTAGCCCTGCACTGGAGCCCCAGGTGGCTGAGGGCAAGGAGGTGCAACAGGGCCTGAATCCCACTTTCATTAGGGAGAGGGCAAGGAGTGTGTCCATGTGTTCTGGACTCTTTTTAGTCTCTGCCCATTTCCCACTTGGAAAGCATCAGCTGGGGTGACTACAAGACTGGGAGGCATTTATGTATTATGGTGATGTCTTAGGGTGACGTTATGATGTTTGTATCCCCAATCGTCTGTTCTGTTATGCTGGATATTATGCTCTGTACCTTCGAGACCGGCTCTGAAAAATGAAGTTTGTTTTGTTATCAGCCTGCTCACTCCCACATGGACGGCGAGACACAGACTGTACACAGGGCTGCTTTTGTTTTTCTTTGCTCTCTTTTTGCTTTTGCCCTTGCTTTGCTCTGGCTTCTGCTTTTCCTCTCTTGCTTTTGCTTCTTGTTAGCTAGTTTAGCTAGGCAGTCCAAATTTTTTCCTGGACTGTTTTTTCTTTCCTTCTTCTTTTTTATTTTTTTTTTTTTCCTTGGAATTGTACAAACTTGCTCTGGACTGGGACCAGGTAAACACCAAGACCCTGCACTTTGTGGCCTGCCCTGCAGCAGCCATTCCCAGTGCTGGAGAGGCTGATAACAGAGCGACCACTCCCAGGAGAGACTGTCTGAATTTGAGATCTCTTCAGAACGGTGAAAGAGTTTTGTCATCCAGTACTGTTCATTTTGTGTGTTGGGGGGTGCGTTGCCTGTTAAATAAACAGGTTCTTTCCACTTCTCTCTGAGGAATTTTGTTCTGAACCCTGGTTGGGGGGAGGGGCCGTGTGGGTTGGCTTTTCTGAAGGGGCCCCTTTGGGGGTTTTCTCCCAAATTTGCCCTAAACTAGGACAGGTGATAAAGGGTCATGAGATTTTGGGGGGTGTTAAACTTCTGGAGAAAAAATATGTGACTTCCCTTCTTCCTGATAATGCAAGTGGTGATAAGCCCCAGGGAATCATACCATTCTCAGATAGCAGCATTCAAGTTCCTTCCTCTGCTCTGGGGACATTTCATTTCAGGGATATAAGGATAGTAATAAAAGCTTTCTCCACACCTTCTTCCCAGAGCAATTCCCCAGTTCATAGCTGCCTGTCCAAACTACGTCAGTAATATTCCAGTATTCAGCCCAATAAAAATTTTGTCAAGAAAGCATAAAGTTTCTGTCAGATCTTTTCCATTAAAAATCACTTTTATAGCAGCAGGCTGTAACAAGCACGCAGCTATGGAGTGAAAGTGTGAAATGATGAGAAATTTGGACAGTGTTATCATCCAATGGGGAGTCAGTGGAAGGCCACTTAGAATGCCTCCAGTGTATGGAGCGTGACAACCAGAATATTTTTCACAACAGATTATAATGTAAGAAATTTATTGCAGATCTCAGAGGGGAGTAACCCACACCAATGATTATTGTCCTTTCCCCCAGATATATTACTCAGATAATATAAAGTCATAACTCCTTGTAAATTATTTATGATCCTGTCCCACCTTAAATTAAAAAATATTTCTGCTGGATACTTGCAGGGTTAATATCTATAGCCCCTGTGTTTGATTTGCTGAAAGGAACAGTTATTTCTGTAGTCAATGGGAGGTGTATAGCATTTGCTTTTTCTGGTAGCTACACAGCTAGTCAGGACATGCAACCGTGACCAGAACAAGTAGATCCAAGCACAGAAAGCCACTGTAGCCCAGGCAGAAGACATTTATTCAGTGAAAAGATTTGCATCATGATCCCTGACTGAAATGAATCTGATTCATGGCATACCTCTGTTTAATCTTTCATATGACGGATCATAACACCAAGAACATCGTGACACAAACCAAACTTGGCACTCATCGGATTAATTCCTCATTTTTTTATCTAGAAGTCAGGAATGTTGATAATTTGTAGCATGTTTATAGCAAACAGCAATGTCTACATGACAGACAATATAAGTCAGCTACCAGTTCTCTGTGTGCTAATGCATTCAGGAAACAGCAGACTACTCAGAAAGTGACTTAAGAATATAAGTATTCTGAGATAGTGGCTTCCACTCTGAATGCAGGGATTTACCACAAATAATGGGTGAGTTGGTTTAAGAATAAGGAGTACATTCTAATCTGCACCAGACTTTAAGCTGTTGTAGACTTTAAAAAAGTGCTGGAAAAGGAGAAGATTTTTCGAGTCCTAAAAATGAAAAGTTTATGAGCAGTGCAGAATTAACCATGGAAGACTTACTTGACCTTGCACTTCAAAGTTAAACAAATAACTTGGGATAAAAAAGAGGATTTTTACGGAATATAAATTTGGCCAAACTTCTCTACAGTAGTATTTCTTTAATTTCCTTGGAATATCTTGTGACTAGTCATTATCAGACACAAGGTGGTGGATTTGAGGGCACACTGGTTTTACCTAATCTATTGTTTTTTTTCTGTAAACTACTTTCAAGCAGCTTTTTACCTTATTTATTAATCATGGATTATAAGAAGGAGATCAGAATGGCCAGGGCAGACAAACACCCCCTTCATCAACATGCTCTTCTGTGGTCCCTCTTTCTTCCTTATCACAAGAAAATAGCTGCAAAAGTCCATCCCTTTCGTTTTCAGAGAGACTTCTTGGGTGTCTTGACTTGGCAGCTTGAGTTGGTACAAAGCAATGAGTACATCTCTGCCAGCAGTGGTGCAGGGTATCAGTACTGCAGGGCTGACTGGTGATTGCAAGGCTTGTTACTTCTGAGAAAGGAAGCAGGGTCATGAAAATCATGTCAGTGATGCACAGGCAAGCGAGGAGTAAAATTAATAAATCAAAGCTTTCATTGCAAGTAAGGTTTTACTTTTACTTCTGTGATAACTCATAAGCTATCATACTCTTTGCTTGGAAACTGCACTGTGTGTGGTTTAAAATCCTTTGTTGTGGTACTGAAAAAGAAAATAATTGTTGCATTGCACACCAGACGAGTCCTTGTTGCTGCTGGCGCGAGCAACCCCAGGACCGGATCAGCCGGCAGTGTGGCAATAAATAAAAGGGATGGGAATGACTGGAGTGCCTGAAAATCAAAGTTTAATAAAGGAAAATAAAAAGTGCACTAACGATCAATGCACAACAAAAACATAAGCCATGCACCATACAGAGCTGCTCCAAAAGACCCCAAAATGAAGCAAACACAACCTTATATAGACATTAACTCAGGGCAGGGAACCAATGAACAAAGAGAAACAGAAACAATACCTTATATGGAACCAATCAGAGGGCAGGGTTCAGAACATAACCTTATAAGGAACAACTTAATTTACATACCTGTTCCCATCATTCTTTTCTTCTCACTCACCTCTCACCATAACCTGACCAGATGTTATCTATCCTGGCATTTCGGTGTCTAGGGTCCAATACTGTTACCTGTGGTGTGGCTTTCACAGATGGTTTTCTCCAGTGATGGTCCACCACAAATATTTATCCTTAGCTTTTATTGGGAAGAATGGATAGTCTATCCCATGCATCAGAAGAAGGTTAAAAGAATGTAGCCTGTATCCTTAAAATTATTGTGATCACTTAGGGAAGAAGACAGGAGAGATTGGGTTGGGGAGTTATAGAACTTCCCGGCATAGAGGGGTGTATTTTAGAGAGCTCCTCCTAGATATTATCCAAAACATAGTTTAGTCATGGATGTATGTCTGGCAGGCCACAGGACAGGACAAGAAATCAGTTCTTAAGGTAGAGAGAAATTGTTCTGAGATAAACATAGTAGAAGTTAGAGTGTCGTCATTCTTTTATCAGTGATATTCTTCGCAATTGTCTAGATAAGTTTATTGGAACAACGCATTTCTCTTGGCTTTGCTATAGAAGAGTCCATCCACAAGGATACAGCACTCCAAAGCCCTCCCTGAAATCAGGTCAGAGAATGAGAGAAGCCAGAAAAGTGTCTAAAACATGGTACTTGCTTAAAGCTGCTTGCAAGAACATTAGACCAGAATTAACATTGAAGTCATGTTGTAGGACATAAGCATCCATCCATCTATGCTTTTCCTTAATCAGGTAAGTGAACTTCATGCTGAAAGTGGGGTTGAGGCTTCAAACTAGGAGGAAATTTTTTTATGCCCTCTTCCAAAGGAAGGTTTGAACAAAAAAGTTAGCATTTACTGCAGTATGTGTTGTTAGATTTTACATCCTGATCTGTTGATGATCACTTGAACTTCTTGATGTATTGATTTGATTTTACTCATGACCTTAATGTGATTGTCAGATTGTTCTGTCTTTAATTACCTCGGTAAAATTGTAGTATATTAGCTCAGTGAAGTGCTAATTTAAGTGCCTCTTTGCTTGCTCAACCTCTTCTAGAAAACTAATTTTAAAAAGTCAACATAACAGGTTTTATCTGTCAAATTTTGCAGCATGGACATTGCATTCAGTGGGTACAAATAACCTTCAGCAAAGAAGATTGCAAATCAGTGGTTTCCGAGACTAACTTACTATCTTTTGGCCTGACCTACTAAGAGAAAAAACATATCTATTCCAGAAACTCTGTAATGGGACAAGGGAAATAAGTAATTTGTTAGAAAATTTTAGCTAACAGAACATTTTCAGAACTGCCCCTGTAGGGTAACTTGTATGGATTTAGGGCCAGTGTCCTATAACCAGTCAAGGCAAGGAATAGAAATATTTCACTGAATAATTTAAACCAAATTTATCCCAAACCCTAGTTCATTGTGCTCCTACAAGCTATTTAAAGGAGGTATCCCTCCTATATGTAGCTTCCACTGTGGGCAGAGTGTCAGGGGAGAATTTACAGGAGGCACTGCCTGGAGTCCTGGTGAAGTTTTTCTTCTCACCCCATAAGATTTACCTTTCCTTTCTGATTTTCCACTGGTGTGTGTAAGGGGAGAGTGAGCAAGCAGCAGCATGGTACTTTGTTGCCAGCTGCTCTGAAACCACTACAAGCCCCAGATTCCTTCTGCTGAAGCTTCTTGGCTAGAGCTGCCCTGTTGCTGCCTCAGCAGGGTCAATGGGCCAGCTGTGGGTGGCAGAACAGCCCCTCTCAGCTTGGTGCTTCTTGGAAAATGGAGGGAAGGCAGAGAAAGAGGATACTGCTATGCAGTGGAAGGCCAAAGACAATGCTACTGAGAGGACAGAGGTAGCTTTATCCCATTTATACCTTAGGGGTGTCTAAGGGGTCCCCAAAACCAGGATGCAGTCAGCTTCACCAACAAGATCCATTTTATCAGTAACAGCTGTGTGCTGCACCCAGGCACTGTTAAATTACTGACACTGCCCAGAGGTCTATACAAATTACTCTGCTTTTCAGCATGTGTGTCCTTACAGCCAAACAGGCCCAAATAATTTTTGAGAGGGGCATTATGAAGCCATGAAAAGCCACTTGGTTGACTGCACAAATCCAGAAATAAAAGCTCCCAGCTATGTATCTCCTGTACAGTTGTATAAAGCCTGCTGATATCAGCCATTTCAAATGGGTGTGGGATGAGAGGCATCATTGCTCTTTCACAAATGGACACTAAGGTCACTCAAAATCAATAGCAAGTAAGAGGTGAAAAGCAACTCTTAGAGAAAATAAGGCTGAAACGGCTCCAGAATTTGAGGTTTGACCAACCACTCCTGTGCAGCTCGCACAGCTGAGAAGCAATTGTAAAAACACCTGGGGTTTGTGCTCTCTTGTGTTTACAAAGCCCCTGCCCTCATATACCTCAAAGACAAAGCCACACAGTTACACAGGGGAAAGAAGTAACTTATCCAGAAAAGGCCACTGGAATCCAAAGTTCTTATTTGGATAGCAGAAGCAGTTCTCTTTGTATTTGCCAGCTCTTTGTTTTTTTAACAGCAGCACGGTCCACTGCAATGTTTCATAGTGATGTTCCATTAATATTTGTCTTTTTCTGTATGCTCAAGCACTTGTGTTCCTATGGGCAGCTGCAGACGTTTTAAATATTTATTTTTTAAAAATTTTTTTAATTCACATTTGTGTATAGAATGTCTGAATTTTTGGCTTATCATTTTTTATACTCATGCTTATGGAAAAATGCATGTGAAAAATAGCTTTTTACTAAAATACCTGCAGAGATGCATATTTCTATGCAAATTTTCTAACTCTTAAAATAACTTATTTTGGATTGCTTGATATTGGTGACAAGCTTTTTTGCATTATGGCTCCTAAAAGTAGACACAGTGGTTAAACTAGTGCAGAGCAGGGAAGAAGGATAAGGTTTTGCACCACAGAGATTTGCCTCCATTTTCTGTCTTAGACATTTGCCTTTTCACAACAATTTTGCTGTTGACATGCTCAGCTTGTGATCTAATCTGTGCTCATTAGAGGGCATTTGACACATGCACAGAAGGCAGACTGAGGGAGGGGGGAGAGCCTTTGCCAGTACTTAAAATTTGAAGTTACTTCCCCAAAGTGGAATTCATGTACAGCAGTCACTCTCCAGGCCAGATTTTGAATCTGTCACTCCAACCATAAATCATATATTCACAGGAGTGGAAAATTCAAATAGGCACCTGCTGTCTAATGGGAAAAGTTCTTCATTCCTGCTCTAAACAACATTGTTTGTGGCTTTTCACTGACTTGGATTGAATAAATTCAAGCTCTATTAAAGCTTTAGCAGAATTTCAGTTACTCCAAGTGGGTTAGATTTTTGTTAAACTTCATTTGAATGCCTATATATATTTCTTATGCTATATTAAGTATACCATTTAATGGATTTTGATTGGTAATGCAGCCTGAAGCCTCATTACTTGAAAGCTTTATAGCTACCAGAAGCAAATGTTTTCAGTCTCTGATGGAGAAAAATCAACTTTCTGGTTGGGGGCTGGTTTTTTTCCAAACTGAGAAATCAATAAATTTTCTCATCCTTTTATGACAGACCTGGAATTTCAGCTCTGTGTGCCCTGAGTTGTGTTCTGTGTTCTATTCCTTAAAGGAGAATTTAGTTGTCATAATTGATGGGATGCAGCTTGCAGTCTGCTATTGGGCACCTCAGCTTGGGAAGGACATCAAAGTTAGGCTATTTATTGGGATAATTAAAAAAGAAAAAAGCATGAGCATGTGGAAACTGTCACCTCCTCTTGCCTCTAGGTGTCTAGTTTATATTCACTCCAGTAGAGGCACTTACGGTGTCCTATTTTTCACGAGCCTTCTTTCATTCTTCCTTTTTAATTTTTTTTTTTCTGTCCTACATATTTAACACAAAAGTAAAGCATGATACTATGGCAAAACGGGATCAAAGTGAAGGAGGATCCTTTGCTAATTTCTAATCCAAAGGAGAAAGGTGTTGTAAGCACACACGTGAGATGTCTGCTATTCTGTGACACTGGAATGCTGCTTTCAGAGGAAATACTTTCTGTTTGAAGGCATCCAGTGGTGCCCATAGTCAAGGTTGCCTCTTAGGAGGGAAAAAGTGGTCTTAATTAGGATGATGTCAGCAAGGATATAATAATGTTGCAGGTACAATGTCCCTGTGAATTAAAATTGCCATGAAGTTGTCCTTCAACAGTGTGCTGTCTGAGAAAAGCCTTGGTAGAGCTGACAGTTTTATTGAAGAGAATGTCTGTTGCAAAGCTTTTTTTATTATTTTTTTTTTTTTAGTTAAGAACTCTGGCTTTGTATCATGTTTTCAAAAGGATCAGCTGTTTTCTTCTGAATCTGTGTGACAGAACTGAAATCTTATTGTAGATCATTCTTGGTCCAGTAAGAAAGTGCCTTGCCAAAATGTTGCACTGCTGGTGTGTGGGGCCTGGGTTCTTGCAAAAGAGAGATGGAGGTTTCAGGGTGTGCTGGTATTTAGTGGTGGCCATGTGTAACTCAAAACTTACAGCACCTTGCTTTGCTCTTAGAAGCAAGATCTTCTCAGATGTGTTTTTTTCTCTAGAAGAGTTATTCTGCAAGTTGCCACCTTCTCCTTTGAACACTGTAATGGTACAACTTCTTCCTAAAGTCCAATCTACCCACCCTTCTGTTTGTCTTCAAGACAAAATGGTCCTGCATCAGTGGCATGCTGCAGATGAATATGTGAGGAGGGGCGTGTCTCGCTGGCAGGGAATTGTCCTTCTGTCTGTGCCTAGGAGTGGGTTGCAGATGGGTGGGATGAGCATCAACCAGCACAGGTTAGGACAGTACAGAGAGGAGCTGAACTTCACTCGCGTGTGAAGCGAAGGGTCTAGGGATGGAGCTGAGTGTTTTCCATCAACAAAATGCTGCTTCTTCCACAGAGCAGACAGAAAGAGCTGCAGGCTCTGTATTTACTGCAGAAATTGAGCAGAATACTGCAGAATTGGCTCATAGGTGTGTGAAGGTCATTAACTGAGTGCCATCTACTGGCACAAGGGGTCATTATTGTTTGCTTGCTTAACACGAGAAATGAGTGCTGCGGCTCACGTTGAATCACTTCCAGATGAGTCCTGAATGCAAGGTGCCAGCCTAGTTTTAACTCTGGCCACAACTTTTATTCCTTTTCCAGCTTTTTCAATGTCTGTGGAAATGTCCTCCTCATGCTGTCTTTGGCAGAGCTTATGGACTAGAACCATCTCTTGCTACTTGACTTGGCTGCATGGACAGAACAGGTCAATGCATATTGTTGAGTGACCCTGTTTGTCCTGCCACTCTTCCACATGTCCTCTGATGTCAACAGACTCCCTTGGATCTTCATAAACTCAGATAGAGAAAGTACCTATGAAATCATTTCAGGAAATCAGGAAAGCCACCTAGGAAATCAGCTCTAAAGGAATGCACAGCAGGGCAGGGGGCTATTATTATCATTTAATTAATTTAATAAATATATCCAATGGGATAGGAGCCATATCAGTGTAATCATCACCAGGAGGCCTCTCATTCTTCTATTTTTCATGCAGAGCAGAATTTTGTACAGCACAGGTGCAGTTTCAAAAGATGGCAGGACCAAAGCCTAAGTAGGAGGCAAGCAAATCTTCTAGCACTTGGGAAAATCCAGGCATGATCGGGCAATTTGTCACCCAGCATTACAGTACAAAGACACTTTATCTATTTTGCTCACAAGAGAAAAGGAGGCAACTTGCAATTTTTTGTGGAGGGAGGAACTGTGACCTTTTTAGCTGCTTGCATCAACAGATGAAAACTGAAGTCCTCTGACAGAGCTCTCTAAGGAAAATTTGTCCTGCTGCTTTCCTTGATTAGGAGAAAGCAGTTTTTCTACCTTGCAAAAATGTTTGACATTTAAGAGATTATATGAAAAAATCCATTCTTCAGTAAAATAAAATGACAGGTTTGCAAAGTTCTTCACTGAGAATGAGGCATTAGGATAGACTGTGGTACCTATTCCCATAATGGAAGCCCCAGGCTCAAGCCATTGCTAGATCAAGGAACTCAGACTCAAGCTAGGAAAGATGCCCACATCACACAATTATTCTTTAGTGGAGTCTTCCTCCCTCATGAGTTCAGTGTCCATCTTCTCCACAGGAAGCCTTTGAGAACCATATTGACAGTAGCTCTCCTCACAGAAGAATTTGTCATCTTTCTGCAGGGGAAATAGATTTCCTAGAAGATTTCCATCTGTCTTGAGCACACACTTTATTTAAGCATCCAAAATATTGAAATAAGAAGCTGTTCACAGAACAATCACCTTATCATAAAACACACCCTGCTAAGAACATGATTTCTGTTTCCATTTAATGTGAGGCAGTGTTCCTCATTATTCTCTGCACACTGAGCTTCATCTAAATCAAATTGAACTGAAAAGGACAATAGTGCTATTGATTTCTAGTACTAAAAATAATGCATAATAACCTCACTGTACTGTCAAATCTGTTCAGTGAATGAAATTGCTATCACAGAAGATGTATCATTATTCATCAGTTTTATTATCCTTGCCAAGCAGGCTGGCATCTTCATTCAAGTCATTTCTATGGAACCTGACTTGAGCAAGAAGTGACAACACGATCTGCACTTTTTGGTCACCCATGCGTACCCAGGAGCTGTTCAAACATCTTTATTCCTGTGAGGAGAGCATGGAGGTGCCTTCCTGCTGATTGTATTTCTGAGGCTAATAGGTATGGGAAAACTGCAGTTTAGCTGAAAACAAGATGAGGAGAGATGGCATGTGCATGTGTTTGAACATTTTAAATCTGTGTGCAACAGTGCCAGGAGCAAAGATTCCTGAATTAGAAAAGATATAACAAGAAGATGAAAAGCACAACTAATTTGTTATAGACTATCATCTAGGCTATAAGCTTTTCTCTTCTGTTTTTAAATACTGCTTATAATGAGTACTGCAAAGGAAACCCTGCAGTACAGGGTGTCACGTTTTGGGACAGGGAGTTGCAGTTGCAGGGAGCTCCAGGTTCAGCTGGCATGAACTGGCTTGGGTTCACAGATGGTATCTCCCTTCTCTGCCATGTGCTGTAACATGGCTCAATTCATGGATGCATGCTGGGGATGATTATTTTTAGATGATAACTGCCTAGTTCTGGAGGGGCCTTTAGCAGTCTTGGAGCCAATAAGAGAACTATGACAGCAGCAATGTGAAAATTGCTGCAGCTTGGCATCCAGGAAAAATACTGGTCAGCTTGGGTCAGGTTCTGGTCAGGGAGAAGCACCAGCAAATACTGACACCAACAGCAAGGGTTTTAGGACTTGGGGCTTTTCCTGTTGATTAAAAAAGCCAAATAAGCAAACCACCAAAACCAACCACCCCTCTTGCAAGTATTTTTCTTTTCTCACACACACTTGGTTTTTCTGAACTGCTGAGTGATTTGGGTTGGGATATACTTCCTCTCTCTGTTTTTGTGGCATGTCAAGAATTCATTATGAGGAATTCTTGATCCTCCATGCCTCTGTAGCCTGTGCTTTGTAACAGTTCCACCACCTGCAGTTGAAGTCCAAAACTGCTCTCCTCTTTCTGGATTTGATTTGTTGGTGTTTTTATCTGCCCTTCCAGGAGCTGGCTGGAACCTACTACAGAAAGGCAACAGTGCTGAGTGGAGCATATTTCACTGGTTTCTTAGTCTGACTGCTAATGGGAAATACTGACACTTTCAAGAAAGCTCACTCACGTGGCCATCTCAATTTACCTTCAAAGTTCAAGCTGACTGCAAGGTTCAAGGAAAGGGGGTTTAACTAACTCCAGCCTTAAAATTTACTTCAGTCTGACTGGTGAGGAAGTTTACATGAGGTTGAGGGTCAATTACTTTGTGTATAGGTGTTCAAAAATCCAGGGGGGGAAAAAATAGTTCTTTTTGTGTGAGGTGCCCGAGGACTTTCCTGTAAACCTCATATTTCTGCTCCCCACCTCTTAGATCATGCTGACTTTTCTGACATAACCCCACTCATTTCTGTTTGAGTCTTTTTCCCAGGCCCTCCTATCTCATCCTACTCAGGGGGAAGGAGCATGTGAGTAAGGAAGAGTGGGAGGAGCTGGTAAAACCCCAAAATTTTTACATGATATAGGTTAGCTGGTGATGATGATGGGTCTGAGGACCAAAAGCTTCTGCCATTAGCAAGGCAGAAGAAGGGAACCTCTGTAGGGCAGCATTGCAAAAGGATAGGAGCTCTTGGGCAGGTTGCACAACTTGAGGCAATGCCCAGGCCTTTTAGAGGGCTGCTCTTGAGCAAGAAATTTCCTCAGCTGACCTTGTGGCATGGGCTAACTCTGCATTGAGCTGACAGTTTGCTTTCCAGGACCTACATGACACCTGAGGTGGAAACATGCTTCCCACAACAATGCTATTAATAAATCTGCTTTTGTGAGCTCCTGGCCACAGTCTGAGGCCATATTCTTCTAATAGCCCTAAAATATGTTTTGTTTTCATGTACTTGTGGATATTAGGTTGAACCTTTCCTACTGTCAGGGATTTCTGAAACCTTAATTGCTTTTCCAGCTTAATTGCCCCTGGAATGAGCTCAGGAATTAGCTTTTTGCTAATGGGGACATATTTGAGCTGTTAAGGCTCTAAACTATTATTTTTAGACCTAAATTAAGGTGGGGAAATGAGATGCAGATAACAATCAAGGTTTCAGTGTTATTACACTCAAATGCACTAGGACTTACCGGATTAAATACAGCCCAAAATGAGTCCAAGAACCTCTTCAAAATAAGTAGAGCAGTCTTGAGATGAAACATTTTCTTAACTACATGCCATCTTGATGTTATTTATCCTTGTTTTAATGTAAAGGTTTTGTTGACAGGCATCATTCCAATAATTTCACTGGGTTTATATGCTAAAAGAGTTGGCTTTATTGGAATAATATGGGAAACTTTTAGGGTTTATATTTTTTTCCTTTCATCCTAAAGAAAAAATTGAGAAATTGAGTAATGACCTAATTGGTTTTAGCAGATGCTCTGCCAGCATGTGGAGAATTCGTGTGGTATTTCTTGTCACTGGGGGACCTTAACCATTTTTGAGCACTTACAGCCCTCAGAACCACTACAATAATACCTTGCAGTACTTCTGAGGCATATGCAAAATACAGGTTTCAGCAGATACGGCTTAAAGCAGAGCAGTTTGTGAGAGTAAAAACTCGAGTGTAGCAAATTAGCAGATTTATTTTATACACAAGTCATTGCTCAAAGATGGAAAACTATGCTAAAAAACACACCATGAGATAAAAACTGCCGTTATTTTTATTCCTAGAAAGAAACTTTCACAGAATGGTTATCAGTGTGGCAGTGTGGCAATTCTCGTGTTTTTCTGGTTTGTTTAAAGGACTCTTCTCCTATGTGATGGCCCCTTTGACAAGGCAAACTTCAAAACAAATTCAAACAGATTCATCAGTCAAAAAGTCTTGCATTTAATCATTCTGCTTATGTATGTCATTCAATCAGGTTTTTACCAGGATTTTTTAATTTGTGGGGCCAACGTAAAATAATATTTGAGACCCTGTAGAAATGTAGCATATGGTTCTTTCATTAAAGGCTGTCATAATGTATATGTGCAACAGGACCTGAGTAGGATTTCACTGGGGAAAAAAAGAAATAATTTGAACCTGAATTGAAACATTTGATGTATGTTTTGGTGACACAAATGGAAAATTATGCAGGAATCTACTCTAGATCTTGTCTTGCTATTTCCCCCCTCTTGACTCTGTCTTTATAATATGAGCAAGGCTGTTGCCTGCTGGAGACCTTTTCTGTGAAATGTAAAACATTTGGCTCAGAGGTAGGAGGGTTAACTGGACCTTCCTGGAGCCCTGCTCTTTTTTTGTGAAGAGGATGGGGGAAGAAGTGAAGGGCCAGGTACTGAGTGGTTCCTGTATCCAAGAGCTGCCAATACAGAGCAGAACATTGTAAAAAGTGGGGAGGCACACTCCTAGTGTGATGTAGGTACATGCTCCAGCATGCCTTGACTTTACCAGAAAAGACAAATATTCCATCAATCTGATCCTGCTGCAGAGCAGAAATTGTGCCAGCCAACATGTGGAGGTCTTCTCCAGGCCTGGCAGCTGGAAAGGCTGTGGTTTGTGTCACGGCCACTGTGGGAATCTGCTTTGGTCCAGCTGATCCCTCTCCAGGAATTTGCCCCTTTTAAGTAGATGGAGCTGTTCTGGGTTTACAATGACAGTTGTCTGGCCAAATTGGGCCTTTCAGCAATCTCTCTCCCTGCTTTCCATGGTTCCTGACCACACCCAGGTCCACTCCCCTGGGTTCTGGGTGTCTGTTTCTGCCTCTTGCGCTGTTGTTGTGACCCCAAGTGAATGCTGTGCTTTGCAAAGCTGGCAGGAGCTGCATCAGGCTCCATAATGGTTGTACTGCCAGTGCACCACTTCCATCTCTAAAGGATAAGTAGCATCATTTATGGGAAGTCTTGAGAGCTAAAGCAGATCTGTCTGTGACAGGGGCAATCAGATTTATATAATTTTCTGACAGACAGTTAAGCTTAAAGCTGTGCAAACCGGAAATATACTGTCAAAGAAAGTTAATGCTTTAGAAGCATTAACTTCAGAACTTTAGAAGCCCAAGGTTTTATGAGACAAGGCACAGACCTCTCCTCTCACAAAGATGCTGCTGCTTTCTCCTGCCTTTTCAGAAGCCGCACGCTGCCATGAGACAAGACCCCACCCTTCTATAAATCCCTATTAAAGGTAATAGAGATAAGTGCATTTTTAATGAGGGGTGTGTTTGGACTAGATTCTACCATGACTTAGACTTTAGTGTTTGTGTGACAAGAAATTCTCCTTGGTTATAGCTGGAATAATAAGTACATTTTAAGCTCACTAATGGGAGGGGAGATGATATGAAATGAGTTAAAAGCTGAGTCTGGGTCATGATTTTCCAGCCAGCACAGTGCCCCAAAGGTATCCTGAACCATTAAAGGCTGTCTTATGCTCTTTCAGTAGAATAATTTATCAGTTCCATAAGTTTTGGCACAATGTCTCAAACCTAACATTTAGCTGGGGCACGTAGGTACCAAAGACAGGAAGGACATGGAGACTGAAAATTTATTACACACAATTCTTGCACCCATGATTGTTTATGTTTTGGTGGGAGGGTATGTTGCAAGTCACAAAATGTGATGGTGGAATACATGAGTCAAAGAGAAGGCTGCCCAAAGTGACGGCAGTGAACTCAGGTCTGTGCTGTGAAAACCTGTGGAAAACTTGTTCTGCTGTACATGTCATGTAACCCTGCACTGTGTCTGGGGGTCTGACTGCACCCTAAAAACACACACCGTACCCCTGATGTGGACAGGAGACTGCAGAGATTTGGGGGCCTAAACTATAATGCTTTAACAGTGTCTGACTTTAGGTAAGTGATGATTTGACAAAGCCACCTTGTGCAGTGTGTTTTGATGAGATGCTACAAACCCAAAGGACCTGGAGATACCAAACATCCTTAATACACTTGAGCCTGCTAATTTTTTTCTTGTTTTAGTTTGGGGCTGTTTTTTTGGTTTTTGTTGTTTGTTTATTTGGGGTTTTCTTGGTTGGTTTTTTGGGGTTTTTTTGTTTTTCTTTTTTCTCCCAGGACTTTACAGCTAAAAGAGTTTCTGAGGGTGAAGTGAGTTTGTCATTCAAGTATTACTGCCTGCTTAAACCCAGCAGGCTTTTGTGGGACACTGTGTGATCTTGATACCCTATTGTCCCAAGTTCAAGAGACATTTATACTTTTTCTATTTGAGTGTGGTGTAGGAGGGGAACAAAAGAATGAAGAGTACAGACTCTGTCCAGGTGAAGAACACAAAATATTATGTTTTTATTTAAAAAAGAAAAAAGCAAACTGATCTTTTGAGTAGCACAGTTTGTGCTGCAACTGCTGTAATTCTGCAGAAAATTGTGCTACTTTAGGATCTTTTTGCTGGAGGCAGGCGTTAAATTTAATTCTCCCTCTTCTTATTGTTACAAAATAACTGTACCTGCTTATTGTACATTCAAGTAACTCTTCTGTGTAAGGTTTTAACCAGAGATGATGATTTGGAACTCTCGTTTAAAGATGACAGATATTTCTTCCCCTGCAAAGACAATCTACTACTTTTTAAAGGAAGCACTTTTGAAAGCTGAATGTATCCTTACTGCTTTAACATCTCTTTCATTTACATACTGCACTGATGAAAAAAACAGGTAATTAGAAAACCAGAGAAGGAGGTGGAAAAAGAAGACAGACTAGATAATCAAAAACACTGTAAATTTTTTTTTCTGTCTTCAGATATTCCACATGCTTCACCTCTATTTATCCATCCAAAGGAACTGACAGGAGCTCATCATTTTGGAGATTTTTCCATTTGAATTAGGTGCCTTCATGCACTGCCACCTGCCCTTAGCACTTCATGCTAAGGCAGTGGTGCTAAATAGATTCCTATATCAAGAAAGGTAACTACCAGATTTAGGAGGCCCTTCCAGCAGACTGTTTAGGGGAAGCAGCTGAAAACACCCAATCCAAACCCCAAACAGACCCCAGGAGGAAGATGAGAAAATGAAAAAAAAAATCAGAAGAATTTTCAGAAATTTTCCACTACAGCTTAATTATGGGTCTCATTAAAATGTTCTTCCTTTTATTATCTTTGCATTTAGTATAGTAGGGGTTCTGTTTGATGCTATGATGATTTATCAGTACTGTGGGATGACAGAGAAGGCAGAATTCTGGTGAAAGGAGAGGTGAATGATTGCCTTTAACCAACCAAGGGATTCATAGCTATAGCTTTGCTTGGCAATACTTTCCTAGTTTGTAGAGCACTCGTTTGTAAAGTGTTTCAGTGGGATACAAATCTTTGATCATCTCTGTGCTAAATGTGTATTTACCTGGGTAAATGTTTTGCTGAGGTTTCAGATACATGTTTGGTTTGGTTGGGTTTTTTACTTCATGGTGGCTTCGGTCATCACAGAAATTAGTGGCTCCCAGGTGATTTCAGCATGTGCCAGGGTGAAGAAGAGATGACATTGGTTCTCTATGGAATCCACAGGACTTGAGGACAGAAAGCTGTAGTGCTAATGAGGCTCTATCACCTTATATCAGGGGAAACTTACCTACTTGACCCAAGCAATTTTTGGTCAGACCTTTTTATCTGTAAATTTTCTGTTTACTGTTGATTTTGTTATATATTTGTTTGCTTGTGTTCTGCTTAGGTTTTTTTATGGGTACTTTAATAACTGCTCTAGATTTTGTATTTTAAACTGCTTTGCAAACATTTCACAATTTCCTTTCCTTCTCACAGTTATTAGGCATTTTTACCTCTAATGCACATATAGTCTTCTCTGTAAGAAATCATAAGGTTGAAATATAGAGCCTTCATAGCTGTAAGAGATGGACCTGAGTGTTGGGAAGCTGGTGGACTCTCTCTTTGGATCTGTTTTGTTCATAATAATGGCAAGCCTGCTCCCTTGGTCTTACTATCCAGAAATTCCAGTCTCCCAAGTCTGAATGCAGATGCTGATGATGTAGGAGGGTATTTTCCTAAAACTGAGTGAGCATCACCCCGTGGTAGCAGAAGCTGTTCAATTATTATTTTATGAGATCCCCCATGTGAACCTGGCATGAGTATATTTAACACTTCCTATTTGTAATTACCAATGTTCTGCAACACGTTAAAAATAGTCCAGAGGCTTTGGCCCTGCGTGCCCTACAGTATGTTATACCTTGTTTAGGCTTACTGCAACACTGTAATCACAGATCTTGTTGCCTAAGGGAATTTTCTCACGTTTCTTAATTTAATTAAACATTTCCCATTAAGTTTAATTAAATGTTAAGACGGAGAATTCCTCCTTAACCCTATAATAATAAGGCTTTACAAACCAAAGTACAGTTTTCACAGATTTTATTCTGACACTTCATCTCATTTGATACAATGAATAATTTAACAGTGATTTTAACATTCTGGGTTTTTTTGAAGTCTGTTTCTCTTTATCTCCCTCCAGCTCATTGGAAGCAAATGAGACAGGTCACCAAAATGCCCTAATAATTAGAAATTAGGTGAGCACCACGTCTATACCATCTCTGCTTGTCTGGTAGTTGCAAACTTCCATCAGTGCCCACCTAAGAATCCTGACAAGTAATCACTTTTCTGGAATTTTCCAAATTTCCCAGTTTTGCAGCCACGTTTATCAGACGTAGCGAGTTCATGTCCCATATTTTTATAGTGACAGCACTGGGCAATCAGATGGTCTGTTGGAAGGTTGAGGTACATGTAATGTAAATAGTTGTGCAGGTTAGCTATGCTTATCTTTATTAAAACTCTGAAGTGTCGTGTGAAAGCTCTGTTGTTGCCTGGAAAGAGTACTGTTGCAGTTATTTCACCAGTAAAGGAGATATTTCCATATTTCTACTCAACGGGATTACACTTTTTCCCCACTTTTATGTGAGGGTGACTGAAATTGCTCATTGATCCTTTGGACAGAAATTATTTCATATTGCTCATCAAAGCTTTGCATCTGGGCTTTTGGGCTTTTCTCTGTGTGTGTGTGTGTGTGTGTACATATTACGAACACTTTGCTATTTAAAGAAAAAGAAAAAAAGAGAAAAATGTTACACAAGAACAGTACATCCCAAATGCCATACACCAGCATGCTGAAGGAATTTTAGCTTTAAGGCTGTTTCTTTAGGCTCCCAGCTGACTTATTATAGCACTATGTGAAATTGTAGAATGAGCAGAGTCCCATCAACACCACATCTGTTCAGATTGCTTGCTTTTTAGATTCCACATTGACATTCACAAATATGAAAGGGAAGAAACTTACAGTTCTTCTGATATGCAGAACATTTTATAGTGTAAAAATTTACTATAACTATTTTAGTCAAATTCATTATTCTGTCATGACCTGGATATAAACATACTAATTTTATAAAAACAGTTTTCACATCAAAAAAGGTCTATTTTACAGTATTCCCATGCACAGAAAAATCTGCTGTAAAAGGTAAGCTCCTGGCTGTGTTTATTTCAGTAGAATTTTACTACAAATTGCATTTATAGAGCAATGAGGCTTGGAACCATCCCAGCTTACTTTCTCTCCAGGTCTGCTGTTCACAGCAGGAAGGAAAGTATTCAGATGTCACTTGAAAGCCAGTTGACCCTGTGGAGATGGTGTTTCTTCTCCATGGTCTGCTGGGTGTATAATGCCTGGACTACTTTTTTAGGCACTCTATCTCAGTGGAATGCTGAGCTCAGACCTGATTGTCCCTGCAGCATCATTTAAGGCTGGAAATTTTGTAGGTGGGAAATACCAGACCAAGTCCTTTACCTTGAAGAGTTATCTTAGCTCAACGATTTTCATAGGCCACATCACAGGAGCAGGTTTCCTTTACAAAAGGTGTCTGTGCTTTGAAAGTTACTTGTTTAGTGCCACACTCACATATAGCTTCAGGATCAGCAGACCAGGCCTCTTTGGGGCTCCACTGCTCTGAGAAAGGTGTTTCCATCTCTTATGGATTTATCATAGTTCTTCTACCATAAAATCTATAAGAATTATTATCCATTTTCTTGTCGTTCTGAATCACATCAACAGTCTGTAGCCCGCAAAGGGATGCTTGGAAATCACTTTATGTTGAACATAAAGATTAAAAAAAATAAAAATAAGTAAGAAAGAAAGGCTTTACTTCTTTTCTTCTTTATTTTCCAAGCACCTTTAAAATTTGGAGTGTTCTTTGTTTTTGTTTTTACTTAGGGTTGTTGTGTGGGTTTTTTGTTTCATTGATTTTTTCGGGTTTTTTTGTGAAGCAAGTTTCCTAATTTTACAGATTAACTGGTAATTTTAGAGTCAGCAGCACAGGGATGGATAGAAAACTAAAAAGGATTCATGTGATTCCAGGAAAGACTATGAAGTTAATTCCCAGGGAGTTGTGCCAATAGTTGCCAGAGAATACTGTTAAAAAGTCAGTTTTTCATAAGGAAATGAGCAGGTGTGTCTGAATACATGAGGTGAGCTAATCTGTTGAATAAGAAGATCCTGATTTTATGTGACTATTTTTCAGGGCAAAACCTCATTTAAGGTTTTTGTATGGGTCACTCCTGCCTTAAGCTCCTGTGCTTTGGAAGGATAAACACTGGGTCATGCCTCTTGGTGTCTGAAATTTTAGGTTAAGAAGAACTGTTAATGACAAGTGTAACCGCTGCATTGAGTTACACATTATAAGTCTTTTGCTTGAAAATTAAGAAGACAACTTTTTTTAAAAGTTAGATAGTGTAAAGCTCCTAGTAAGTATTATTAGTTTTTGAGAACTCATATTTTGCTTTAAAAAATGAGACAATCATTATTCAGAGTTCTGTTTCCTTCTAAAGAGCTCCAGACTATAAGCAGGGGTTTTATAGCAGGGGTTAAGGGGTTTGGCAGAGATGTGCAATGTGCTGACTGGAGCAGAAACATCCTTCACATGCTTGGTTCAGCAGCAAGGCTGCAAACACTGACAAGACATTTAGAGATGAAGTCTGCAACCAGTCACATTGCCTGGGTTGCTTTCCCCACAAAGACAAGTGGTTTTTTAGTATTGCTTATTTTCCAGAGGGTGCTAGCAGCCATTATTTCCTCATCTGTATAAGCAGAGAGTCAGATCCATGTCTGAAAGAGCAGTCAGTACCTTCCCAGAAAGGGTTGTTGGCTCACAGACTGCTTGAAAATTGAGAAAGTGCTTCATTGAATATTTCAGAGCAGCTGAGCCTTAGTCTGCTGTGGCCTTAGTTCTCCTCTCTGCTATTTTCTAATGTTATTTTTAAGTTGAGTTTTGTTGAGGGAGTTGAGTTTTTGTTTGTTTAAGGTTTGTTTTTTTTTTGTTTGTTTGTTTGTTTTTTGTTTTTTTTTTTTTTTGTTTGTTTTGGTTTGGTTTTTTTGTTGTTGTTTTGTTGTGTTTTGAGTTGCAGTTTAAAACTCATGACTCAGAATTTGTCTGAGAAGGGAGCCTTGGAAGCTGCTTGAAAATTGGTATCACAAACTTATAGGGCCAATAATTGAAGTGTTTTCTTGAAAGTTGTGAAATCAAATTAGCAACTCAATTTGCTTATGATTTTCAAGTGGGGAAAAAAAGGGCACTCCTATTTTTGTCTGTGATCACTGTCTTGAAGATAAATTACTTTGCTCCTTGCTGTAGGCCAGTGTACGTAGCCTTAGCCACTACACAACATTTTTTTTTTTGTTGTAATTGATTTTTTTATGAGGAATTTTCAGAACAATTTCAAACCCAAATATTTTCCCTCTACCCTTTTATTTCTTACTTGCTCCCTGGCTGATTTGGCTGTCAGTGTAGTGCACTGACAAATAAATCATTGTCAGGGCTCCGTTCCCCTGTGCACAAGATTCAGGAGTCCCAAACTAACCCTGCAGTCATACAAAGGTCCTTACTTCACAGCTTTATCAAGGCTTGCTGACTTTGCAGCATCCCACAGAGGAGGGAAGCTCATGACATGAAAGACAGTATCTTCTGTACTCAGAAAAAATAGACTGGAAACAAAGGTGCCACACAAATACAATATTTACAACGGGCAACGTGACTCCTTGTGCAGGGCACGTGGCCTGATGGGTTAAACACTGCAGAATGAGCTGGGTGTTCTCTGTGACCTTGAGCAAGTAGGTTCCTGTAATCATAACTCACTTTCCATTCTTGTTTCATGACAAAGTTGCTGCATACTTGGAGTAAAGAGCAGGTCCTTGGCATTAGGCTTTCCTACCTGTCTGATTTTATGCAGATTGTGCTAGTAAGCCATATGGAAAAATGTGTCTTTTTCTGACAGTTTTGGGGCTAATTTCTGTCTCTCAATGTTTAGAAATGTATGGCATCTCATAACTTCAGTGATATTTTTGAGGGTTTTGCTAGAACCTCAGAGGATGCTAGTTTATTGCTAAATATTTTCCCTTTGCTCCTTTTCACATTGAAATTTCAGACCTGCAACCCTGCAGAGGAAAGCTTTAAAACACAGACGCATTTGGTGAAACTAGATGAAAACTAGAAAAGCTTAAATTTCATCTTTAACTGATCATGTTAAATTCTCACATACTCAGAAAACGGAATGTGGGAATTTTCTGTGATGCTGTTTCAGCTTAAGCATGCTAGTGCGGATTTTATGGGGTCTGGGGGTTCCTGTGTGCTGCAATATTTTAATGTTTTTAACTTCTTGCTATACTACAGACATTTGTAGCTAGCAGAAGGCATCAGATGTAGGATAGTGATCTTTTGAACTGCTGCTAAAGCAAAATGTGCTAAACTGTAGAGTGAAAGGTGATGCCACAATCAGCCTTAGAAATTTCACTTCATTTGTTTTTTCAAGGATAAGAAAAAGATGAAAGAAAACCTTTTTTTTTTTTTAAATTTTTCTAGTTACTTTCCTCACTGAGAAAAATAGTAAATTCACCTTTCAAGATGAATTCCAAATCAGTCCTAGCCACTTGCTCAAGGAGGGCCAAAGAACAAACAAACAATTTGAAGTGTAGAAAAGTATGCTAATATGGTCAAGTTTGGAGAAAGGTAATCTAAATTAAGCAAGAGGGAATAGAGAGACAGCAAAGATGTGAAAAGACAAAGAGCCTTCAGAGAGTTCCTCTAACAGATACCGTGTTTACTTTGTTAAAAATGGGGAAAGCAATCTTTGTCTGCATGTTATCAGTAAATGAGGGTTTTAATAATAAATTATCTATGTGATTGCTATTTTTTTTCCCTTTACAGGGAGAGAGGCTCTAAAAAGAAAATAAGTATTTCTGTAACTAAAATGTTTCATTAGTGGACAGCAAATAGAAACAAGTCTGGATTATTTTTGTCTTTAATTTATGGGGTGTTGGATTTTTGTGCAGGTTTTTTGGGAGTTTTTTGAACGGATAGGGAGAATTGTTGTCTCATGATGGAGTAGTGTGAATTTAGCACCAATGTCACAGTTACTGTGGTGTTAGCAGATCTGGGAGCACTGTGAGTTGGAATAAAACTATAATCTTCTAATCCAAGTAAGTGGTTGTGTTGGAATCAGTGTGGGAACACAACTGACCAAAGAACTTGAGTGTGATCAGCAAAAAGAGAGTCACTGGTGTATGACATGATGATCTTTGTGTGTGTTCTGTGACTAAACCCAGCACTCCAGGAGGCAGATGGCCAGTGGGTGGTTGCACTTTGCCTTTCAGTGCCCTTCTCCTGATCATCTGTGCTTGGGAATATAAAACTACCTTGGCTCCCTTTCTGCCTGTTACCCAGCTCTCTCTCTGAGAATAGTAAGCAAATATTCCTCAGAAGGAGAGAACACATGCAACCTGTGAAGCTGTGGAAAGAATTGGGGTGGTAGCACCACTGGGAGGTTTGTGTCAAATTAGTGAAAGAAAAAGGCTGCAACTTTGAAACAGAATTAGAAGCGCCAATCCCATTTTGGGGTAGTGCTTCTACTGCTTCTGTCCTAAATTTTGGAAGTTTTGCCTGGAGGAGTGTAATTACATGCTTGAAAAGAGGTCTTAGGTGTCTGACCTTAGGTCCTGTAATTTACATTTTGTGCTTATGGTCACATGAGAAAGGAAGAATATGCCTTGGGATACATTTTTTTTTAGGATGACCATTTGTGCCTTTTTGCCATTTTCTGATTCTCATTCCGTTCCAGTGTTGAGCACGAGTCCCTTGCTTCCCTGTAGGGAGAGATAGATGAGCAGACATGTAAATGAACCTTCTGTAACTCTTGCACAGGATTTCATAGTCTGTCACAGAGGAGCAATCGTCTGTCACATTAATATGGTTCTTATTACAGTATTTATGTCAAACCCCCTGTCTTTCATCATTTTCATTAGCATGAAAAGTAAGGTTTTAACAACTATGGTAATAGGTAATAATGTAGCATTAGAACATAAATCTAGTGATGATACAGATACCCATGAAGTGACAGGGAGATGTTAAAATGTGCTTCCAGCACTTATTTTGGGGACAGATTTGTGTAGGTGGCTTAATTTTTAAGAAGTATTCACTATAATTATCAGAACTAACAGGGACGCTTGGCAAAGGAGAAAAAGAAATCTTTGGGTTGCAATTAAATTGAAGACAAGAGGTAGCAGTTGCAGTTACAAATTACCAACTTTCTGATGGCGCTTGGCACACGTTCCCTTCCTGCTTCTGACCGACATGTGACAAAACCTCACAGTTACAGGAGGGTTCATTGCCAGAATCTCTGACTTTGGTATAGGAAGGACATTTTTTATGCAGTGTGTATTCACAGGCACAAGTGGGATAAACTGAAGTGAACCAGATCATTGAGTTAAATAATTTAAATGTTAGAATATGCTTTGTTCACAGTCAGAACTGTGAAGTACGTTGCAAAGATAGCGGAGCCCCTCCTGAGCAGAGGAGAAATTGCTCAGTCATGAAAATTTACCTAAAGAGCTGAGGTAAAGGCAACCATTATTTGGAAGAATAGGGCCATTCAGTGAACCTGCATCAGACTGAGAAAACACAGAAAGGAGCATTTTCCCTACACAGTAAGGAAAGGAAAAGTACTTTAGTTATCCAAACTAGCACTTGAACACACTGTTACAGTTAATTTGAGATGTAATGGAGTGCTTAATGGCTTCCAGTGGTCAGGAAGTTGGTTTTAGAAAGATTGTGGGTGAGAAAACTCTTACCCATCCAAAGCATCCAAGTGATTTACAGCATTTGTAGGCTGCATGGTGCATTGTGGTGCTGAGAAGCCCCAAGCTGGCGTAATCTGCTCTGCTGCCAGAGCTGAATGCAAAGCTGAGGTCTCCTGGCAGTGCTGCTATAGATCTAGAGAGCCCTGAGACCCTTGATGTATGAAGATGTATTAGCAGGCTCAGATCTTGTGGACTGTACAGAGCCTTGCACTGCTTCCCACAGGAACAACCCATTTGCTTTGGGCATGGTGCTGGTTTTCACCCTGTAGCTCTGTCCTCTCTGACTGAGCTCTGGGCTCAGACACCTCATACTGCTCCATCTCAAGTCAGATCACATGCCATCACATGCAGCTAACTCATCCACGATCAGGTAATGCTTCTCCATGGGGCCCAAATCCTAGTTTTTGGATCCATCTAGTAAAGGTGGTGATGGGATTTTGCTTTCATTGCTGACCTAATCCTTTCAGGGGGCTGAAATGTGACTTCCCACATTGTGGTTTGGGAGCAGACTCCATCACTCAGCCTCACTTAGATTTTCCTGGTCCTGATTTCCACATATTAAAATGTGTTGTGCTGCCTTGGACTGATCTCTTCTCTCTGGTGCCAGTGACAGGACCCAAGGCAATGGCCTGAAGTTGTGCCAGGGGAGTTTTAGGTTGGACATTAGGAGAAGGTTCTTCACCCAGAGGGTGGCTGGGCACTGGAACAGGCTCCCCAGGGAAGTGGTCACAGCACCAAGCCTGACAGAGTCCAAGAAGTACTTGGATAATGCTTCAACACACATGGTGTGATTTTTTGGGGCTCATCTGTGCAGGGCCAAGAGTTTTACTTAGATGATCCTGGTGGGTCCCTTTTAACTTAAAATATTCTGATTCCTTGGGTAAGAAGCTGGCAGCATGAGGTCTGTGCATGAAGATGGTGAAGCTACATGAACTATATGAATTTACCACATGTGAACTTATGCACTCTCTTTCTGTATGCAAATCCCTGCATCCAGCACAAGTATTTGGCCAGTGGGTTCGATAGCTGTCCTGGCAGTTTAGGCTCCTTCTCAGTGCACTGAACTGCTCAAGCAGACCTCTGGTTAGTGACAAGGTGCATTTGTCAACTGCAGCCCTTTTTTCCTGCTCATGAGTTAATCAGTCTTTGTCACTCGTGTAACTGAGCTGACTGTTACTGCTGTTGATTTGTGATACTGAACTTTTTTGTCTGGTAGAGATCAGAGCAATTTGCAGATGAAGGTGAGTGCTCTCATCCCCATTTAACTGATGGGAAAACAGCAATGAAAACCAATTTCTGAGAAGCAGCAGAGCTGAGAGTTAGCCATTGGGAATAAAATCTTGTCTCTTACCATCCCTGTGGATGCTTCATAAATTTCAAGTGAGCCTAATGTGCAGTTTGAGATATGTTTTGATATATATCCTTTTGACAGACAAATCATAGCCTTAGTTTTTTCAGATAGGATGAGCCTGATTCTTTCTAAAATGAGATTTCCAGAGAATATTCATGTTCACAAAACCAAATTCCACCTTAGTATTCTGCAATATCAGTGTGTTTAAGCACATACTCTTGCCTGGCAGTTTGCTCACTACAACATCCACAGAAGTAGTTGGCAATCTGGAATTGGATACAGTCAAAGTAAATTCATGTGGAGTAGACAAATAATTGCCTGTATAGTGGTTACCATCAATTTACCTAATTTTCAAAATCCAAATTCAGGTCCACTTGAATACTGAACTGCCCTGGTTATCTCTGTCATCCCTTTGTTTCAGTGCAGTAGATGAGCAGGGAAGCATGTGCAGTCCTGGAAATCAGCTGGTGCCAGCTGTTTGTGCCCAGGGAGAACCTGGCTCACAGTGTCTCTCCACTTTGAAGGACACATGGAGCAAAAGGAATGTCTGCATTATATGACTAGAAAGGTTAAGAAGATGACTGGTTACATTATCAAGCTTTCAAAATTGTTGGACAGACAAAAGGTTCTGCAAAGTCCATTCCAGAATGACCAAGCAGTTTGGCATTACTGTGATAGGCTGAAGTTAAGCACCTTTGGCTTTTCAATGGGTTGATTCAGCCTCTATTCCTTAATTGTGCTGGACCTTCCAGCAACTGTGACTGAAGTTAGAAAATCTCTCCTTGCATCCATTAACTCTTGCCCACCTCCACATTCATGCTTGGCAGAGTGACAGTCACTTTTGGGCAGTGTGTGCCTGCACACTCAGTTGCTGGGTTCCAGTCTGCTGGGATTTAAACTTCCATTCCCCTGACACATCTGCAGGGTGACATCTGCACGTTGTGAAAGACAAGCAGGAATAAATGCTGCAGGCTTTTTTATAAAAATGTTAGTGCCTCTACACTTAGGCAGTAGTGTGGCCTGATTATGCAGGAGCTCTGAGGCTTATCCCAAGATGATGATTTTTACATCAAAAGTAGATTAATGGAAGTCGACAGCCTTGTGTCCATCCAAACACAGTATGAAATGATAATAAGTATAGAATTGCTAGTCAGTAGGGTCTCATGTCACATAGTCAGACTAGATAAATGATGAATATGTAATGAAATTACATAGAATTGAGACAGATGGCTCTAGCTTTTGATAAATGCATATATCTTCACAATCAGATAATAATGCCAATGTGTGGAAGATCAATTGGGATATAACAACTTTGAAAAAGAAAGTAATTTCTCTGCTTTCTCTTTAAGATGCGCATTTCAATAAGAATCAAGCTTAATTTAATTACAATTTTTTTCATCATGAAATTAAACAAGAAGAAGAAGAAAAGAAACCAGTGGAAAAAATACAGGGACATTTTCATCTTATTTTGCTTTGAATTGTAGTTATTTATCCTAGTGCCTATAATGAAATACCATTGCCAAAAAGAAAAGGCAATTATTTTTTCCCCAATAAACATTAAGATAGATTGATGGTCACTGCTATAAAAAGGATTAAATGAAATTCTTGACACTGTTTCAGGAAGATGTCAATTTGTTCCTAAGAACTCCAGTTATGAGGAAGCTTCAAATACAGTCCACTTGTTATTGATAGGGATGTTTAATATTTTACTGACTATTTAAGGTGCAAAGTCCTTGAGATAAATCAACTTCTCATCCTCTCTGGATTTTACTATTTCACTAGAGGTACATCTTTCAGGGAATTGACATGATTGACTAGGGACATAGTGTAAAAATATCATTTGAAATAATGTCATTACCAAAAAGGAAGGAATTTTGAGAACAAAATAATTATGAAGCTCATTAAATTCACAGTTTCTGCATATTGCAGATTAGTGAAAGAGTAATGGCAGTAACTCAACACATAATTTTGGATGGTGGTTGTGTATTATCTGAGTTACTGTCACTTTCTCTGAATTTAAAGTCCTTGCTTATGTAGATAAACAAATATATCTGTCCCTCATTTGCATGGGATTTAGGATATTTTCAGGTGAAGAGAAAGTAGCTTTCAGTTTTCTGCAGTCCATCAGCCATACTTTGAGTAGTAGTTATAATGAAAGAATACCAGCTGAGGTCTGAGGTGTTAGGTGCTGTACCAACACACAGCAAGAGTATTACAGGTATGAAGAGTTTGTAGTCTCTTGTCTCCAGATGAGATTTCTTGAGCTGGGAGGGAGGGCATGGGTAAAAGCAGTGCTGGGTGGGAGTGCTAGGGGAGTGCTCTGTGCTCCATGAATGTCTGCAACGCTCCCATAGGAAAAGCTTCAGGTGAGATATTAACTTCTGTGGCAGTGGAGATTTGGAATCAGCAGCTGGCACAAGAGAAGGGAAATTAAGTTTAGGCTGCAGTAAAATGTCTTGATGTCTTCAGAAGATGACTCATGAGTTCCTGCAGTGGCATTCCATGACGAGTACTCCATTTACTCTGCACTGAGGAACAGAAAAATAAGGCTGAGAGCGGTGGACTTGGAGGCTTTTTGTGCAACTGTTGGAAAAAAACAAGAGTGCAAGACCCCTTTTTCTTTTAGTACCATCTGTGCTAAAGAAACAGGTGTTTACTCAACTCTGTGCATTTTTCCAGAGCCTCACAAATATTATTTCAGCAGTCTTTCCAGGAAGTACTGGCAGGTGCTGGCTTTCAGTGGAAGTGGGGCAAAAGCCTTGCCCCTCTCAAGCTTGAGGGCACTGATGCTCCCAAGGGAAACCCTTCTTGGAGTAGTAAGAATTTCTACCTCACAGGCTGCTGGCTGCAGAGCCACCACAATAGGAGACACGTTTCTCCTTCTGCAGTTAGCCACCTTCTCAGTGCTTCCAAAAATTACTTACAGCTGTCTCAAGCCAAGTTACCTAAAGTTGGAGGCTCCCTAATAAGACTTAAAGACTTTAGCCCTCTCTAAGCAGAAACTCTTTGCATCTACCTTTCAATTGGAAGAATCACTGACTGTCTAAAGCATTTTTAGTGGTGTATTTGCCCTCAGCCAGCATTTACATGGAGTTGTGGAGAATCTGGGATAAGATCTTAAAAGAGCCTCTCACTTTGTGATATTGCCTCAAGAGAATTTTTTTTTTCTGTGAATCATAACTGTGATAGTTTATTGATCAGATTAAGCCAACTTTCAAAAGAGAAGATAATGCCATACATTTTACTTAAGATGTTTGTGCAGCTGCTAAACAACTGAACCTCAGTGAGCAAATTCCTTGGTGGTGGCAGGTGGAGAGTGCTCTGTTCTCAAAGGTATCAAATCTTTCATTTTCTATTGATGCTTTTTAGAAGCAAAACAGTGTTTTCCATTACAGCAAGTCCTCAGCTGTCTTACAAATCATCAGAGATAAGAATTCCTGGTCTGTGCCCCAGGAGCAGCCTGCCATCCAGCTGTATATGGCCTATAACCATTTAGTTTTCTAAGCTGTAGCAGATCTATACAATCAGGGTCATTAAAATGTGGTTGGCCAAAGGTGTTAGAAGGAACTTTTGGCTCTCACTAAGGAGGAGATTTGCTTTCTCTGTGGTATAGAAGGAAAACTATAAAGGAAAAGTCCTTATTTCTACACTTCCACTAGAGCACAGATAAGCACGAAGACAATTTTCTCTTCTGGCTGTGGATTATGGGTGCTATCAAAGACAGGCTATCCTATAAGTGGAATTCCCAGTAAACAGATCTTACAGTTTCTGTCTGGGTAGTGAGAGACATCTGCAGGAATCCACAGAAGGTGTTAAAGCACATTGGTGTTTACCATTTCTTGGTCAATGACACACACACACACACATGTTGTTTCTGGCATTTCTCATGCTTCAGGATGACTAAGAAAGACCTTTTCTTCCTCTCCATCCCCAGCCAATAATGCTACAATGATTTAGAGTAGGAAACAGTGCATGGAGCTGGGCAGACTGCTTGTGATGCTGCTGCTGTGGGAATCCTTTCTTTCTTTGACGTAGGAAGCCTGAATATTAAAATCCTCAAAACAACAAAGGCCCAGGTTTACTCGGTTCATTTGAAAGTGAGGGAGAGGAGAAAAGGACAGAACTCATCCAGGTCTTGAAAAGTTAGACAAAATGAGTTCAGGAGAACCATAAATGTGATGGTCTTTTCAGGGCTTTGCTTGGATACTACAAACATCTGTTAGCAAAGGCTATAACTAGTAAATATTCATTAGCAAAAGGCAGACTTTTGCCATTCTCTGGTTTTATCCCTACTTTCTAGCAGATGCATGCATCTCTGCAAGTACATATTGGAGTCAGTGAAACTGCTTGGTATTAGACAGTTTCTTGCATCTCTCTCTACTGCAGAAAATGCAGTGTGCTCTCCTTTCCTCCATCCCCCTCCTTCCTCCCCTCCACATTAGCTCTGGCTTTAAAGCTGTTTAACTAAAACTCAAATAAAGGAATATGCTAGAATTGGAAAGATAATTATAAGGCCAAAACCCCTCACACACCACTGGATTCTTTCCCTCCTGATGTGGATTCTGGATTTGTCTGTGAAAGCAAAGAAAAAGCTTTCTTTGGTACATTGTCATTAAAACAGTTAGAATCTGCAAATCCTGTACAGTCAAGACAACAGCAGGATTATGTTTGAATCATAAGAATGAGGAATGTATTCTGCTTAATTACAGAAGTTACAGAGGGAAAGGATTTATTGACTGCTCCATCCTTCACCCCTCTTAGTGTAGGATTGTTCTCTCCATAGAGCTTCTTAAGTCTTTTTCTTTGCAGTGTTACATGCACCATGTGATGGATCATCCACAGCTTAACTGGAGGTCTTGAAGCAGTTCTTAACAGATTAAAAGGTGTAGTTGAGCCTGCTAGTTGCTAGCAGGTCATGTTCTCAATGTGACTTCGGGAAAGCACCAAGACGTGCTCATCTGGGGCTATCAAGCTGGAGAAAACAAAGGTGTCGATATGTTTTCCCTGGAACTTAGTTTTTACATTGGTTATCTCAATTTCATCTGAGCGCTTTTGATCATTATTTCCTTTGAGAGCTCAAAAATAGTTCCCCCCATCACTCATGTTCACAGCCTCTAGTTTCACAATCTCTCCCGATTGCTTTGTTAATGTAGACTTTATCTGTAAAATGGTGCTTATCTTTGATCACACTTCAGCTGGTAGGAAATTTCCTGCTAAAATCCTGTATTTTGATAAAGCCCATTGCAGGAAGCTTTGGAATTATTAGAACAAATCCCACCAAACCGAAAACTGATCTTGATTTTTCTTTCTCTTTTTCTTCCTTAATGCCCTCCCTACCCCCAACTGAAATCAATCTTTCTTATTTAAACTTCTGGCATTTTATGGGCAGTATTTGGTGTTTACATTTTTCCTGAATAAAAGGCTGAAGTTTTTTTTATACATAAGAAGACTTTCTCCCAGTCTGTAACTAATAGCCAGCACAAATTTATGGCAGTAGGATGCCTTTTCCTAGGTGTCAGATACAAACCCTTATTAACACATTCTGACTCTGTCTCTTTCTACATGTGTCACTGAGAAGCAGATGAGGAATTAAGGCCAGTACTTTGATCTGCAAATCCGCAGTTATTTCTCTATCTAGGCTCTTGCTATTGTCCATCCAAGGTCTTTCAGTATTGTTTCTTTCAAGTTTTCATTTTGCTAAGGATGGAAGTGTTAATTTTCCCCAAATTCTACCCTCCTGAAGTTGCTCCACCTCTGACAAAGGTGTTTTAGTGGCTCCCCCACCCCCAAGCAGTCAGAAAAACTGTCAATCAATGGAAGTGCTTTTTTTGCCACCCTTTCGGGTTCCCAGTTTTCAAAAATTGCAAGTTCTTCCAGTTTTTGTCTACTCCAGAATGAAGGAAACTCCTAATTTGAGGAAAGCAAACCCTACTCTTCTCCCTAAAGCCACCAACCCCCACATGAATAGAAAAAGTCTACATAATAATATATCCTGAGAAAAATAATTGACATTTTTTGACTATCTGCCATTCCAACTGACTCAGATTTTGATCTTGTGTCTCTCCACTTCCTTCTCTCCCGTAAAGATGAGTTTATTATATTTTTGCTCCCTGACATTTAGAGTGTTCCTGACATTCACATTGAATACTGTCTGTAAATTGTTATTACAAAGATGCTTATTCTACTTTAAAGTTTCTCTGAATGTAGGAATAGAAACATTTACGATTTTGGTTCTTAAACCAAGCATGTTAGAGACTGAAGACTAAAACAGAAGAGGGTAGAAGTGCTGAAGTCCAGTTCCAGCTAATGTACTGTTAGTACACCTCTCCAGAAAGAAGATTGCTGTTTTTGAAATACACATAGCTTTTTAATGAATTCAGAGGGCCCTTGCTGCTCTCGTTCATGCTGCTCATCTCTGCAGCATCTCTCAGGAATGTCATTTCTTGGCTAAGCCAGTCATTGGCTCTACAATCTAGCTGGGCTGTAAAATGAAGATCTATCTAGTTTAAGATTATTTCTGTGAGATGTGTGCTTTGTCTAACCCCATGTGCCCTCTGTGGGCCAAAAAAAAAGAGAAAAAACAAAGAAAGTTTTCCAGAAGGAACTTCACCCTAAGCTAGGACTGGATGAGATGTCTGTGTCTCCAGTCCCTACTGAAGGGGCCTAGGCCAGCTAAAATTTATTCAAGAGCTAAATCTCGCTCAGCCATTCTGCCCCATGTTACAGCTTCTGAATTGATCCCCAGGAATTCTGTGTGCTCAGTCCTGTACTTGTGGCATCCTGGAATAATTTCAGACAAGTATTGTGATGAAAACAAGAAATCCACAGAGACATCCTAAGAGAAATATGTTACTTTTCTGGAACCGTTGAGTAAAATAAGTGCTGCTTTGGTTACTCTGAAAGACTGAACAGATATCTAGCTTAGGCTCTTTATGGTATTACCTTAAGCTATCTAGGAAAAGAGAAGATTTAATCATCCCTCTAGGTTATAATTTCACTTCCCAGTAGAAAAACATCTTGGGACAATTTTTTATGACAGCATTTGCTATGACAAGAGGTGTCTTTAAAATGATTAGAGAGCCATTAGCTACAGTGATCAGTCAATGAGAAGAGGGAGAAGTTAACTTTATCAGTAGCCTGAAGAATAATTCTAGAGTTGCACTCTGCCAAAGTGGAAGAAATTAAAAAGCTAGTGTAACAAATCCATGGGAGAAGTTGGGATCAGAAAGAGTACATCTTTTCTCTAAACTGGATTAGCCAGAGGCAAAATGCTTTCCTCAGTCACAGATTGCCGGACCTTTTTTTTTTTTTTTTTTTTTTTTTAAAAAGCTTTAGAAAGTGGATAAAGAGAAATTTTCTGCTTCAAAGTATTCAGATATTTGTTCCTGCAGGCACTCTCAGGGGATTATAGTATTGTTTAGAAACTCACTGATTGGGGGATTTGGAAACCTGAACTGCAGGACTGCACTCATACTAGAAAATAGCTATTGTTATTGACAAAGTAGCAGAGTAGCTCTTGGGCCAAGTTTCTTTGACTTTGTAAGAAGTTCAAGGCACCTTTAGAGAACTAATATCTTGGGCTATAGGCAGTGTCAGGGCTGAGAAGTTCATAGGACTTCATTCCCTTGCTGCAGCAAAGTGGTTTTTCCACCGAACACCTCGCTAGCTTTGATGCTACTCACTTGCTTTTGTGTTAGTGGAAAATTTTACTGCAGTGGCTGAGCCAAGGCAGGACTTATTCCTTCATCTGTGATGTGCAGAGTTCTGTTTCCAGGCTAAATCACTGAGACTTTCCTTGACTTTTGTTAGAGTAATTTTCTCTGGAGCTCTTATTGGAGTTCTATAGGAAGGATATGTATTAGAAGGTGCTCTGTTTTGTGCATGCTCTGTTTTGGTATCCTCTTGAAGGGAATTGCTTTGCCAGTGCTTCCTTTGGCTCACCTAATCTGATAATCATCACATGGGAAGCTATTTGTAAAAGAGAGTTTTGATACAAGTATAAATCACCCAGCTGATGCTTTGGTAAACCAGCGGCTGCACTGTGTCCTGCAGGTATCAAGAAGGTGTATGGAGACTGAAGATTAAGCTACTGACAGGGATGGGAAGTGTTTTTAAATAAGTTTGTTTAGTTAGTATTAAAACTGCAGCTTTAAAAGTAACCTGTTTATTGTGTCATAACACTCAGCAAAATGCACATTCCATTCTGGTAATTTGTCACACATTATTATGGTTCCTGTCACTTGCTGGCAAGCTTGGAGATGGAAAAGTAGGAAATCAAATGTATTAGATGAGGCTGTGTTTCCTGAGAAAAACCCCTGCCTTCTGCCTCCTTTCAAGTGTGGGCACTTCCCCTAGTTTATGAATGGCAGCTGCTTCTATCCACAGTAAGAATGAGTGTTCTCACTGATGTAAATTCATCCAAATGCCACTGCAGAGCTTTAGTCCCACTGCAAGCAAAATTGCAAGCGCTATGGTCATTTTGAGTAGGAGACATTCATCCAAATCAGTGACAATTCACAGCTTAAATTCCCTGATTATTCCACTCTGACCCAAGGAGATACAACTTTTAAAAGCTCACTCTAAAATTTTACATATTTGGGTAACTTAAAACATTGCTTGTTTTGTTTTAGTGGATTTCTTCTTTCTCATTAAAAGCCCTGAAAATAATGAACCCCTGTCAGCCTGGTGGAAAAACATCTGCTTTATTCATGAAAACTCACAGTAGGCAGAGCCTTGGGTCTTAAGTGAAAAACATAAGTTTTTTAAATCTTGGGTTGGATTTAGCAAAAGAAGAACAGAACTCTGTTCCTTAAAGCAAAGGAAAAAAAAAAACGACATAAACTGCTATGAAATTTCAAGTCTGGTATGTGACAGGTCTGCAGTTTCAGAAATGGGAGTTTTACACTTCTGGAAAGCCATGATCCCATAGCGACAGCCTCCCCATCATGAAGTATTCTTGTCTTGTCAGAGAAGCTTTGAAAGGAACAAATGCTATTTCATCAGTATCTTGAAAAGCTCTGTGTTAGTTGTGTTTTGTGTATGCTTTAAATAACATAGAGAAAGTGTGTTACACGATGGCCCAGCAATTAAAGGGCACAGTTGGCTGTCATCTTTGAACGCTGACTTGCTGGTGTCTGTCGAGCAGCCAGAAGTTTTTTGTTGCTGAGCACAGAATTTGCCCGTGGGCAAAATCCCACTCAGACAGGACAAAGAGTTTGTTCCAAGTTGTGCTGTCCCTTTTTTTAGGCATCTTCCAAAAATTAGGCCAGAAGAGATATTCCAGCATCTTGCAGATGGTGCATGCATTTATTCTGAACGGCAGGCAGCCAGTTTGCTGCCATTCAGCAATCTATGCTGTGGTGACATGGATTTTTGCCACATGTAGATTTTTCTGGTGTTTTGCTTATTTCAAGAAAAAAAAAAACCCAACTAGTTTAAGGGAGGGAAAAAAAAGCAAACTCCACGCTGTTGCTGCTATGAGTTTTAAAGTGTAGGCAGTGAGTATAAAGCCTTCATCCCTCTTATAGGGTGATATTTTGGTCTTATAGCTGGTTGAGAAGCTATGTATCTGTGTCCCAAGTAACTGTTACCTGCTGTCTTAAAATGTTCATGCAGACTGATTCTGTAAAGGGTGATTTCCATTCAATATACCTTCCTTTTCTCATCTAGATTCAAATATGTGACATAAATTGCAGTCTTATTTATTTTGTAAAAGAAATCCCACAACAGAACCTCTGTTATTGGATAAATTGTGTATTAAGTTCCTATTTATTATTTGATGGTTCTATATATGGTTACTGTATGCCACTGATACTCTGAGCTGATATTCTCTGATATTTGTTTTTCTTGTATGTAGAATTCACCAGAGAAGATCCTCTTTCCCTGCCTTGGGTATATGTAACAAAGGATTTCAGTGACTATTGTTAGGCTGTCTCTCTTTTTCTCTCCTCCCTATTAATATTCATCCCTCTTCTGGTGGTGGTGTACTCTCTATACAGCTACAATTCATTGTGCACAAGAAATAACCTGAAAATACTGAAATGGAATCCTAGCCTTAGGAAAGCCCTTAAGAATAATTTTTAAGGGCCTTAATTAGAACCTAATTATGAGGTTTATCTCCTTTCAGAGACTGGGTACAAGGTATGAGCTGAATCCAGATCTCCTAGGATATGATATTGCCAAGTAGATGTACCTGTTAAAGCAACAGGAGGAATAGGTGTTGGCTTTTCTAAACCAGCAAGGTGGGACTTCACTTAGTATTAACTTGAGGTCACTAGTCTGCTTCTTGTGTGCAAAAATACCTGTGAGTGTCACTGACAGTCAGACTACAGCTGCATGACCTGAGGAAGTATGAATGGAGCATCAGAGCTGCTCAGTCTACTCACTACCTTGCCTCAAGTGATGAAAGGCTTCCCATTCCTAATCCTATCCCCATCTTCATTTCAAAACCCCATGTCCTTCAGACTTCTCTGCACCTCTCAGTGTTGAATTTCAATCATTAAGGAACTTGTACCTTTATATAGGTGATTCATTCCTTCTCTATCACTTCTTTTCTGACATTTGAAATTGGATTTTGCAGAGGTACCACTTTCCTATAACTGATAAGAAATGTTTGTTTCTGGCAAGATGGATTTTCTGTCTTGCTCCTCTCCTCTCTCCCTTTATCTGCCTGCCTTTGCATTGTTCTTACAGTTCTTTGTCTTCATTTTTGACTTTTTTCTTCCACCCACTTTTCTTGCTCTTACTTTTTCTCTACTTTCTCCTCCGTTCTTCATGTGTCTCTTCAGAGACCTCTTTGGCAGATATCTGTGATGCTCTGCTCCATTGCCTGAATCCCTCAGCCTGGAGATGATGCAGTGGCTATAAAGGAAACAGAAAAGAAAATTCAGCTCTCTCTTTCCAGCTCTGACCTGTGTGTCACAGACAGTTCTGGGTCTCTTTTTTTTTTTTTTTTTTCCAGAAGCAGTTTGGTTTCATTGGCTTTTTAAGTATGAAGGTTTTTGTTTTTTTTTTTTTTTTTTTTTTTTTTTTTTTTTTTTTTTTTTTTTTTTTTTTTTTTGTGGGTTTTTTTTTTTTTTTTTTTTTTTTTTTTTTTTTTTTAAAAAAAAAAAAAAGGTGTTTGGTTGGTACCAGCACGTGTGGTTTAACAGATCTTGGTTCCAGCTGTGGTTACCTGATTTTTATTATTCTGGTCATTATTTCTTGTTAGAGTTTCATTTTTTTATAGATTATTAAAGGTTAGTTGAAGGCCAAAAAGCTCTAGGCCAAAAAAATCATAGCTTGGGAATTCACCTGGAACAAGGGCATCCCAGAGTGTTAATCAATTATTCACGGGGCTACCTGCCACTCTGAAGTCTTTAGCTCTTTTGTTTTCCAAAAGAAATCTGTGTTCTGTCATGCCATCTCTTCTCTTCCCAAAGTGCAGAAGAAGCAAATACCAGATTTGGGAGTAGGGTTCCCTTCCCCTATCCTCTGTGTGTAGGCAGGTGTTTCATGGGAAGGACCAGATATGGATTAGCCCAAGCTCTGGGGAACACTGAGATCTTTTCTCTGTCCTAGGTGAGTCTAGGGGACTTATGCTTTTCCAGTGGGAATAGGAGGGGGATTTCTACTGAACAAGAAAGGAGGGCTGGAGTCCAAAACCCTTGCAGTGGTCGCAGTTGAAGAAGGGGCTAGAACAGCAGCCTGGATCATGAGGCTGGATAGGGCAGAGAGAAGTAAAGAAATGGAGCTGAAATGTAACTGGTAAGGAAAAGAGGAGGGAGGGAAAGTGTCTGAGTACAGGGATGTCTGAGGTGACCAGCTGAGGAGACCCAGCAATGGATATTGTCAATAAAGACTCATAATTATAAGAGAAGATGCAGCTACAGAAGTGAGTAAGGGCTGGATCAGAGCATTGGAAGTGGAAATAGGTTGCTGTGGCATATAGGATAGAAAAGAATTGTGCCTGGGAAGGGCTGGAACTTGAAGCTGCATGCAGGGGCTGCTTGGCAGTGGCTCAGGCTCAGTGTCAGTGTGGCCTGGTGTGATTTTCTATCCTATGCACTTCAGGGCTTAGAGGATGGGCTAAGGGAAAAGGAGAAAGGCAACCTGCTGAGATCTCAAAGCCCTTCTCACCATGGGCTGCGTTGCTGGCCAAGCATCCTTGGCAGCCTGCCACTGTCAGCTGAGCTTGTTAGGATCACACCAGCACCTTTCAGAACTGAAAGAGATCTGAGCAGTGTGGCTCTTTTTTTAGTGGAAATCACACAGGAAAGACCATGAGCAGTGATACTGAAAAGCAACATCGTGTTACCTTCCTCTTTAATATAATCTTTTATTATGTGTGTGTGCATGACTGTGACTCTCAAAGGATAATTCATTTAAAAAGTTTCTTAGGAAATGTAGCCACATGAAGTGACTTACAATCTCACTGCTGTCACTGTACCTTTCATTGAGGATGGAAGACTTTTATCGAGTCTTTAATTTACCTCAAAGTTTTATTCCATCATTGCTCTATTTTCAATTCCATTTTTATCATAACAGGACTTTCTTTTATTTACATTGGTGAAACCTTGAATTCATAAACTGTCAGAGTGATTTTAATGTAGAATAAGGCTTTATCACTGCATATAAATATATTTAGCCTGAGATTCATTCAGAGCAATCTTTTGTGGTTTTGGAATGAATGTAACGCTTTTTATGTGTACATACCACTAGATTTAAAATGAGATTTATGACATTTGTTGCCATTGTATAGAGAATGAGGGGAAATATGGGGAATATTTTCCCAGTGTTTAAGGCTGCACCACTTTGAAATAATAAACCATTCTCTCCTACTTCAAAGTAATTTTATAGTTATGTTTAAAGAACACTGAGGGTTTGTCTACTGCATTTGTAATTTTTACACTCAGCCAGATAAAAACTCTTTGAAAAATGTTTTTTGCTCATTACTGTTTGTATTAAAATGCAGTCAGTGGACCATGACCAGCATCAAAGCCTCAACACGTGTTCTGTGCTGCACACTGCAAGGGATAGTTCATGGTACAGTTGGATATTCCAAGCAGAAAACATTTTCTCATTCTTCTTCCCTGCTTTGCAAGCAAGATCATGTCACAACAGAAATTCAGCCTCCTATTTAAGTGTCTCATTATCAACTGAGAAGACAGCTTGCTGAGGGAGCTTAGCCAAGGTCACAAAGGAGATTTACAGCAGAGCCAGGAACTGCACCCAGATTCCCACTAGGTCCAGCAAGCACATCCACTTGCCTAAAGCTTCCTTAAGGATCTTGTCTGCTGCTGGATTTTTCTTTGAGTTGTCCAGGTTTATTGGCAAACTTGTTTAGTCCTCTCCTTGGGCAAAGAGGGTAACACTTTTTCTTGGAAAAGTTTGGAGAAGTTGTGTCTGGCGCCATTAGCTCTGCAGGAAACATTTCGATCAATTTATCAATTGCGCTGTAAAATGAACTGTGCAACTGTTGTATTTTTATTAGAGAAGTGACACAGATGAATTTTGTCACAAGATGTGCTCAATATCTGTTTTACCAGGAGTGAGGGATGCCTTTCAAGTGAAAGCAGCTCTCAGTTATGGATATCCTGTCTTCTTTCTAGTTTTCTTGTCATAAAAAATATATGGTAACTACCAGCTTACATGAGATTGTTAGTGGCTGAGACTTTCTGAACTGAATGGAAGAAGTACAGAAAGAGCTGAGAGAGCAGTGGCTGGCTTGGCAAGCCTGTTCTTCCGAGCTGCTTTGGTGCATGTAAGGAAAAGGTGATTTCTAGTGGAATATCAGTGTTATCACTGCTAGGATGGCATTGTGGGTACAGAGGTGGAAGCAGGTGATCATATCCATTTTCCCCATATGAAACATTGACAGTATTCCTCCAGTTACGCCCATCTCTTTGAGGGTCTGTACCCTGTCCGAAGATCTGCAAAGGACAACAGAAAGAAGAAAGCATTAGATGAGTAGGCTTAAAAGTGAATGTATTGTCTGTGGAAAATGCCTGTCAGTGCAGGCATTGGATAATATTGGAAGCACACCTGTGCAGCTCTCAATTTTCACACAGAATCCAACAGTGTGAGCTGCATCCCCTGTATGTGTTACATGCACACAAGTGAATGTTTTGTGTTTGTACATCTTCCTGAGCCAGAGCTCCCTGTGCCTGATGGTGTGGGGGGTTTCTGTGTGTGCCCTGTGTTCTTGAACATACATTTTCTATAGGCAATGCCTGATCTTTATTTTTATGGAGTCAGGATTCCTGGGAATTACTGGGAATTCCTCAGCTGTTGCTGAGCATTTCTGGGTCAGCCCTCATCATGATAAATATCAGTGATGTTCCTCCAAAGTCAGTGTACTGGCACTGATTTAAGGTTTGACCTCTTATTACCTATATTCTTTTGTGAATGTGTTTCTGTCACTTGTGTACTCCTCTAAGTTCCTGGTAGATATATTGGAATAGCTTACCAATGGACTTATTTCAGGGTTGCTTTTAGAAAATGCATTTCTCAGACTATTTTTGATTTTCTTTGTTCTCTCCTTTCCAGCAGATTGTGCTTTTGATGTGTTTGTAATCGTGTATTATTCCTTCAAGGTAATGTTTGGAATCTGCTTTCACTTCTAAGGCAAGCTGTCAGCTCTAGGACTGTAACCAGCTTTGCACTCTTGTTTTGCAACTGTCTTTCTTTCTTTTTTTCTTTCTTTCTTTCTTTCTTTCGGGTTTTGGCAGTGGCTTTTTTTGTTTGTTTGTTTGTTTGTTTTTGTTTGTTTTTTTTTTTTTTTTTGTGGTTTTTTTTTTGTTGTTGTTTTTGGTTTTTTTTCTTTTTTTTCTTTTTTTCTTTTGTCGTGTGTTTCCTTCCTTAGCAGTAGCTTTGTTCCGGCAGATAATGGAATTGAGCCACAGTCCCTTAAGTGCAAGTATTTGCTCATTGCCCATTGCAACTGGCAGTATTTCATAGTATTATGAAGAGATTTTATTTTGCCTGGGTAAAAAAAACCACTAATTCAATTTCCACTAAAATATTTATTTGCCTACTCATCCTATCCAACACTAGCAGATGTCTGATAGGCACACGGTGCTTAAAACTTTGAAAGAGATTTGTAACATAAAAAAAAATAAATCTGGATGGCTTTTGATTCAGTCTTGATACAAAGTGGAAGATTTGTGCCTATTGTCTACTTTGAATTTAAAGTGTAATCGTGACAAATCTTAATGACAACAAAAACACTGAAAATGTTTTCTTTTGTGTTCCTTACTTGTTTTTTGACTTTTAGCTTGTATGCTGAAGTTCATTGGGAGTGTTATCATAATTTCATCAGATCACGTGAATTTCACCAAATTTCAGCCAGAGATTCTTTTCTTGCAGCATCTTTCAGGTTTGGTTCAGCACAGCTGAACCAAACTTTAGCAATAGGTCACCTGGGCAGTTTCTTGGCTCTTGGGCTCATACAGGCAGTGTATTTCCATGGATTTTTGACTTTAAAAACACGAGTGTGAGAATGGTTTGTGCAGAAGTAGGGCCAGTTGCTTCCTTAAAGCAGATTCAGAAATATTTTTTGTTATGGAAAGCACTAAAGGTGTGAGCAAGGAGGACAGATGCATATCTCAGTTTATGCCCCAGCCCCAGCAGACCACCTGGAGCACATTCAGAGCACAGAAAAACCTAAAAGCAAGGTCTCCTTGCAAACACTCAGAAAGAGAATTTAACAAGCAAAGCACATTGTGAATGACCCATCCCTTGGATATTTTCCCAGCTTCTGGTAGTCTCTAGTGAAGTCCTAGACCAGAGTTTACAACCAGGCCAATGTGTTTACTAGTACCTAAGCAACCTGGACTCCAGGAGTTTGGCTAATCCATTTTTTTAATTCACTTGTTTTTCAGCTTTTGTAATATCCTATTTTGCTGTATGCAAGAAGTACCTCTTGTTTCTGTTAGACCTGCTGCACTGTCATTTTCCTGTATGCCTCCATCTGGCTGATAGGAAAAGCAGCAAACAAAAGCAGCTTCATACTCATCTTCTTGATCTTACAGGCCTCTGTTAAAATACCCCTCTGCCATCTTCCCTCCAAGCTCAGCTGTCTGTTTCTGTAGCCTCTTCTTATACCAGGCAATCTTGGTTATTTTTGATATCCCTCTTTTCTAGTCTAGTTTCCTTCTTCAGATGGGCTGGTGACAAGCCTTGATGTTGGTAGACCAGGAACACAGATGGAGAGGTAATGAGAATGCTACAAGTGAGCACATCCCTAAATATTTTTTCCACAGTTGTAGCACAGATATCAGCAATAATCATCCCTGTTTTAAAAATAAATCTTTCCCCTGGGTGCTTGCAGATCTGATAGTTATCTTGAGAGATTTACAGTGATGTGATTTTCCTACACCTTAAGTAAAGAAATCCCAGATGTATGAAATGAAAGATTCTGAACTGCCTTTAAATTCCCCATACTCAGAATAAGAAGCACCCCCCCCCCCCAAAAAAAAAAAAAACTTGAGTCACTTATTAGGGGCAGCTTTTTTCTCTGCCATATCTTGATTTAAATTGAATGTGTCATTTGGCATTAAGCAAAATGTGAGTTGTATCTTGAAAGACAGCATAACTCATAAATAGTGTAGCCATAAGCCAGCTGATGGCTTACTTATAACCAGGCAAATCTAATATCCTGCTTTGCTGTAGGGTATGTGATTTCTGTATATGCTCCACACTCCTGTAATTGTTTGTTGTAGAAGATGGTGAATTTGCCACTTGCCATGAGCTCATTTCTTGTCTTAATGTGATGCAGTTAATATAGATGAATATATTTTTAAAGATTCTTTGAAATGTCAGTCATATTTTAACAGTTTTCTGAATATAATCTTCCCATGGCAGAGAGAAACTGCGAAAAAAATTACTACGGGCTAAATATTTATTGAATTAGACTATCACTGAGTTTATATTAAAAGATCCATAGGAGGCTTCAGATTTTTTGGCCAGTCTCAGAAAGATATACAACTAGATATGAAATTTCTTGCAAAGTAAACTACCTCATAATAAATGGCTTTATTAGAATTTGCTCAGAAAGATTTAAAGGTGAATGCCAAGAAAATTTATCATGTAACCATATTCTGGTTTCTTTGTCAAGAGAGGAAACAAAAAGTGTATTTCAGAAGCAGTTGCAAGGATTAATATAAAAACTACGTCACATCCATGTGAACATATTTGAACTGAGTATGATATGCTTTCCTAATCAAGAAATGAAAAAATAACTTTCAGTTGTTTGACAGACATCTAAACATTAGATATTGTAGAAATAATTCTGTGAAATAAAAATAATAGTAATAGTATAGTTTTTAATACTTCTGAAAAAACAATTGGAAAATATATTTCTGGGCCTTTTTTAAGTATAAGCATTTGCTGACATCAGAAAATACCTGTTTTGTTGTTTATTGCTGGGACAGGTTTTATAAATGCTTTTGGGAATAAATCACCAAATCCATTTACTCATCTTCAAAGAAGCAGAAGGAAATAATTGACAACAAAATAGAAAGGTGTACTTTAGGGACTGATATAAAGTAAGTTGCAGAAGATGGCTTTGCCATTAAAATGCCTTGGTAGCTTCAAAGTTCTCATCTAAACTACCACTCATGTTTTTTGGTTTTTTTTTTAATATATATTTTAAAAAGAAAAGTGCTTGCAATTAAATGTAGAGTCACATGTGATGCACACACACAGATACAAAGCATTTAAAGACTTGAAGAGAATTCTGTCTTTTAGAGATTATTTTGCTTACAGCTTTGCTTTTGAATGAACCACAGTCCTTTATGTCAATAGGACCATGTAAAAGGCCCTTCCACGTAGGTGTGAATCACTGTACACCTCCACCCTTTATCAGATGTAAGAGCTACTGGTCAGTGACACCTATCAGTGGTGGAAAAAGTGTTCCTGTGTGCTCCATTTCTGTGCTAGAGAGAGAAAACTAGAAAAGTCTGGGGCTGGGATTTAGCACTCACCCCCGGTGAGTTTCTCCTTTCGCTTGCCCTCTTTATGAAGAAGCAGCTACAAATAAAACAAGAGGCTGTTCTACCTGTGAATGGCCATTCTTCATGTAGAACATCCTTGCTCCTTGATTAATAGCACATTTCCCTGTGATTTATAACCATGCCTGCGTTCAGGTGGCATCAGAATAGCAAGAAAAAAGAGTCGGGTTTATTAAGAGGGAAACCATCTAGCTGCTTATTTGGTTTTGCTCAGAGTCCCAGAACCACTAGAAAGCAAAATTTGTCCAAAACCCAAAGAGCCAAGTGAAGGTTCAACACTGGCTGGCATGAGACACACTGCATTTCTGGCCCAAGTCTGAGCCTATGTCTGGCTTCCAGTCACCAACACTCCAGCACTGCCTTTGTTATGCCCTGCTGCTACACTCTGGGTAGGGTTTGTGTCTCATCCTTCTGCTTGGAATAGGAAGTATTTTTAATTGAAAAGTAAAGGACCATAAAAGAGAGCATGGCAAAGGAGGATAAAACAACAGTGGAAAGTAAAGGAAAGAGACTTTGCTTTAGAAAGAAGTATTTTGATCCCATTTTTGCCAAGGTTCATGCCAGACGGGCAGTAGCTGTGTTTGATCCTTGTCTAACTGCCTGATGATGGCTTGTCTGTGGAGGAGGCACACATATTTTTTGTGAAAGTCTGATCAATCTTCCATATATTTACTTCCCCTGTTAGTGTAATTAGCTACCTAGACCACATTTTAAAGCTGATAAAATGACATAAGCAGTCAGGTTGATGGAGTTGTACTAACTGCCTTCCTAAAGGTATTGCAGCAAGCAAGACAAGGCTGACGGTACCAACTGCAGCTGGAAATGTTGCCTGTGGTCCTCTGCAGCCACTTTTCAGTGGAGATTGATATCAGCAATTGCATATGGACATGACTGATAGGTGCAATGGCATTTTAACCTTTTACTTTGGAGTTAGCTGTGTCCCCTCCAGCTCTCCATCATTTAGCCTACCTGAAGAGGTGTTTCAGATATGGCTATTGATACTTTTTTACTGGAAGCTCAAACTGACATGTAGGAAAAAAAGAGAAATTTTACCAAGTGCTTGGGTTACCTGAGTCACCCTGCAGCCTCCATTGCTGCAGGGTCCCTGACTGCATGGTACCACATGCTTGATTCCTTGCTTTGAAGAGGTCTGGCTTCCTAGGAGAAGAAAAATTGACATCCTGCTTTGACTAGGGGACTGAGATTGTATTTAAATGCAGTGATGTGCCTAGTAACATTCATAAGTGAATAGACACTTTTGAAATGTACTGTTGTACCTGTCCTGACCCTTCTAAACACCTGGTCTTACTTTCATTCTCCCATGGGATCATATTCTCTGTGAGGCATCTCTTATTGTGTGCCCAAGCTCATTGTCCAGGCAGTGCATTGGGGTATAAGAATGCCTTCAGGGTACCACTCACAGTGACATTTGTATGACATTTTCTTGCTACAGGAAGCAGGTTCTGAATTTGTCACTGGTATCCTCATTATCTGCAGAAAATAAACAAAAAGCTTGGAAAAAGGTGTGGAGAGTCCCTGTGCTTTATCATTCACTGTCAGGCTCAAAACATTAGTGACCCTACTGTGGTATTAGGTTTGGTGTGTCACCTGGGAAGGCCATCTGCAAGGGGTTTATGGGACAGCTATTGTCAGTGGTACTGGGGACCACATCTTTCCAGACATTTTTCAGCTGTAGACTTGGGTGCTTGTGTGGGAGTTTCAGACTTTGAAAATTTCAATCTAATATTTTTGTGAAGAGCCTTGATTATGGTGTATTTTAATCAGAAGCAACTGAGCTGCTTATAATTTTCAGGCCTCAATTAAGTGCAAGTAAGTCTGGAATAACTGAGAATTTTTTGTTTGTCATTGCTTGGCTCAATCATACTGGGAAATAATTTGATGCCCCAGAGCTAAAGGCAATACAGTAACCACTCTGACCTGTGTTTATTCCTGTTTGAACATTACTTAGAACCTCAAAATTATCTTAACATCAAATAAGTCTTTTTAATCTGTGAACGCATTGTACAAAAGGAATTTGTTTATACAAAATTTTGGTTTTTTTCTGATCTTTACATTTTAGTCTACTCTATTTATGTTAATTTTCTTAAGAAGATACATGAAATCTGCAAAGGAACAAAGAAGGACACATGCCAAAAGTTTGCCTTCAACACTTTTTTTTTAGTTGGTGTTAATTTTTGAGCCATTATTCAAGCAGCTGTCCAGGTCAAGAGAGTTCAAGCATGCTTCTTCTGCGCCACTTGCACTCCAAGACTGCAGTGAAGGAAGGGAAGTCTGCAAATTATTAAGCATTTGTCAGTGCCTTCTAGTTGTATTAGGTTATAGCTGCATCAGTTGCATGATTAAGAGGAAGTGACAGGTAAGCAAAATGGGAACAAAAGTCTCATGCTGTTAGAAGCAAATGTCACCATGTCATACACATTGCACACATATACCAGTGCTCTCTCTGAAAATACATACTAGAGGAGGAAAATAGGAGAGAGGGAACTTCTGTGTGTTTGTGGGTGTGTTCTCATGTGTGTTTGTACAGTTTGTGTGTTGTGCATGTTGATGTTTAGCTCAGGTGTATGTGTCTGTTTCTGTGTGTGGAAACCAATGCGCGCGTGGAATTGTGGCACAGGTTGTAGCAGTGTGCTGGAGATGGAGCACAGTGGTGCCTTTGTACAGTCCACTGGTCTGCTGGATTGTATGTTTCTGTACAGGCTTTTTTATTTTTCCCCTAATTAATTGATTTCTGGAAAAGTAATCATCAAATTTTTAAGTGTTTCGCTTTTCAGGTTACTTACAAACCCCAAATTAATCCAATTAAAAATATGAGTATTGTGACAAATTACTACATTTTTAAGTTTGTCCTTTTAATTGAGTACTCTTTATGTATGTTGTAATATTTTAGAATGACATTTTTCGAATTACAAGTTCTACAACTGAGTAAGGGTGTTTTCACAAACACTCAGTGATTGTGACCCTTAGTTTGGTAGATGATGGTCTGTAACATATGCATGGGGATGGCAATACCTCTAGTTGGCATCTAAGAACCAAAATGTTTTCTGATTAGGCTCACAGTTGGGAGTAACTCTGAGAGGCAGAAGCATGACAACCAGTTTTGGGGTGTGTGAAAGAAGGTGAGATTACATAAGGCCCTGACCAAAGTAAGTGTCTCTGGCTTGGCTGGGGAGAACAGAGGGCTGCTCATTTGTTCTTTCAGAGTTACTCCTGCCAAGCCTACAGGCTGCTTTCCAAATATCTTCCCTTGACTGACAACCAGGGGGCAAATCATATTTTTCAGAGACATTGCAGAGCCTCCTACAGAGGCAGGAGATGGTTTCTTGGAGACCTCACCATTACATTGCCAGTTGAGGTCTGAGCTGAGTGTGCAACAGGACAAACTGGCACTCTTGGTTTCCTGCTTGTGTCCTTTATTCCATATCTTGGTATTTTAACTAACTGGGAGAAGATGAGGAGGGCTGTCCTGCTGCCAGCCCCTGAGCAGGAGTGTGACACCTTAAATTCTTGGGTATCACTTGTGGGTTTGGCTATTCCATGTTATTCTCATGGCAGTCTGTATTGCAGTCATCCAGCTGTGCATATCAATGTCAGTGTGGTCCCACATAGCAGGGTTTTGGGTTGGGAGGAGAGTTCAGTTTATACTTTCATAATATCAGACTTATGCATACATAGACACCATATATGAATGGAAGTGAAAACATGAGAAAGCAGAGATTGCATGTTGAGTGTTGAAAAGTGAAACAGTGTTCAGGTGATAACATCACCTGAGTGACATTAATTCCCCTGTCTGCTCCTAACCACTACTGTCATATAATATTAATGGCTGCATTCACAGAGAAAGGAGGAGCAGGCTTTAATACTGGGGATTCACATGAGATGCTCTCTGAAATCCTAAAGATAAGGGGAATTTTGCATTCGTGAAATGCCCAAGTTAAGTACATTTAGAAAATATGTAGACTAGCTTGAGCCTCTCTTGTCGAATTTCCCAGATATAAAATGAAAATGTCACTCATCTTCTGCACTACCATATATGGAGGTTAAATCTATGTATATCATTCAATCATAAGTGAAGAAAGTTTCTTGCAGTGGTAACAGCATTCAGAAGTTTCATGCTGCTGCTAGATAGGGCATTTTCATTTCTTTTTATTTATAGTAATAAAACCAAAAAAGACAGAGACAACACTCCCAATTTTGTGTGTTTAATATGTGTGAAAACACATGAGAAAGAGCTATTTCTTTCGTTTCACTTCCAAAAAATTATCTTCTTAAAAATGTTCTTTTTGAGTTTTCTAATGATATGGCCAAAAAAACCAAGACTGATGAAAACTCAAGTGGCCAAGGAGAAAAATCTACACTAATTTCTTTTCCCTGAAAAGAGGTTATGGATACCTAGCACTACATACCTGCTTTCAGATGATTTGAAACTCATGTGAGTGCCTGATGTTGAGGCACAAGAGCTGGTCAACCAGGTTGTCAGGGATCTGTTTCTCGTTGCAGTTGAACTTGGTAGCTGAGCTTATCTTTATTTCTGCGCAGGTGTTTGACTCTGCAACTTCATATCTTGGGATGTTGTATTGATTAACATTGTACAAGAGATGTGTACCTTTCTTTTCTAGCAAGCAACCTGTACAAGTCAAATATGGGTATTCTGTAAATAGCATTCATAATTCTGCTGTGGAGTAACTTTCTGTGAAGCCATTTTCCACTCTGTTTCTTAGAGAAAAACAAATATATAACAGAACTCCGAGACTCCTTTCCAATATTTCATTTGCCAGCTTTCAAACGTCATCATGGGAGCAATGAGACAAGAAAAGAGTCTTTTCTTCCTTCAAGGTCTGTAGTGAACAGTGTAAAGCCACGCACAATGGGTTTGGAAGAAGCATTATATATTATGACAAGTGAGTGTATCTCCAGGGTGCTCTGCAGTTGTGGAATGTAGTTCTGAGCCACATCATCTATTAAGTCGCTGAATGTGGTAAAATTTCTCAGGTTCTTGGAAATGAAAAGCAGATGAAAAGACTCCCATGACTCAGTCCTTATGAAAGCAATGAAGTAAGATTATCAGCCTAAATTGTCCCTACTAATCAACAGTGTAAGCTTGCAGTGATAGCCTCTGTAAATCTGCAGAGCATTGGGGCTGTGCTGGGTGGAAGGAATCAACTGACAGCTTTAGGGTCATGTTCTTAATATGAGTCTCAAAATGTTCTAGCTGAAAAACAGAAAAGAAGGCATATGTACTCATTTCTCCTGGGGAGGTGTTCATGTGGTTAGAAAATGCATGATTATAAAGCTGCTTCTACAGAGAGGGAGGATTACTGGGCTTGGAGGTGGGTTTTTTTTCCTTTTTTTCATCCTCTTTTCTCTCACAGTTTCTCTTTTCTTATTAAGCCCTGAAACTCAGCCTTTTAAAATTTGTCATGCCAACCAAAGCAGGGGATGGCTCTGTGGCTATATTATTTCTGTCATGCTGAAAATGATTTACTGTTGACATGCCTGCACTGATGTACATCCATACATTTATTCATACCTTGCTTCTCAGCACTGAATAAATAGTTTGATAAATATGCTCAAAATGAGAAGAACGAGCTGCCTTCCCATTGATAACCAGAGGCCAGTTATGCTGTCAATACTTTAACTGTAATACCTGGCATCCAAGGGATAATAAATAGTTCCTTTAATATTTTTTTTAATTTTCTGTCAGTGTGTGTGTGTACTTGTCTGGATACTTTTCATACCTGTGATGTACTTCATAGATTATCTCTTTAACTTCTCAAGTTGTATTTTGTTAATCAGCTTTCACAGGAAAGGGACACATTTCATAACAAAAAAAAAAAAAAAAGTGATTGCCAAGTTAATTAAAGTTGAAAAAAAAAAAAAAAACATGCAACAGCCTGACTAGACGCAGAAAGTGTAGAGAAAAACCAGTAGCAAATATGAGAGTATCTTATAAAAAAATGCACTGCATGAATTAAAGTGGTTCATCATTAAAGCATTCCTATGGATTTTTTTTAATAAGACAGTTTGCTTAATAAATAAATAGATTTTCTACTGAAGAAATATGTCCATTTAGATACAGTGACTTCCAAGAAGGAGTCAGTAATTCCTGTCCTGTCAAAGTTTACTGCTGGTTTTCGGTAGTCTTAAAGAGAGGTGAAAGAGTGAAAAACAATCGAGTCTTTTGTAGTTAATTCCACCACAAAAATGGCAGAGTGCTAAACTCAGTGCCTGGACCTTAATCTTGGCAGAGAGGGAATACTTGGAGAACCGAGTCTCCAAAAATGTCAAGGTCATATGGGCTTATGAATATCCTAAAGGGTCTATACTGGGAGCTGCACAAAGGGAGGAACTGAAAAGTGTGTGAGGTGCAGACTGGGGGTAATTCCCAGAGTGTCTCGTGTCACATTGCTGCAAGACACAATCTCTAGCAGGAAAATGCCCTGCAGATGCCATAATTTGCTTCAGCACATGACATCCAATTTTGCAAAGTCTGATGACAGGCACGGAATTAACTTGGTCTGCTGCCGTAGGCATGCCTGGGAGCTGCTTACCAGTTCCAGAAGCATGTCAAGATATTTGCCCCATCTTTTATGAAAGAAAAATAGCCGTCAGCATTGGCATTTGAAAGAGCACCAATAAATTCAGGTAGAAGCTGAACAGTCATTTCAGTAGTTTCCCTTGTGTCTGAAGTTAAATGTTATGCTAGGTTTTTTTGTTAAACTCAAGCCTTTGAAGACAGGGAGGAAATGCATAAGATTTTCATGACATTCATTAAGGTCCTACTTAAATTAATACAAAGCCAACAGAGTTAATTAGGGGAAAGAAATGGGTATTTTTCTGTTGTGTGTAAAATTCTATAAGTGGAATTTAGTTTTCAAAGGATGCAATGTGACTGAGAAGTCCTATAATTTTTTTTTGTTGTTGTTTTCAGTTTTACAGGACTGTATTGTAAAAGATAGCACTAAAGAGATGCTTTGTAGAAGATTCTGTTCTCGGGTAACTATTCCTGTAAGTGCAATTACTTATTTTCTCTATATCACTCCTATATAATTTGCTCTTATGAGCTTATTTATTTTGTTTTGAAAGTCAAGCCTTTTATCCTAAAGAATAGTACAAAATAATCCAAGAGAAGACCTTATAAACCTTTTTGCATCCACCTGAATGAATCCTGATTAGGAACCTGTGCAGTGATGTTATCCTGATTGGTGGGAAATTCATGAAGGAAACAACCAATTTTCAATCAGCATAATTGGTTGCTCAGGAGGTTTGAAATCGCAAGAAAAAGCATTGCATCTTCTGCAGCTGTGTTAAAAGATTTTTCTGGAATAGCAGATAAATTGTTGATAGGAACTGCACGTTTACAAAAATATTTACATTTATGAGTAGTTTGTAAAAAAGTCACGTGACAGGTATTTTTAAATTTATTGATGTTGTAGGCTTTTCTGTCATTATTGAAGCTCAGTAAGTCCAAATTCTATAAAAGACAGTTAAACAAAAAAACAAGTTCAACCTGCTCCCCAAAAAAGAAGCTTCTTGGTTGATTTCTGTAGGTTCTGAGTACATTTTAATTTGTTTGTTTATTCAGTCCTGTAATACAAATCCACAGTAGAGAGGCACCCAAAACCTGGTTCAGTCCATCTTCATTTGAGTGTTGGGAAATGCTGTTTAAATGACACCTGCATTACCCAGTCCCACATGTGGTTGACAGTGGTGATGAGCTCGAGCAGAAGAGCAAATGCAAAAGGAAAAGCATTCCCATGGCTTCTCATCTCTATAAAGATTAGACTTATAAATCCATCAAAGTCCAAAAAGTCAAAGTGGCTGCACCAGTTTACCCAGCTGGGAACTTTGGCTCGGCTTTGCAATTCATCCTGCATTTTGTATGCCTGGCCTGATGTTTTCCCACTCCAATCTGGCATAAACAAATTAAGAAATAGTGTGTTTCCCATACAAAGCCAGTGTAACTCTTAACTGGTTTTTGATGTGTTTTAAAGGTCATTGAGGAACAGAAATGGATCTTTTACTAAGCAAGTCAGGCTGAACCTATTCTGCTGAAGTAGTTTTTGCTTAATATCTGCCAGTGAGTTAAAGGTATCCCAAAGCCACTGCCTTGAAGAAGGTGGCTGCTTCACTGCAGTAAAGCTGGGCAGCACATCTGAGCTTGTGGTGCCACATCTGGCTGAGACAAAGACACACAATAATGGCACAGGTTTGCCACTTCCCTGCTCTGAATTGTGACATTGCAATTAGTATGCATCTCCCAGAGGAGAACAAAGCTGGATATACGTGGCTGTGTGCACATATCCTCTGCATTCTTCCACCTCAAATTCTTCTCCCTTAAATCAGGCAAGATGTGGAATGGCCGTGGTGTAACAGGACATAAAACATTTTTGCTTGCTGTGCTTCCCAAGCGCTTCCTTTATCACCTTGAGCTGTCCATTCAAGTGTAAAGAGAAGTTTCACTACCCACCTTCTAAAATTATAGTTTCTATCTATTAAAAGAAAGCGGCTCAAAATCCTTTTGAGAGGATAAATAGCACAGAATGCTTTGATTCATATCTCTGAGCTGGAAATTTCACACATCAAGTAAAACACCATGAATACATCATTATTTTGACAGCTTTGTGAAAAAGGAGGCAAGAGAATCTCATTGCATGGATTTAATTTCTGAAGTTTCACAGCTTTGTGTTTTGCAAAAGAATTGAATCCTTCCAGCAGAGCAGAGCAGGTGGTAAACTGAAGGGCAAAGGGGAGATACTCTCAAATCTCATACTTGGCTTGCAAGCCCCCACCAAGGGCTTCCAAGGCAGCTCCTGTGTCTCTCACCTTCTCAGAATAATGTCTTTTGTCTTTTTTTTTTCAGGCTTGGCACTTCTCCAGCTGCAAGGTGGGGGTCACAGAAGAGAGTAAGTTAAAGTGCCAGAACTGACTTCCACCAAGACTGCCAGAGGTGAAAGGAAAGAACTTCACTTTCCCCACCAGAGGATAGCTGAATGCCTACCACCACTACACCACCCAACAAAAGGAATTTCGTGGGGTGTTGTTCAGGTAAGATGAAAATCTTTCTGTAAGTGCTGGGGACAAATGCAGTGTTTGTTTAGCACAAAGCTGAATTTAAGTGAAAAGTATCATGAATAAGGGGTAATATTCCAGCCGCAATGAAGGACTATTTATGTTGAGGTCGGTGAAGGGAGGCTCAAAAAAAGAATCCTTTGTTTCTCTGAGCAGTAGTACCCTCCCATGTTCTCATGTCTCTGTGCCTGTTTGCAAAGCTTGCCCACCCAAATATTTATGCACCATGTTTGTCGAAAGCCATTTTAAAGCACATTGAACTGTTTTTATTCCCTTTGAGTAATGGATTTGGACCCCTCTTTCTAATCATGAAATGAGAGATATATTTGTAGAAAACAAAGGAGTTTTCCCTCTCCTATCCCATGACTCCAGACCTAAACCTTTACAAAAATTAAAGGTACATGCATGTATTTGGTTAGGATTTTTAACGTAACCTTCTTCTTCCTCTTTTGTTCTCAGTTGCCTTAATTACCTGTTTTCCCTGGTCTGATACAGTTTAGGACTGTAGGAAGCATGTACTTTCTTCTGGAATAGTAACCTGACTTTTTTAAGCTTTGGCATTGTCATAAAAACACAAGGTATGTTAGTGGTGGTATTTCAATACTTTTGCTCCCATGGTCAGGAGAACACAGAAATTACAAGGATAATGCAAAACCATAATTAAAGCTAAAAGTGAACTGAGACTCTGTCAAAGCTCAAAAAACTTTCCAATAAAGTTCACATTTTTATGGACTTGTTATTTTGTACAAATCCATTTTCTTCTTTCCTGTCACATCTCCAAACCTTTCTGTAAGGAATCACCATCTCTTTTTCCCCTCCTAATTTAAATTCTGCTCTATCTGTTTGGAATATTAGGTATGCCTTAGCAGTAAAATTATTTTAATGATGTGGCTGAGTGCTCGTATATATTCAGGCAAGCAAACATAAAATGGTCATTCTTTATATTAAGGGTCTATCTATAGTTTAGAAAAGGTAATAAATGATAGATTGAAAGCATAGGTGGCTCAAGTAGTGGATGGTGTGTATTACAGAGGTTATTAGCTCATCAGTTGAAGGTGCCATAGATGGCTGCAGGCCAAACTTGGAAGCAACCTGCAAAATGGCTGGACTCTGTAACAACTGATTTACTATATACTAACATGCACATTAACTCTTTATCAACTCTTTATGAAATATATGTGTTTGGCATCCAAATGACATGTAGGACTGTAAAAAGAGACGTAAAATTTCCTTATGAATGGCAGTATACTGGCTCTTATTTTAGTTTAAATGTGCAATAGGATTTGTAAGGGTTCCTATGTCACCTGAGATACAGGTCTTATTTCCAGAAATGGCACTATGCAGTGACTGGCCCATTTCCAGTCAGAATTAGGCCTCTAAATCTCCTGAATACTTTTGAATATGTTGCTATCTGTTTCATTTACTGTTAGTCAAATGTCCTTTTCAATCCCACAGCTTTTCCTACAATGTGTGTGTGTGTGTGTGTCTGCTTTACCAGAAGCAGCAATGGGTGTAGAGAGGGAGCTGCAGGGGTGGCAAGGATCCCACTTGTCTCAGATTCCAGTACCTTTCCATAATGATCATCCTTTTCCTACACTCCGGGGTAACAGTAATGCTAATAACTGCATTATCTCCCATGCCTTTCCCTGTGAAACAGAGGAGGTTTAGGTACTGGTGGCCATGGAAGGATTTGGGGTTTCTCATCCTGCAACCAACTGCTGCAATTTGCCGTAGTGGAAGAATTGCCAGAACTGAGGCAGGTAGGGATCTTCCAGTGCCAAGCAGAACCAGATGTGTTCAGCCACTCCTCAGAGCTGTCTGGTAGCTGTTCTGAAGGTAGGGAAAGAGACCACTGCTTCATCTTGTTGCAAAGTCCAGTGCTCTAGTGCTAGCAAGTTGTCTTTTTTCTCTTGTGAAATGTAGGGGTTTTTTGTAACTTAAGCCTGGTATTTTTATGTTGTTTATCCTGGAAGTGGAGAATAGATTGCTCCCTTCCTTTTTCCTTCAACCTTTTATGTAGATGATTACCACTGTTAAATCTCCTCTTAGTTTTCTGTCTACTTGTAGTGGTTGTCCTTGTTTCATGGCTTCATTTGTTCCAATCAACAGGAAAATTTCCTTACATGAAGGAGCTTTGGATATAACCCTTTTCTAGATAAAGCTCTGTATTGAAAACATCATTTTAGTAGTTCAGATGTTACATATTGGGAGGGCAAGCACGTGCTATTTAAAATTGTGCTTAATGGGCAACAATCTCATCTGGAATAAAGAAGGGTTATGTCCAGGCTGTTTACAATCATTATTCTTCCCTAGCTCCATAGCCCTATTTTTTCTATCTGTTCTACCACTGCTTATGATTTCTTACAGTAAACACTGTAATTTTTTTAAATTATCATAAACTAAGCTTCTATTGACCAGGGACAGGAAAGCCAACATAAGAATGCAGAAGGCTACAGAGTTAAGACTTGTGGGTTTTGTTTACTAATAGAGTTGTTTGTCATTAGGTGTTTCCAATAATGGCTCTAGAAAGCATTAACTATTTTTATGCCTTCCCTTCAATTTATAAACTCAGTTTACCAGAGAGTAAGAAAACAAATTTATGGAATGGTCTATATGTTCCTGGGCAGATTTACTGTCTCCTTCATGTAGGCTTAGGTTCTTAGGAAAAAAAAATCAGAATAAATGCAGAACCAGTTCACTTTTTTATTTTCTTCTGCAATTTTTTTCGTAACACAGAGAAATTAGGAATAATCTTGAAGCAAATGACAGGGCTACAGATTTTGTGGCAAAAAGTTTAAGGATCCCTGATGAACAGTCACCTTTCTCTTGGCATGGCTGTGTAGAAGAGAGAGGTTGCAAAGGGCTCTTTTACCTATTCAGTCTGTGAGCAGTAGGGACTTTGTGGTCTCTGGAGTATGAGAAGATGTGATGAGATACTGCTAAAAGGAGGGATTCAAACCCTCATAGCTAAAACTCAGGAGTCACAAGATCAGTTTTCCTTTTTGTACAAATGTTCTTTGTTTTTGTAGAGACATCAGTAACCTATATACTATTTTGAGTGAGTACATATATAGCTATTTTCTGAACAGAACTTCTACCTTTATTCCCAACGGGTGAAAAGCAAATTTTTCTTAGTCCTGGAGAGTTCAGGACAACATGAAGCCGAACAAGTTTATAGACCAAGCTGGGCATGGTTGCCTCTTGCAAAGGCATTAAATAAAGAAAATTCTGAATACTAGAGTAAAAGTTATATAAAGTGGTTATTTAAGTTATGGTCCGCAGTCTTTATGGGACAAGAGCTGCTGAGAACAGATTAATATTTCCAGAACTAGGCTCAAGTTGCCTTAGGATAAGAAGATAGAGGAAAGTTTTGCTAATTTCCTTCTGTCAGAGCTATTTTTTTTGTCTCTGGGCTTTTAGAAATTCTCATAAGCATAGATCTCTGAGAAGAAGCTCTATATTATATGGGTTGCCAGTCTGTGTCTATGAAGCAGGACCTCTTCAGAGCACCTTGTGAACACAGGATTTGCTAGATATTTGAGCACTGTCTCTGACTTTTTCCCTGCTGAGTCATTCAGGAAGCGAATGGTTTGATTTCTGTCTGTAGCCAAGGTGAGTTGCACAAAATCTGTGATGCACAAATGATATTAGATAAGCAGGGAAGATTCTGCATGTGAATTGTTAGCCAGGTAACAGGTATTTTGCTGAGGCTTCTCATTTCTCTGCCTTCCTCTACATTTTAAAGTATGTAGTAAAATAATTCAGCAAGAACTGATTTAAGTTCAGGATCATGCAGATGCCTGACTCATGGCTAATTATGAGTGTCCACTGGGAACATTTATAAAGATACCTGATGCTGCTGAGCCTCTACAGTCCACTGGGACATCAGCACAATGCTGGATGTATTGAATCAAATTTAATTTTATGCAACTTAGACTGAGATTTCTCCCACGTCACTAGAAATGATTACAGTTGATCAGAGGTTTAAAAAAGTAAACCAGGCTAAAAACATTGTTTGTCTTTTATACCTGGCTTGTCTTTACAGTGATCTAGCAGAGGAATATATGTATATTAGTGGAAGTGGGAATTAGTCCTGTTTTATACTAAAAAACTCAGAGATGGGGGAGCATTTGGAAGTTATTAGCTCAAGTTTGCCTTGTACATTCACTTTCCTCCAGCCAGATTGAACATGAAATGATTTGGCATGTGTTCTTGATCCTCTGTCATTGATGAATGCCACTTAGTGACATATTTGCATGATATTTTGAGCAGGATAAATGGTTGCTTGAGTCTTTTTTGGTGGCTTTGACTTTGGACTTTTTCCAGAAATGTAGTCTTGCTGTTGTTGTAAGCTCACATTGTGAATGTTATTTCCCACACATTATGGCACAAAGTCCTGGTGTTATTTATTCAGGTTGCCCTTTGCTGTGGCCTGCAACTTCTCTCTGCCTGCCATGCAAGCACTGAGAGAAGAGGGGATGTGAAACCTCCCAACACTACCCCCTCTTTTCATGGATTTCTGGGTAGGGTGTGAGAAACGTGCGAAATAAGATCTTTAAAGATGCACAGTCGCATGTGAGGAGAGCAAAATTGCCCTTTCTTCAACATGGAAGCTGTTAAATATATGTAGCTGGAGGGAGTCCTGCTGTGTCTCCTGCATGCTCACCCAAGCACCAAGTGGCATCTGTCCCTAAAACTAACTGATCCCTATCTGACTGTTTATGACTCCTGTGCCACACTCATTATTTATTTAATGAAACATCCCAGTGAAACAGAAGAGCCATTCATAAGCCCCCGACAACAAACAATCACGCAAATTGCCTTTGAATTTCCCTAATTTGCTTGTAAGAATCACAACAATGGAAGAGAATAATTGCAGTTATTAAAAGAAATTGCTGCAGGCAAAATATAACCCATTTTAAAACTCAAACCAGAAAAACAGAAAGGGGTGCAAAGAGGAAAGCTCACCCAGTAAGATGCCTCACGTTCCCTACCTGCTTTTGCCTGTGTAATGAGAGACTTCACCTTGCTGTTTTATTTAGCACTGTTATTTAGGAGGAGAATCAGAGCATTTAGTCAGCACAGTCAAGCTGTGTGTGGCAGCGCCTCGCCTGGCACAGCCACTGAAGAACTGCTTCCTTCCAATCTGCATCATGCCAATGCAAAAACATCCCTCTCTGGAAAATAAGTGTATTGGGAGCCAGTGGGAGGAAAACTCACTCTAGCATCAGCTACTCTATGGAGAGGACTTTAACTCCTCCCTGGGCACGAAGTAGAATGCTTGTGAAACTAAGAGGCTTTTCCAAACACACCTGGCTTTTGGCATCACATCACCCCTAACAGGATTTGTTTTCTTTAGACATTTAGAGGCAGATTTTAAAGAATTTGGATTCCTAGAGGTGTGTCTGCAGAGCTCTGGGGATTCCTGGGGGTGCAGACTCAGCTGACTTGGCACATGGAAGGAAGTGGTGAACTGCTGTGTGTCCTTGGCCATACAGAAAATCTCTAAGCAATGGCAGAAACAAACAGGGCTTTGACTTTTGTGTGCCTGACTTCCCTGTGCAGTTGAGAGTCGAGCTCCTCCACCAGTTAAACACTGCAGCACTAAGCAGAGCGATGCTTAAGTACTTGTAAAAATTGTCCCTCAGAAACCGGGTGGCATTGTAGGGGGAATCTGTGCTTCATACAAACTGCTTTTGTCCTGGATAATTCAATAGAGCTTTGTCCAGTATAACTGAGCACGGGGGTAACTCTCATCTCTGAGTACAAATGAAATGTGTTTGGCTCTCCCACTTTTGTATAAGAAGATAACAGAACAAAGGATCACTGCAATTTAAGGGCATGAACCCTCATTTTCTCTCCAGACCACCTAAATAAAAGAGAATTTCTTGTTGGCCTGTGATATTCCCTTCTGCAAGTCAAAGCCTTTTCAGTTCCTACTGCAAGTAGTGGCAGTTTACTCACAATTTTTCAGCTGCATGCGATATCCAAAATTGGCTGCCTTGCTGTAATGAAAAGCAGCCTGCCAACACAGAGGTCCTTCCAAAGAAGCCTGGCTATTGTCAGAGAAGAGAAAGCAACTGTGGTAATACCCCTGCCTCGCTGTTTCACTTCATGCTTCGCCACAGGAGCAAAGCAAGGCAGCAGAGACCACTGACAAGTGTTTACAGAACGTGGCTCTGACAAAAATGATTGTCAGGCAGTGACTATAATAAAACATTAGCAGGAGATAGTGGGCTTTCTCGGGTTTTTGTGCCCAGGCAGCTGGCAGTCTTAATTGCTCTGAAGAAATAGAAACAGAATTTCATTTTCTTCTCTTGTTATTTGGGGATGTAAATCATTCAGCATTTTAACTCCATGACTCCCTGCCTAATCTTCCCTTATCAAAATAAAGGTGGATGGAACTTCCTTTTAGTTGCCTTGCTGTACACATTGAGTAAATCCACTAAATATCCCTGGTTTGTACTGATTCAATGTGAGTAAAATTTAGACTATATCCAACATCCAGTATTTGAAGTTATTTTTCCAGGTAATGGAAAATTCCAAAATGTTAAATATGGTCAGTTTGAACAGTGTTATTCAAGAGAAGCTGACAATCTGTATTCATAGCAATTGAATGCTCTCAGGCACATGGTGTGATTCTTGGAGCTATTCTGTGCAGGGCTAGGAGCTGGACTTGGATGATCCTTGTGAGTCCCTTCCAACTCATAATATTCTTTGTTTCTATTATTTTAAACAGCTTTTGTAAATCCAAACAGACTCCTCTATGAATACTGAGGAATTTTAGTTCAAGTCTATAGCAGTCTGAGGCTAGTTTGGGAATACTGTGGTATTCCTAGTTCTTCAGCTTGCTGAACTGTTTTGTTGGCTTGGATATTTTTACTGTGCTTTGGTCTCATGAATGGTTTTTATGGTATTTAATTTCCTTAAATATCTTGGCACAGATGATTTGACACATCAAGTAGGTTCAACAAATCACCAACAAAATGTTTCCTCATTTCTGGATAATTCCTGTAGTTGTGCAGATAGAAAGATAAGGAAGAAAGCAGAGCAACTGTATTTTAGTCTGTAACTTCTACCCCCTCTCCTTTGTACTCTGGAGTGGTATTAATGGACAAAACCATGTTAAAGGTGAGCAGAACTAAATAATGGAAGAATATTGTTGGAGCCAAAGATTCTTCTGTCATCCTTTCCATTTCTATAAGAACCTTTTCTGATTTACTTGCCAGGTGAAGGCAGACTTTCTGTTCTCTCTCACCTTCTTTTTAATTTGATCAGACAGCTTCACTGTGGGAATGCGAAGGCACGGGAAAGCCAGACTGTAGACTCACACCTTGTTTGCAGTGCCTTTGCTGAATGCACTAGCTGGGTGATCCAGAGCTGTTATTTGGAGCTTCAAGCCACAGTTAGATTTGCTATGAAGCTGTTCAGAGAATGTCTTTCTGCAGAGTGTGAATTTTCTTGTGCATGTAAAGTGAGAGGTGCTAAAGGGTGGTGGCTGCTAAAATTCACTTTGTATTGTACAGGGGTAGAAGACAAAGCAGTGGCAGCTCAAACACAAGAGTAGGACATTTTTAGTTTCAGGAAGAGCAGTTCACAGCGTGTGTGACTGTTGTTAAAACAAAGGGTGCCAGTTTGAAGTGTGTGAGGGGATAGTTCATATAAATCTGTAGGAGGTACAGGCAAAATATTTCCCAGTAACATTCTTGAATTTAGGAACTGCTTTGGGAAACAAGAACAAGCTTTGGACATCTTGGAAATTTTTATCTCATCTTTCATAGAAGTGCCCGTTTCTATAAAAGCATCTAACAAATATTTTATGGCAAATGAAAGCTGTTAGAAAGCAAATGCAGGCCTCTATGTCTCCCCATATTAATGGATTCACCAGATTCTCTTCAAAATTGCAGCCTAATGCATGTTACTGCTTCCACTGCACCTCAGCCACTAGAAGTTATACCTCTTGACCTTTAAATGTTAAGAATAATAAAATTCATTATGAACAAGTAGTCAATTAAAAATAAATGCCCTGCTGGTAAAATTGAAAAGTAATGTTTTGAAATACTGCCACCTTCTGATCAGTCTGGGATGGAGAACTGAGTTATTAGGAACTTGACAAAAAAATTTTATCAACTGTAATAATTCTGTTCCTGATTTTATAATGTTAGAGCCATGTTGCACCATTTGATTTGCAAGGCCAACTACCTATGTGAGACTACATATATAGTGATGTAAAGAGATGAGGAAAATGCAGTGTGATTTACAAGTGATGGGAGAGACAGCAGCACACTTGTTTGAAGTGAAGAAAAGCACTTAAGCATATTATATGTGAATTTAAGGATTTACAAGTACAGAGCCTGTGCTTTTAGTTACATAAGCATTAAATGCACTCCAGAATTGCAGCTAAAATGTTAGTATGACCTGAACCTGGTGCAAGTCTTAGAGAAGCTGACTTCCCTACTCTTCTGTAACACCTGTCTCTGACAGCAATGTGTCCATGAAGGGTTAATTTTTTTATCATTTTAATTTTTTACCATTCAGATGTTACTTTTCTGCACACCACCTTTGTGTATATTTTAATTATCCAGATGGTGTTTTATGTGTCCAGTCCCATGTCATTACTATATTACTTAAACTTGGCAGTGATACATAGAAATAATTTTCCCCAAGCTGGCTTTTTCTTGCAAAGTTCATCCAATTTCAGCTTTCAAAATGTCCTTTGTGTTGTGGTAATATATATTGTGTACCTAAATGACTTGCATATAGTTTTATATTCCCTTGATAGGGAAAGTCAGTTTGACAAAGAAAATCTTTAAAAGAAGCAAAAATTGACACAAAAACTAAGCTAATGTGCCCTTAAATTTATAATTTCAAGCTCTCCAAATTTAGACAATTTAGGTTCTTGTATTTCCTTCAATTCACTTGAATTCACTCGGGTTTTTTGTTGGGGTCAAGTGAGGTGGGGATGTCTGTGTCACATTCCCCCCTGTGAGATTATAATGGACCATGGTGATGCCAAGGTTCTGACTGACTACATTTTCCCAAAAAGGTGCAAAGAAGATGTGTTTATATTGTAGGCACAGTGGTTTTTTTCCCCAGTAGAATGGATATTTTGAGATGTGGCTGAGAAAGAGAATCCCTCCTTGAAGTGTTATTTGGGATGGTAACAGGACAGGAGCAAAGGGAGAGTGTGACAGCACTGCTGTCTTGTGAATCCATCCCCTATTATAGCTCCACCTTGGTAATATTTTCACTTATTAGCTGATTTCAACCTGATGTTAGAGAGAAGGAGTCTTGACCATGCTGAATTTCTCCATGTTTTCTGAAAATATTAGGTCAAGTAGAGGATTCAAACCATATCAGTGCCCCACTAATGAGAAAACCTGAAATTTGAGCTCAACTGTATGACTGTACACCAGGGGATCCACATCCTAGAGAGATGTGTTCAATGAAAGAACTCAGAAATGTCAAAAACTCTTCTGCTTGTGTAATTACTTGTATGTTGGCTTTGATAACTCCAAAGCAGGTAAAATGGCTGGGTTTAGCCACATCAGCTGAATCCTGCAGCAGGATTTGTACTGCAGTCTGGTGACTGTCAAACTCTTATGCGCAGAGGGGAGTGCCCTGGAGATGAAGCCCCTTATGACTTTTGGTATGCCTTTTTTGTAATTAAAACCTGAAAACAAGAAACGTTTTCTCATCAGAAAGGTGAATAGTCTTGACTGATGACCACTTAATGAAGCACATGAAGCTGTGCTGTCATCCCAAGATGTGTATTTTTCTTCCTGGTTTCTAAATATGTTTTTCTTGTTTCAGAGTGCAGAACCATCTCTTCTGCTGAACAATAGAAAACTTCATCTCTTCAGTTTCAAACAAGGACTATCTCATAGCAGAGTGTTAGAGCTTCTTCACAGAATCTGCTAAACACAAATGACAAGCCACACAGCAAGATTTGATAGCAATCTGCAAGTGTTTTTAAAACAGATCTTAACCATATGTACAGTGTACCACTTCTGCTGTTGTATATTGAGCTCAGGAGAAAGCAAGTAACATAATTGCCTTCAGCAAAACTGTCAAACAAGGAAACCTTTTAAAACTACATAGAAGGGGGAACATAATGAAAGCCCTGGAAGGAAGAGGCTAAGAGAAGAAAAAAACTGGCAGGGAACATTAACATATACTTTTAACTAGTCTTTTCACAGAGAGGAGAATGACCCAGAGGCTTGGCTGCTGTAGCTCTTCTTTTTCAGTAAAAAATTTTTGTGTGTGCTGCTGTGTAGAAAAGAAATGCTTATTTCCCCTGTGTTATTTTATGTTTCAGTTTGGACAAGCAAGAGGAAGCTTTATTTAGCCTGTTGAGTCCAACCCCACAGTAATAGAACACATAAAACTTTCAAGAAGTGAAAGGCATGCTGAACTTACATTTCAGATAGTTTTCAGGATAACTCCTTGGCTGTTATATCCATATGTCATAATAGACATAAATTATTAGAAATTATTTGCTACAGTGTGCAATCATATTAGCTCCCAGGGACCTTTTAGACTGGATTTATGAAGAGACATGTTTCCTGAATGTTTTTCCTAAGTAACTACAGATTCCAGGACAAATCAAGTTTTTATAAAATAAGGACTTTTGATTTAAATTGCTGACTGATACCTAAGGGGTAGTGAGGGCATCCTCCAGGGGCAATTAGGGATAACTATCTGCAAGGATAGTTGCAACTTACAGCAATTTCTGCTGGAAGTGGGAGGATATTTTTTGCTTTATGGCATATGCAGATGTTGCTGAGTAGCAGCCACTTTGGTTCCCTTCCTGCAGAAGTGGAGAAATGGCTCAGGAGTGAGAAGAGCTTTAAAATCTTCCATCTGGGTGAGCTGAAAGCTATGAATCAAAATTGTCTTTGGGTAAGGAAAGACGGTGTTCTTTTGGGCCTTACTGGTTTGATGGAAACCTGCAACATTTAAACAAATATCAGTTACTGTGATAGTTGTATGCATCAGGGCTCTGTGCAACCTTGTGGTTGTTTCCAGCTTTTATTTACTCATGGAAAGTGCACTTCATCTCATTTTTGCTTCTGCCCTTGTCTGCTTGTATTGTAAGCACAAGCACAGCACAAGCACAGCACATTAGGCAGCTCACAGATCATACTGAATAGAAAAGTTTTTTCCATGAGGTGTAGGTAGCTTGCTCTGAACATTAAAGATTTACCATCCCTTTTCCTTTATTTTCAAGCTGCCCTTGCTGTTTGAGGAAGAGTCTTGCATGAATCCATAAATGCCATCTATCCTCTGTTTTAACCAGATACTAAGTTCTCATCTGCCCCAGATGGGCTCAGGTGAACAGTTCTGAATCCACAGACCTCAAGACTGCGGGCAGCCTGAATCCCAGGTAACTTTGTAAAATAAGAGAGTGCAAGACAGCAATGGGCAGGGCTTTAGCCCTTTGTCTAGTCAATGTTACTGCAACCAGTGCAGATAAAATTGTAGCAGTCTGGTTTTTTTTTAAACTAAAACTCTAGAGTGCACAACGAGTGTGATAATCACAGTAACCTGGTCCTGAGTGGTGCGATAGGAAAAGCTTTTAGTACAGGGATGCAGGAATAGAGGAATTCAGTATTTAACAATAATGACCAGCACAGGGGACATTTCTTTGTAGTTAATTGCTGCTGGTGTGAAAGGCCCTGAGGCAGAGCCTCAAGCTGCTAAGTTAGCAAGAGAATTGCTAGACTATTTGACCTGCAGTTCATTCCTAATATATATGGTGAAAGCCAATCAAAATATTCATAGACACTGCTTCTTGGGCTGTGTGGGAATGCCAGCAATTTTCTATTTGGGATTGAAGCAGTTTTCTCATTTTGGCAGTAGGCTATGCACCAACTCTTTAGGAAGATGCACAACTGTAAGCATCATTTGCATCTTCTGGAGGAGAAGCAAATAAAGTCTTATGCACCTGAGAAAGTGTAAAAAATTATAGCCAGATTCTTCAGTAGGAAGATTATGGAGTTTTCCACCCTTAGGGCCATGGAAATTGAGCCATGAGAAGTAGTTTGACTGAAAACACACTGATGCTAAAAGAGGTGATGGCACCTGGGCCATCCCTTTTTGTACTGTCTCCATTTCTAGAGATTCCTTCTCCAACTTTTATAACAAAAATGGATAGAAAAATGTAGATGGTTCTGGATGATTCTGCAGGCAAGAGAAAGGGGGCTAGTGACCAGGTGTCGTGGTTTGACACTGGCCAAATGCCAGGCATCCATGAAGGTTGCTTACTTTCAGAGTAAGGCTTCTGGAAAAACTTTGGGGTTTTCTGCACTGCCATTCTGGGAAGGAAGAGGTGTTAAAATGAATTTTTGGAAGGTCTTTAACTGTGCTGCTGTTAGGAGGAAGAAACCAAATATCACAAAGCCAATGAAAAGCCGAGTGCAGTCGTTTTTTTGCTACAATTGCAAGTGCTATTTGTGTTAGTAATGTTTAGCCTCATCATGAAACTGTGCTGTCATCATCTCTTCAAGTCTCTCACTTCACCTGTGTGGCTTTTACTATGCCACTAACCCACTACTATTCAGGGTTCTGTGTTTTAGAGAAACCTCGGCTATAAACCTCTCTAGCTGGAACCCCATGTGCTTAACAGTTGACATACCAGTTTGTTTCTGTGGAGTGAATATTAGAATTAATGTAAAAGACTTAACCCCAAAGACTAAATTAAAATAACAAAAGAGATATTACTTGCTGAAGGAAATAAATGGACAAGATTAAACTATAGACCATGAATTAGATTTTCCATGGAGCTCAGCTTCTATTAAGCAGTTGTATAAACAGAGGCACTGAAAGGCTTAACCTCTCCATGCTCCCATGCTTTTCTGTGGGAGCAACTGGCATAGTTAGCCTCTAGATCTGACCATTTTGCACCTATTTGCACTTGATTAACTCAGCTGATCATTAATTGATGGGATGCACAGTGGCAATAAGCTCAGGTGGTGCTGTGTGTGATGTAGGAGAGCTTTGCTGATATGATATGGGGTGACTGGAGTAGGTCCCCTCTAAACAGCAGTGTTGACAGTGAAATGGGTCCATCAGCATTGGTGCAGTCTTATCTTGAATAGTCCTATCCCTGGTGGTAGCCCTAGAAGTTTTAGCAAGGGCTGTAGTCTCCTTGAAAGGCATATATTTGATTGTTTTCCTTAAAATGAACATAGTTTCTCTTTCAGCATCTTTCAGCTGAGCCCCTTGATAGTTTCCAGTATGATCAGTATTGTGTTAATGCACAGCAGATACAGTTATTTGTTTTGCAAGAGCAAAATAATGCCCTGGTTGTGCTGGGGACTGTGACTTAATTCCCACGTGTTACAACTCTGTTCCCTCCTGCTTGGAGGGGGATGATAAGGAACAGTTCTCTCTCCTGCTCCTCACAAAACATCAGCCACAGCATGTGGGACTGTTTGGGTAGGTATGATCAGTTCCTGGTGCCATGAGAAGGGCATTGTGCTGGCATGGATCAGGTGGGCTTCACCTGGCAGGTATTTCCATGAAGAGCTAAGATTCTTGAATGGTTTGAACTGGATAAAGGTAATGTATAGGAAAGTACAAGCCCCTTGTTCCCTGTTTGCATGGCAGTAACTGTTAATTTTAGCTAGTGGCTTGGGAAGCAAAGAAAGCATGTTTTATTAGGCAGTTTATATTAGATAGGCACAAAAAAGGAGAGGAACATCTGTAATCACGCAGAACTGAGAAATGCAAGTGCTGGGCAGCCTATTCATTCCTACTCTCCATTCTGCTTGCTTTCCAAGGTGTGTTTGCAGTGGCTCTGCTGGAAATGGGTGTAAAGGTAAATGGGGAATAATATCCTATAATCCCCCCTATCTCACTCAGAAAAAGCTAATAGCAGCAATAAATGAACCCCAGGTCATCTCATGTAGAGGGTAATTTTGTGCTCCTTAAAGAACTAAAGCACCATCTAAGTCTGAGGCTGAGCTCTAAGGAAATAGGTATTTAAACACATGGATAAATAAGTACTGTACCCTGTAGTATAGGCATCAGCAGTGTCCAAGTATCTGAGCTCTGCTTGGCCTGGGAGCAATCTTTTTGTTTGCTTGCTTGATGAATTTTCCAGAGATGTCTCTGTTATAGATGGGTAATGAGATGATTTGCTCTCTCAATTAAGGGATGACCATGGTGTGAATATTAAGAAAAGCTTTAGTGATGTATAGTTATGTTATTATAGTTTATTTGTTCTCCCCATGGTTCCCTTTCCCTCCCTCTGTATTGTTACCATCAGACAGCCTGGGTTGTCTAGGACAGGTGAAAGAAGGTGTGCACATGTGTCCCTTCCATGGGCATTGGGAATGGAAAAGCTTGTTGCTGAGGGGGCGCGGTGACGACACCTGAGCTCCAATGGAGCTACAGGAGAGCGATCTGCAGCCATGAACGGCAGGGAAGAGCTGAGTGACAGACTCTGGGAGGGGCCAGGGCTGGCTGATGCAACCCCCAGGGCTATAAAAGACTGAGCATCCATCTTGAAATCAAACTGGCCATGTGGTATACACGGGGCAGTTCCCAGCGCTGTAACTTTTTCCTTATGTAGTCCTTTTGTTGTATTTTTTTCTCAAGGTTTAATAAACCTTTTAAATTTTCGAAGTGAGCAGTTGTTTCTCACATCTCTGATACAAAAAGCTGATTCTGGGTCTCTTATGCTAGAGAGCACTTCTGCCCTTACAGTGCTGAACCCCTGGTTCCAGTTACTTCAGCAGTTTGGCTGGTGTCTCCTGTGTTTGAACAGTAAAAATCAGCATTGCAGAAAAAATTAAAAATACTGCCTGTGCAACTCCTGTAGACCATAACATTTTCTAACAGGGACTTTACCCAGTCATACACTTAGTGTGTCCCCAGAAAGCCAAATTTTCAAAAGTGATATATTCTCCATTAAAGGCTGTTGCACAGCAATGAGTTTGATTCCAGGTAGGCAAATTATATCAAGCTTACCTCATTTTAGATTGTGGTGGGAAAGGCACTTTGTGAAGGTGCAGCTTACTAAATTATCTCTGTGAATCTGTAGGTGGTAATTTTGAGCATGCTGCCTGCCTGACCCAGTTGTTAATATAGCCAGTTAAAGGCTGATGTCTTCAGAGGAAGAGCTAATCTGTCTCATTTAGCAGGCAATGTGTCAGAGCTTGTATGTGATATATCTGACATGGTGAGTGGCATGTCTGACTCGGCAGTTGAATAACATTACTCATTCTGGAATATATCTTCTTCAATAGAGAATATAAACACACGCACACATTTATATTTTTGTTAGCAGATGATCGAGCACATACCAGAATGAATCAATCCTATTCAGTATGCAGAAGGTTTTTTTTTTTTAAGTCGGTGCATCATTCCACTCACAGGACCATTATTTTACATATCAGTTACTGGGATGTATTCAAAGCCTAAGGGAAACCGCTGACTTCCAAGAGCTTTGAATCTTTAAGCCAGCCCAGCCATTCAGCAGGCAACATCAAACATGGGTAAAATCTGTTTTGTGTCTTCCTGCTCTGTGGTCCCATGAGATGTCCCAAAGAGAGCATTTCTCTCTTTTCCTTGCCAGAAAGCCATGCTGTATTTACTTTTGAATAAGATGAGCTGGGAAATTCATGGCCTTGAAACTGATACAGTCTACAATTGTGTTTCTTCCACCGTCTGTTGTGGTGTTGTTTTGTCTTTTTGGTGTTGTTTGTTTTTGGTTTTTTTAATGCCTTCGTGCTGGATAAAACAAAAATGCATGTGACCAGCAAAAGCTGCCTGAAGATTTTTTGGGCTCTGAGCACAGGAAAAGTTCTCAGCCTGTCACAGAAGTAATTGTACCTTTCTGACCACTGCATACTCTACTATCCCTGCTGTAACTTAGTCTTATACCCATTCAGGGATCAGCACACACTTTTTTGGCAGCCCATCCTCTGCAAGATCCCATATTTTTTCTCGAAAGGGCAAGACATTTGGCAGCATTTGGAAGTCTGGCAGTGCATTGCTGCAGGCTGGCTGGTGCTCAGTACCATGGGGTGGGGAGTGGTGGTGGTGTCAGCATCTCCAGGACTGCACTTGAGACCGAGGAATCACAAAAATACTGAAATGTAGAAGGCAAGTAGGGCTGCCTCCCAAGTTGAGCTGGCATTCCTAAAGGAACCATAGGAGAGTGAATGCTTATCTGTTGAGTTAGCAGAATGCCTAATGGGAAGGGGAACCCATCATCTGATTAGCATTGGCACGTTATCCTTCAGCAGCAGATTGCCTCAGGCAGTGGGCACAGAGCTGCTCATCCTGCACAGGTTTCACATTGCTCTGCTCCGTTTAGCTTATGCTTTGATTTGCTTCACTTATTTCTCATTTGGTGGAAGATAGAATCAATAAATCTTGAATACATGTTGCTCAGCAGAGGGCTGCACTGTTTTTATTCTTTGTGGTTCACACCTGTGCTATTAGCATGTTTGCTCTTCATGTTGTTTTCAATATTAATAGGAACATCAACTGCTCCTGTTTGATTTTTGTTTTTTTATTTTCAAGAGGTAAGTCCCCACTGTGCAAATCTCCAACTGTGTTTGCTATCAGAGGTGTCACAAGCAGCCTCACAAGCCCAGGGCCTGCTGGTCAAAATGCTGTGGGTGGCAGAGCCATTAGTACAAAACTTAAAATCCCAAACATTGGTTCATATTACTGTGCCACTAGCTCCCTTTTTCTTTTGTGATAAAATTGGTAGGCTTTTTTTCTGATGACCACATAAAAAAAATACCTTGGAAAAAAAACCTGAAAAGCTGCCTGAAAAAGCAGCTTGCCTCTTTTTTCTTTCTTGCAAAAATCTTCACTGCAGCAGCTAAAAAAATGCATGTGATCATTCCTAAATTTAAAATACCTGCTCTTTATTAGTTTTGGATGAAACCAGGAATGGGAAATTCACCTTCACCTTTATGGAGTGTCCTAATCTAAAATCCACACTGTGGTGAGCATATAGCACAAGTGAGATAATGCTGGTTGTGGGCCTTTTCTCTAAGGTTCTGTTCCTGAGTATCTGAAGCAAATCAGAGCACTTCCTCACAGGGGAAAACATGTCTCAGGAAGAGTAATGCACAGGCTGTTTATCTACCTGTCTTGGACTGCTCACTGTGCAATGGGGATGATTTGTGATTCTCCAGCATTCACGGAAGTGGTAGCAGAGAGCCCTCTTGAGTTCAAAATCTTCCTAAAATTTGGGCATAATGTAATTTGAAAGTGGTCTCTGGAGGTCTCTGCTCTGACCCTTTGCTCAAAGTAGGTCATATAATGCAGGTTTCTTGAGTCTTGTCCAGGTGAGTTTTGAGTTTTTCCAAGAAATAAAATCCCACAGCCACTCTGGAAGCTTGTGCCAATGTTTGGTTATGCCTAACTCAGGATAACTCTTCTGTGCTGCAGGAATAGTAGCAGAGGGGGGAAAAAATAGTTATCAGATATTGCAGTTCTGGTTCTCCTACTGTCTTTGTGAAAATGGTCCAAGTTTCTTCAGGACCAAAGACAAATATCTGTGTTCGTCTTCAGTAAGATTAGAGGTTAAATACAGCTTCCCATACTCAGCCTGGTAGGTATTCAAATAAAATACACTCCAGTTTTTTTAATAGTTGCAAAATAATTTTATGGGAGCAGAGCACTGAGGGGAAGCTTGCTGTGTCCTTGTGACTCCCCTGAACTACTGTTATTTGCATGTTTGTTCCAAATTTTATTAGACAAGTGGAAAAAATTACATGAAAGTAGTAGTTGGGTACATTTGACAGCTTAGTGAAATAGGAACCTACCAGCATGTGTTATGCAAAGACAGTGACTAGCAATAAAAAAAAAATGTTATTTATTTTATAGTATAGGCAAATAAACTGTGGATTGTGTCATCTAAAGGTAGGATTCAAAGAAATTATGCTATTTTCAAAGAATTTATTAATCAGGATAATGTGTGTCTTTTAATGCTTCTGTACTACCCTTTAATAAAAATAATTAAAGTAAATCTATGTGCAGCATTAGCCCCTTCTCTCTCCCTGCCGTAACAATAATCAACTTAAACCATAATTTTTAAGAGATCAGTGATGTGGATTGCCTGTCTTGAGAAATTGCAGATGTGTCCATACTAGTTGAAATGTTGACTTCTATAACTTTGATTTCCCTTTATATCGGCAAATCTTTTAAATGGGAAAAGATTTATTTCTTTTAATCAACCAGATATTGCAGTTCAGTTACAACTGTTGCCTGCAGAGGTGAGCTGTAGTACTACAGACATTTGTCATGTGAGAGTTTGCTACAGCACAGAATCACTGCTGGAAACGTTCGTGCCCACTATGTCTCGAAGTGTTGATTTGAGACAAACTTACCGTAATTAATTTGCATGTGGAAAACCACCTCTCTGCCAAGACAAAAAAGATGATGACTTTGAGTTGCCACAATTATGTTACAAAAAGTATTTGTCCAGAAGCCTGCCTCTTCCAAAGTCGATGTCTTCACAGTGCATATTCAGTGTATGCCCCTTTTGTGGTTTCCACGCTGTAGCTGCAATAACTGACAGCTGAAAACATCATTGCAAGTCTGTCAGATGTGCTGTCTGCATAACTGGTGATAATCTAACTATTCTTCAGCTTCACATATCAAACTGCTGGGAACTGAAACTTCAGCGCTTGTTATTGGCAGCGGTAGGTGGAATTGAGTAATGTGGTTTGAGTGTCAAAGGCCCGTGGTGCTGACAGGAATATTAACCATAAATCAAACCCAGCACAATGGTGGTGCCGGGCTAGAGCGAAAGGCAGGATCTTGCAGCCAGGCTGCTCAGAGCTTGCTTGTGGGAATAATTACATTGGCTTGCAGATGCAAGGATTGCTAGGCTGGAGCTCCAGCAACGATCCATTCAACTTAAAAGCATGAAGGAAGGATCGAGATGGAACAAATGACGAGTGAGATGGCTGCATGCTCTGCTGAGTGTTCCTGGTTGCCTTGCAGCCCCGTCACACTGCAGAGGCTGGTGAAGGGGATAGCTCATCCCTGGTTAGGCAGTGACATTGCTACTCCTTTCTGGCTTCTGTTGTAAACATTTTTCAGTGATGGCTGGGATTGCACTTGCTGCATTTAAGTGAAGCTTGCAGGGCTGATGTTGAAAATGTCCTCAGTTTGGAGCCAGCTTGTGACATTGTTTCTTGCAGCAAATAGCTCCCAGCTTGCAGAAGGGACGCTGCTGCCTGCCTTTGGCTGCTCCTAGCACCCACAGGGAGCTGAGCTAGAGAAGGCATTTGGCTCCAGCCTCTGTGTTAGCAAATGAACCAAAACACAGGGAACTGTTTGTGGGAGATTGCGTGGAAGTGTCCGGGTGCCTCGTGCAGTCAGCTTGCTTGACTGTTAACCATCTCTAATGGCTTATGGTCCTTCTGAATGTCATCATCATACATCCTGTCGCCTTCAGTGACTATTCCAGCAAGCTGCTCTGATGCCAGACTTGGTCAACTCTCTTTTCATAATGAGGTCCTTGATTATTGCAAGTTTTAGGTATTGTTTAAGGTCTGTGCGTTTGGCTTATTCTCTGTGTTAAACAAAGATGAGGTAAAAAGAAGAAATGGCATTGAATTTTGGGGTAGAAATCTGATGCTAGCTAGCTCTACCTGGAAGCCCCTTGGGGAAGGGCACTGCAAATTTTTTTTTGCAATTATGTGGAGTTTCTCAGCAGGGAGTTAGTTAACAATATCCAGTGCAACCCAGCAAGCAAGAAATATAAAGCCAGGAGCTAAGCAAAATACAGAGATTTCATTATAAATTCGTGTTGGAAATTAGACTCAGGCTGTGAAATAACCACAATTAAAATTCAGAAAGCAAAGAAGAAAAAGCTTACCTAGTGACCTCTGCTTGCTGCACGGGGTTAGAAAAGAAGCTGTGCTACTTTAGTATTCTAGCATAATTTGCACATTACTGAAATTGTTAGGAAATTAAAGGAAAACCCAGGGACTGAATTTTAACTGATGAAGGCAGCCTACAGGAAAGACGGGGAGAGACTTTTTACAAGAGCATGTAGTAACTGGACAAGGGGGACTGGAATGGATTCAAACTAAAAGAGAGTAGGTTCACATTGGATAGATGAAAAATTATTTACTGTGAGAATGGTGAGGCACTGGAACCTCAGGTTGCCTGAGGAAGTTGTGGATGCCTCATCCCTAGAGATGTCCAAGGCCAGGCTGGACAACTCTGAGCAACCTGGTCTAGTGGAAGGTGTCCCTGCTCATGGCAGGGAGTTGGAACCAGATGATCTTTAAAGTCCCTTCCAAACCAACCATTCCATGATTTTATGAAAAGCAGCATAACCCAGCTGATATCAAAGCAGATAAATTGATCTACAAGAGATAAATATGTGTAATAAATAAGCCCTCTAAATCAAGGGCTTCCCCTCTAAGTCATTGTAGATAGAGAAAGCAAAGCAGCTTTTTTCTGGCAAGTCTTTGCACTGATCCTAAATTATATGCCTATATTCAATGGATATGAGCTGTTTAGGCATAAAGTAAATTATCTAAAAGTTAACTCCAGAGGGAGAGAAATTGGTCCATAATAACTCAGGTAGGTGATACAAGGTGATTTTTGGGGATAATTCTTTAGTGTTTGAATTTCCTTCAAGCAATTGATTTTACTAATATGACACGAAATCATTCCTAGTTCAGGTTTGTTATGAATGTTAAAAACCGAAAATGCCAAACCACCACCACCAAAAAATAGCAGGAGGAATCTAACACAGGAGCTTCCAGGAAACAAATTCAAAGGCAGCCAAATAAAACGAGATTAAAATATACAAAATACTGCAATTTAAAAGAAAATCACTGAATTATTGAAACTCCATAGAGGAGATGTCATAGCAGTACTTCTGATCAGCCTGATTAAAAAAACCAGGCTATGCTTTCCCCCCCCTCTTTGATGTCAGGAAGTGTATTGTAGACTTTAGGTGATGTATGTAGTTCAATCAGATTGATCGGGAAGGTTCAAAGATATTGTAATTTTTTGAGCATTTATGCTTTATCCTATGTGGTGGAAAGTATGTTGTATGTCTACACAGTGTAACCCTTTTGATACTTTGTTGTAGGACTGAAAACAGAAAAGACTTTTCTGCAGAGTGGCAAAATAAGCGGCCTCTGTAGAGCAGCTCGGTGCTGACCTTTGCTGTTCTGGGTCCCTACCAGATGCAATCAATGCAGAAGTGTCTCACCCACTCGGGGAGTGCTTTGCTCTCCCCAGTTGCTTATTTTGCTATAAATTTCCATACAGTCTTTGCAAGCTACCTGATAATTGCAACATCAGCTGGCAGGTTTGAGCTCGAGGGCAGCTTCTGGATCCCTTGCTCTCTGAGCACAAATGACATTCTCACTGCCCAAGAGGGGCACGGGGCTTGTGGTGGCAATTTTGGTGAGGATGTGACATCCAAGAGCCCTCCCTGTTCAAATGTGTTTGGGCAGAGCTGCTTCCAGAGGACACTGATATCCCTGTGCTGCTCCACACACAGCATGGGGGATGCAGTTTGTGCTGCCAGAGGGGCTCTGTCAGTGGTGGCTCCTGAAAGGAGAAGTTTTTTTTAACAACTCCTGCCACTGGTAGTGGGTAGTGGTTGCAGGCTGCGATGGGACGAGTCTGAAATTACTTCCCTGTTATGTTAGGCATGCTAGAGTTTGGAGCCTCTGCCTTAAAAATTCCTCATGTAGGTAAACTAGATGGAAAAAATACCATTATTTCCTTTTTACAGGAGGAAAATGGAGTTGCAGACCAAAGGAGTACTTTAAAGGCCCAGAGAAGTAGACTGAATGGCAGCATTAAGGTGTGGCAGGTTTTAACAAGTGCTGTGCCTTTGCAAAGCACTCAGCACTGCCAAGAAGAGGTTCAGAACTCTGCTTCTGGTACAGGTAAAGCTGAATTCAGGAACTGCTATAAAGAATTTAACTCTTAAAGATTTTCCTCTTCAATATTTATAATTTTTTTGGGGTAGAATCTATTGAGAATTTTTATAGTGCCATGCACAAAGAATGAGGCATTGTAACTCTCCATCTTTTTATGTAAACTTAAATTTTATTTTGGCATTTCTGTAGATCTACTCAAAAGACTGCAGAATGGACTTTGCTTGCTCAGGGCCTGTAGCAGGGGATAAAACCAACTGGCTTAATTGAAGCTACACCTATTTACACCAGCTGAAATATGTGACCCCTGATCTTTGATTACTCTGGCAGAAGAGAGTGCTGCAAGGCAAGGATTTTTCAGTGGTCCTTTATCTACTTGAATTGTCTGGTCAGCTACAAGTTATAGAGGCTGTAAACAAGGGAAAATTGAGATGGCAAACCGATCAATTACAGAATGTTGAAAAGATCAAGGAAATGGCAGCAATGCTGCTAAACCCGATATGGAAAAGCCCTTCTTGTCCAATAACCTCATTCTTGTGACAAAGATTATAACAAGATGGAAAATGGCACAACATGAATGCATTCTGGTGGCGATGATTGCTGTGAGAATTGGGACTGGTTTGTACTTCACCACTCTGTCTCTCTTTCCTAGATGCTGTATCCCTGGCAACTCAGGCAGAAGGTGTTATATTTATTATGTCCCTGTCAGTTTTTATCTCTTGTAGTGAAAGCCCACATTAAATTCTCTCTCCAGCTTCCACTCCTTTAAACAAGCAGGGAAACATGACTGCATTACCTTCTCTTAATCTCCTAATTAACCCAGCAGAATATATCATTTTCTTCTCTAACTGATAAGGTGTGTGCCATGGGTCTCTAAAGTGGCTGCTGCCAGCACATTTTGTGCCTCATCTTCTACAAGGGCTTGCCCTGTTCTTTTGGAGACGGGCTTGGTTTCATTTCCACTATATACCAGGTTCAAGGCCTGTAAAAAGACAAGATCTGGAGACTGCACAGAGAGCTTGAGAGATGGCAAGGTATCTGTCTGGAAAGGGTAACACTTACCTCATCTGTACAAGGTCTGTTAGATAGCTAAAGGCCATAGTTAAAAAATACATATAAATGAAAGACATTTCAGCACATTCCAGAATTTCTGCATTCAGCTTGAGAAATCCTTTTTCTTTTTTCTGTACTGAAAAAGCTTCTCTGAGCCATTGAAAATGCTCTTTATATCCCAGAGGTTCTTAGCAGTAGGAGGTGTGGAGGGAGAATCCAGCTTTGGCAGTCACGGGATCAAACTTGCCAGGTCAGATCTATATTATTTTTGATACATTGGTGAATGTTAAGGTCATCTGGGCAAGATCAGAGCTGGTAACTAACAATAAAGAGGTGACAGCTTCTTACAGCTGCCTTTGAATAGAGCTTGTGGTGCAGCTCCTCTCTCTCTCTGTGTGAAGTTTAATGTTCCAGCATAAACCATTGCTGTTGTGGTGGCAGTTTCACCTGAAAGAGAGATTTAAAATTTGCCATCACCCAACTTTCTGCTGCCATCTCCCAGACAACTGCGTGTGCAAGTTGCACAAAACACGAACTTAGTTAAGGAATGATGTAGCTTTCATCTTCTCCTAAAGGGCTACTTTACTTGTGCTTATCTCCAGTGTAAATCATCCATTCTGGTGAGGCTGGCCAGAGGACAAGCCCTGGTAGGGTCACAGGGAAGGCTTCTTTCTCTTCTTTGTTGTGTCGAGGTATATTACACCTAGTGATGTCAAACCTGTTTTATTTCAGCCATCACTGCTGTCCACATGATGCTGCTGCCTGTAACTGGGGAAGTCCAAAAGGAATGGAAGTGTCAAAAGCAGTCTGGATCAACTCCATCTTCTCTGAGCTGGCAACACTGGTTCCTGGTCCAGGACAGGGCTGTGAGATCCAGGTAAAGTCACAACGTATAAGTGCTTACCCAACTTGTGAGCTCCTTGCTGTCTTCAATCCCTGCTCGCTGCTCAGTTCCAGCGTGCTGGAGTGGGAAGGAAATGTTGGCAGCCTGGGATAGCAGCCTGTGCTCCTGGCCTGGGGGAACTTACCTGCTGCTGACTCAGGATTGATCACATGTGAGCAGATAAGCCAAAAGCGAATCCACACACTGACAAAGATAGAGAGACTCTGCTCTGATCTATTAGTGCCACCAGGTGCAAAGCATAAGCAACAGTTTCAACAAAAAAAATTCCCTTTTGTTTTGCTCTCTGTTCAACTTAGCTGAATTCCTTCACACTCTTTAGCAAAACAAGGGTCAGGACGTGGAGTGATAGGTGCTTGCTTCTTAGTCTTCATCTATGCCCAGAGAGCTGCAGAGGGCTCTTGCCATAAAGCTAGGGAAGTCCTCATTTAGAAAATAGGGAAGACAGAAATTACTGTCCTGGTGATGAGGGAGAAATACTTCCTTCTGTGTGACATTATGTTTTCCTTCTGTATTACCCATACCAGGCTGGTCTGTCCCACTCACTGTCTCCCTCATTCATTTGCAGAAGAGTAGTTCAAAAGTCACAGCTGCTGTTTTAGACTTCATCCATCCCTTTGCTATTCTGCAGATAGGCCAAGACAACAGCTTGTTAGTATTTAAATGAGCATATCCATATTTTTTTCATGAAATTCACAGTCATTTAAGCCTCGTGTCTGGTCACTGAAATGATCTGCTCTCTAATTCGTGCTTTGCTTTTAAGCCTAACTAGAGTGTAACACTATTATGCGGTCATTGCCTCTCAAAGGAGGGATAATTCTGAGCCTAATCTGCCATTTCTGGGCACTTTTTTTCCCCGATGTTGCTACTACTGTGTGAAGTGCAGGATTCTGCATCATTTACATGAAAATGAGGGATATCAGGAGGAAATTAGGAGAGGGAGGGGTGGAGTAGAGTATGCCATATTCTGATGCTTCCCGAAGAGAAATTGCAGAATTTGCAGAACAGCCTGTCTGTCAGAGCCTGTCTTGCTGGAAATGCATACCAGCTTAGCCAGGGAAAGTTATGCACTACCCAACTTCCTTGTAAATGTAGACTTTGTTATTCCCTTGCAAATGCAGTCCCTTGTAAATTTAGACTGTGATTGGAAGTGCCCTTGGCTTCAGCTGACCCAACACAATCTGATGCTGCTGACTCCCAACTTACCAGCTAGAAATTACAATCATAGTCCTCTTTGGCTCTAATCTCTCTGTGTTCAGATGGCACAGGGCTTTTGTATCTCACTCTAGGGCAGGCAGACAGGTTGCTGAAGCCTGTGGTCACTGTGCTTGCAGGGGACTCCAGGTCCTCAGGACTCTGCAGCTCCAGGAATCCAAAAGGCATGTGTGATTCTGGGATTTTGCTTCTTTCCCTTTTATTTTTTTAGGGGGCAGGGGAGGTTGTTCGTCACTCTTGTTTGCATTAGAGCTTGCAGGTGCTTTATGCCAGCAAACAATTTGTGTGCCATAAAAATGCCAGCTGATGTGCAAGCCAAAGTGCCGTAGCTATCATTGGGTTGTATTTTTGGAACTGACTTGAATCCAAGGTTTGCATATTTTGGACAAACCCACACTGGCCTAGATCCACACAGACAAGTCCTTCCCCCATTCTGCTAAGTGCCTGACTCTTCCCCCAGACCCACTCTCTCTTGATCTCCTCAGAGGTAACTCAACTATGGCTTCAAGCAGAAAATGACAGTCCAAAATGAGCTGCAGAAAACTCTCCAGATTATATCTCCTCCTCTCCATTACCTTAAAAAAATTAAACTTCTGTTTAGTCTGAAGGGCTTCTGTTGCTCTCAAGCCATATCTCCTAATAGGTTTCTTAGAGAAGTATTTTTCTCTATGCAAGTAATTTAAGCCTTCTGTGCCCTCTGGCTATTTTTTAATTAAAAGAAAAAAAAAATTCTTGGCCCAAGTAGGGGGCTTAGGCTGTTGATTGACTACAGCAAGGAATTTTGTAGGAATTTTGATTTCTGCCACATATGAAGTCAACCCTATAAGTATAACCCTGACCTGAGGCTGGGATTTTTAAAATTAGATCCTTAATAAGAAGAGGAAGAAATAAATTTGACTTTGAATAAGCATAATGTAATTTTCCTTCACGCAAATTGCTTCTCTATTATAGCACAGATACTCACATTTTTCAGTCTAAATACTTAAGTCTTACACAACTTCATTTTGCTGGACTAAGCTCAGCCCTACCTAAGAGGGAATCCATTATGACAGCAGTTTAATTCATAGGTGCTTGTTGTTTATGCTGCCATAACCCACCAAATGTGGCCACCAGCTCCCCTCCTCTCCCTGTGGCTGAGCCAGACTGTCTGTGAGGAAGAGTCACAGAATGGTTTGAGTTGCAAGGGACCCTTAAAGGTCATCTAGTTCCAGCCTCCCTGCAATGAGCAGGGACATCTTCAACAGGTTCCTTTTGCTCAGAGTCCCATCCTACATGACCTTGAATGTGTCCAGCATTGGGACATCCACCATCTCTCTGGGCAACCTGTGCAAGTGTTTCACCACCCTCATTGTAAAAAAATCTCCTATCTAATCTGCACTTATCCTTCCTCAGTTTGAATCCATTCCCCCTTGTCCTGTCCTGCATGCCCTCACAAAAAGTCCCTATCCATCTTTCTTCTAGGCTCCCATCAGGTACTGGAAGGCGATAATTAGGTCACCCCAATGCCTTTTCTTCTCCAGGCTGAACAATCCCAATTCTTTCAGTCTGTCTTCATAGGAGAGGTGCTCCATCGCTCTGATCATCTTGGTGTCTCTCTTCTGGACTATTTCCATGGTCTGTGTCCTTCCTCTGCTGGGACCCCAGAGCTGATGCAGCCCTGCAGGTGGGGTCTGAGCAGAACAGAGGGGCAGAATCCCCTCCCTCCCCTGCTGCCCACACTGTTTTGGATGCAGGACATGATCCAGGACACATCTGGCTTTCTGGGCTGTGAGTACCCATTGCAAGGTCATGTCCAGCCTCTCATCCCCTAGCACCCCCAAGTCCTTCTTGGCAGGGCTGCTCTGGATCTGTTCATCCCCCAGCCTGTGTTGATATTCGGGATTTCCCCAACCCAGCTGCAGGACCTTGAATCTGGCTTTGTTAAACCTCATGACATTCTCATGGACCCACTTCTTGGGCTTGTCCAGGTCCATTTGGATGGCATTCTGTTGCATTAATAAGCAGTCAGGACTTAGTTTTTTCATTCAGAAAAAGCTAATTCTTTATTCACATAGTTCATATTTATAGGAAATATCAGAAGGCACTGTGTTAAACCTAATTGGTCAGCAATACAGTGAAACTCAGTTCATTGGCTGCTAAGGGCTATTGAATATGTCTGTCAGATTTTCTCTCTCTAGATATGTTTACATATTTTCTTCATTGATTCTTATTGTACAGATGTCTTGTTTTTGCAGGTATAGACTGTTTCTGTTTTTCTCTACAAGAATAGTTTGTTATGTTGACTGTTTTTCATTCCACTAATTTTTCCTCATGGGAACTTACAAGCCTATTGGTAATTCAGCAGAGCAAGGCCTGATTTTTTAAGGCCTTTCTTTTATGATATCTTTACCTGTATGTAACAGCATTCCATCCTTCAGCTGTGTCGACTGCACCATTCAACTCAATATTGTCTGCCAACTTGGTGAGGGTGCACTTGAGACCTCACTGTGTCACTGATGAAGATCCTGAACAGTGCCAGTCCCAGTACAGACCCCTGAGGGACACAGGATGTACAGTGGGTGGTCGACTTCCGCCCTCTGGATGCCACCATCCGACCAATTCCTATCCATCTAACAGTCCATCCATCAAATCCCTTTCTCTCCAGTTGACAGAGAAGACTGTGGCAGGGGAGCCATGTGAAAGGCCTCACAGATGTCCATAGAGATGACATCAGTAGCTCTTACCCTGCCCTGATGGAGTCACTCCATCACAAAAGGCCACTAGTTTGGTCAGGCAGGACTTACCCTTGCTGAAGCCATGAACTACCTCACTGTCCTCTATGGGCCATAGCAGCAATCATCTGGACCTGTGACAGTGCTATACAGCTGGAGTTTTCAAGATTTCAAGCTGGAATTTCAAGACTAATTCTCATTTGATTTTCAAGAATATTAGGTTTTCTCAGACAGGAGAGAAACTGAGGGTGAAGGAGATAGCCCAGTTTAGCCTGATTTGCAGTCAAAAACAAATCTATTCCCTTGCTGAACCAAATCCAAGGGATTTGGTGCATGCAGTACCTCACAAGACACTTTTCCTGCTGTGCCATGCCTTCATCACAGCAGTGGATTGGCCAGAGCATTCCTGTATGTGCGGCTTGTCTTGGTGGTTCCATGGGCGTGGGGAGCATCCTTTGTTCACCATCTCTAGCCTCTTCATTTCAGGGGAAGAGGCTTGGGTTTCTGTCCTTTTCTAACAAAATACTCCCATTATGCTTACTAGGGAAATTAGGGCAAATTAAAAGGGTTGCCAGCAAGCAGGAAAGTACAGCTGGGTTGTGTGACTTCACCTCCCTATCCTTGCTGGTGGCACATGGACACAGAGGTGTCACACCCCAGACTAGTGTGGGACTGGTGGCTGTGGGCAAGAGGCTGGTGGCACTAGAGGGCTTGGTTAATGCAGCAGAGCACGTCCAGTGGGCAGGGTGACTTTAGGTAAATTAACCAGTCAGGAAATAGTTAATGGCAGAGCTGTCCCCAACATGGTATTTGACAGCTGTTTTCTCAGAATGGGCTGACTTTGCATCAGTGTCTGGGGTAGAAAAAGGCCCAAGATCAGCATTGTTTCACCTGTCTGTTTCCTTTTTTTTTTTTTTTTTNTTTTTTTTTTTTTTTTTTTTTTTGGCCGGTTTTGTTTTTTGTTTGTTTGTTTGTTTTTGTTAAGGCTGACTTTCTTAGATGAGAACAGGCTAAGTATGTCCAAAGCAACTCAGTAGCTGGTGAAGATAAAGCCAGAACTGTCAGAAAATGCAGAACAGAGGTATCTTTGGAGGTTGAAATGAAGGATAGGAGAGCCACATTTGGATTAAAAAAAAAAATTAACCTTGAACCTCTCTCCAAAGTCTGATTTAAACATGAATCTCATTTAAATAAAAAAAGGCAAAAAGTATAATTCACTGAGCTTTTTTATGCAGTGTCTGCAGTTCCTGGTTTGGGGAAGCAATGAGCTAAAGACAGCCAGAGTGCAAGAGAATGGTGCTGACTACAAACGTCACCCTCACAGGGGGCAGAAACAGAGAGGTCATTAACTTTTCCCCCGGGTTTGTGCCTTGTCCCCTGCCTGGTGTGCTGGATTGATCATCAGGTGGATTATCATTCCATTGAAAGTGCTGACAGATAAAATTCTTTGCAGCAGCACCAGAGACAGGCTCCTTACATACAAGATTAGATGAAAACGTGTCTTTGTTTAGTATTTTGTGAGGTCCTGTTGAGGAATAATATTCCCTGTTAATCCCTGATTTAGGTGGAGCATGCCAGGATGAAGCTGCTTTTCACAAGGGAGTGTTTCTTGGTGGATACTGTCTCACACAAGAAGTAGGTGATGTGGGAATGGAGGACTGAGAAGGAGAACTGGCACACAGTTCAGCCTGAATAGATGGCCAAGCAAAGAAAAGTTGCAGTAAACTGCTTGCATGTCAGGTAGGAGTGCAGCAATCCATGGTTCTCTGGGTTTTGTACGGGTCTGGTCTGGCTAGCTAGAGCCCAAGCCCACACGGACCTGCATGGACTGAAGATAAAAGACGAGAAGCGCTCTTCCCCACGTGGGAGCGAGTATCCTGTTTATTGGCTTGGGATGGGACACTGCTGGCCACAGCGACCACCCAGGCAGGAAAGAGACCAACCTTTACCTGCAGTGGGGTTTTGTACCCCAGGGGATGGGGCCGATGGGATAACATTGGGGTGGGGCGTGGGGAAGGGTATCCATGGGGCACCAGGTGTGTGGAAAGGAGTGCAAGGGGAGACACCATATGATGAGGAAGGGGAATAATCTACATGACATACCATACTCAGTAACATTTTTCCCAATGCCTAATACAAAGACCACAACTAAATAAAGTATTTAGTGCAATACAACATAGGAGCACCTAAATGAATCCAACTTCAAGGCAGGAACATATAAAAATCTACCACTAGTCCTTTACATCTTTATCAGTTCATTTTTCTGATGCTTGAAATACTTTTACCACTACCTATTCCACTCACAGCTTTCAAATAACCAGAGAAGGGATAAGAGAGGAATTCGTTTTGCAATGAGCTCTGAACACATCTAGACTGATGCTAGTAAACATGACCTGATGAACCCTCATGTTTGGTTTTGTCTCCCTGAAGTTGTGCCTCCCTCTTCTTCCATGCTGGTAACCTTCTCTGAAGTACTTTTTCAGTGATTATCCCTTGGAGAGAGGTCCAAGAGATATTCCCTAATCTGTGAGATTGACAGATCAACAGGGATGCTTGGCCAGCAGGGTAGAGTGGGATTTCAGGGAGGAGAAGGAACTTATTTTATTTTGAAGCAGTGCCGTAGCAAAGCCTGAGAGAGGTTTTCTGTTTGGGGTGTTTGGTTTGGGTGATTTTTCTTCTAGTGGAAAATTGTGCTTTTTTCCTGTTTAATCAAAATCCCAGTTTGCCTTATCGGTTTTGATGGAAAATTTTCACATAGGTCTTTGTTGTAAGATACCAACATGACAGAATTATCCCTTTATCTCAGCAGATGTGTATTCCAGAAGGGGAACATCTCAGATGATGAAAAACACAGCAGCTTTGCTGCCTTGGTTCTATCAGACAGTTTTTTATGATAGAGAATTTGTCAAAACAGATTCTTGTCATTAAAACTGAACTGCTTTGTGGACAGGTTTTGGATTTGCTCGAGTTTTTTACTGCTAATTTTTAGCTGCATAGTTATATGCAGTGAGTCATTGTGCCTTCTGTAGTGACAGTGTGTGGAGGGGTATGGGATCAAGTCTCTGCTTTGTCCTTTACTTGAACTAGTCTGTGCTGAGTGGTTCAGATGAAGCCAAGTCATGACATGAAAGATTCCTGTTTCTGAGGCTGTCAGAGGTATTGCACTGTTTGCATCTCACATCTGGAATTAGAAAGTAGTGTTTGACCTAGAAAGGAAAGTTTTGACCTGATTCCAATTAAGCAGAAACCTTTGTGAGACTGGTTCTTCTTTTCTGAGGACTATAGAAGAGACCCCCAAATGCCTGTGTAATTCTGCCACCAACCACAGTAGGAAAGCCTTGCTTCTTGCCAACACCAGAACCTTTCGAAAAAAATCTTAAAATAATAAAAGCAAGATTAATAGTTTTCATTTCTTTTGAGTAACTATGGCTATTTTACCCAATTTTCATTCATGGAGGGGCACATCTTCAGGATGTGTCTGTAAATGCATCAGCTTGCAGGCTCTGGGAAATGCCTGCCTGCTGTGTGTCCTTGCAACCCTCATTATTCAGTTGGTACTGGGAGCAGTGGCACCTCCCTGGTCAGCAACAGAAGCATTTTGCAGCATGTTTGTTTCTCACATGTTGTCTTCTAGACAACCTCATGGGTGACCCAGATGGAAAACATATGTACAGGAATGGCTCTTCAGCAAGGATATCTGGGTATTTAGATTACAGTCAGCAAGGACAAACTACTTGTGAGCAGTGGGGTAGCCTCTTGCAGTGGGATATAATATACTGGTAAAAATCAGCTTCCTGGGAGCCTGTGGAAACACATTTTTCTCTGCTTCTTCCCCAGCTGCATTCTCCTAGCTCTGCTCTCTGCTGATGAACAACCCCCTATGCAAAGGAGATTGAAAAGGGGATTTATTTTGATTAGACCAAAGCCTTTCCTGGTATTTTCAGTCATAAGTATGGCAGCTTTAATAAGCAGGAAAAGAAGATAAATACAAGTCACAGACTGACAAGAAGCTCAATTGGAAAAGAGTAGAAAGTTCTGTTGGAAGCCATGCTCTAAGTTCTGTCTCTTTCTAGCAGCCTCTGATAATCTGCTCAGTCCGAAGAAGGTAACTTTCTGCAAATCTCTGACAAATACCAAGAGAAGGATTTCAAAGGGATAAAATTAAATCTTTAATTGCTGAGATAGAATTGAATTTATATTCCACCCAGTTAAGGCTGGGAGAATTTCCCATCAGATTTTCTCTTTCTGTGACCTATTGGTTCACAGCCTTCAATGATCTCCTGTCAATCCTGAACCAAAAAGAAGAGAGGTTGTGAGCTGATCTTTTTCATACAGGGGAATAAAGCAAATTTTATAGGTCATAAATAGATAGGGAAAGAGCCAGCCACAATTTACCCAATGGAAACTGTTTATTCATCACTTATTTAGGAATACCACTTACTCCTATCACCTTATTACCCTGCTAGAATTCAAACTAAAAGAAGAAAATATATGCAACAGTCATGACAGGCCCTGACTTTATATTACTCACTATGTCCTTCCTCAGCAGCATCATGAAATATTGATAACAATAATTATTAATGTATGATTAATTATTAACAATGATAATCTGTAGATGAAAGACTGAATATTAACTGGCAATGTGCACTCAGGGCCTAAAAAGCCACCTGCATTCTGAGCTGCATTAAAAGCAGCGTGGCCAGCAGGTTGAGGGACCTGGTTCTGCCTTTCTACTTCACTCTGGTGAGACCCCGCCTGCAGTGCTGGATCCAGCTCTGGGGTTACCAAGCCTAAGAATGACATGGACCTGTTAGAACAGGTGCAGAGGAGGGCCACGAAAATGATCAGGGGGCTGGAGCACCAACCCTCTGAGGACAGGCTGGGAGCTGGGGTTGTTTAGCCAAGAGAAGGCTCTGGGAAGACCCTATAGCAGTGCTATAGTACTTAAAGGAGGTCTACAGGACAGCCGGGGATGGCCACTTATTCAGAACACAGTGGAGGAGGGATAATGTTTTTAAACTCAAAGAAGGGAGATTTGGATTGGATATAAGGAAAAAATTCTTTACTGTAAGGGTGGGGAGATAATGGAACAGGTTGCCCAGAGAAGCTGTGGATGCCCCATGCATGAAAGTGTTCAAGGACATGCTGGATAGGGCTCTGAGCACCCCGGTCTAGGGGAAGGTGTCCCTGCCCATGGCAGGGGAGTTGGAACTGGATTATCTTTAAGGGTCTTTCCAATCCAAACCATGCAATGATAATTCTTTTCATTTGTTTGGACAGGTAACCAGCAGCTCCAGAAAAGCCCTGTTGGCTGTTCAAGACATTGAAATTTCAGACAGAAGAAGCAGAGAAGGGATGTTTGGAAAGAGCATCTGTTTCAGCAAAGAGGCAAAGGTCTGGCTTTCACAAGGGTGAGTGGCAAGGCCAGTGTTGTTACCTGGTGCCAGCCAGTGGCAGATCCTAGAGTAATGATCAGTCCAGACTTTCTTTTGTCTAATAGGATGAAAACCATAGTTTTATGTTCAGGTGTGATTCAGATAAGAGGTTGCAAAGACATAATTTAGCTGGAATTTTATGAAGGAATAGTTATTCCTCATCACAAAAAGTTTCATACATGTGTTTTTAGCATAATCACAGTGTATGTGCTAATAAATTATAGAAGGAGGTAGCATGCATTACCCAGAGTTCATATTTTTATCTATGATCCTTATTTATTATTATGGAATGTGTGGAGAAGTTTTGTTGAGATATAAAAGCACAAAAATGCCTTTTGGTACCTTTCCCTTTTTCTTGCTATTCACCTTTTCCCCCCTGTGCTGGTCTGTATGTTTTTGTATCTCTGCTGTACATCAAGTGCTGGATGTAAAGGGATGCATCCATTCTGGGAACTGTCATACTCCATGTAATATGGAGATAATGGCCGAGGACAAAGGGAAACTAGTGAAAGTCTCCAGGAAATATACTGCAGCTTCATAGATGCATTCCCTGTTGGATGCACTTTTGAGGATAACCGGGCCAAGAGGGAGTTGACCCATGCTGGAGAAGACTGGTCAAGGCTTTTTGCAAAGGGACTACAGGAAAGTCTGGTCGACTTCTAACATGATATTTATAGGATTTATATTCCTAACCCTATAAATCTGTGTGCTGGTTTATCTTTCTGATGTGTCTCCCTCATGTTTGGATTGTGTGTTCCACAGGCAGCTTTTCTCCTGAGCTAAACCCCCAAAGTATTTAATCTTGAGACAAGATTGCTAGCTCATTTTCAGTAAGGCTTAGTGCAGAACTGTGCTGTTGAATGATATTTCATTATCTGTAACAGCAATAACTGAGAGGGGAAACAATTGTATAGGGACTAGAATTTGGTGAAATTTTCTCTGCATCCGACCAAAGTATGACAAAAGACCGTGTTTTTAACAACATAATAAAAGTTGCATGTGCCTTTTTTCCTCCAAGTGAAGGAAGAGACTCTGTGGTGTGTCTGAGGACTTACACTCCCTCCTGTTTGAAATCTGGTGAGATGTAAGCACTATTTATGTGCTTCACCAGACACAGGTGTCTTCTCTGGCCATTGCACACCCTTGAACGCTCACAAGAGTTGTGCCATTTTGTGACCACAAGACTGCGGTTGCAGCATGAAAATACAGTAGTTTTTGATTCTATAAGAGAACAAAATTATGGTGGTGATGAGTCCAGCAGCTGTGAAAGCAGCTTCAATATCATACTTTAGGAAAAACTGGTAAGCTTGAAATTTAGTCAGGTTTTAAAGAAAAATCGTAAGACCAGTCACTACTTATGTTTTATGATTGTTTAAAGACAGGGTTATTTTTGCAAATTGCTAGTCCACTCCCCCATGATAGGTAGATAGATAGGTAGAAAGAAAATCATTGTGGAAAACATGGTCTGCCACAGTAATATATAATTACATGACAAAAAATATATCAGCCTGTGCTGCAGGCAAGACATTGTGTCTCATTAGCGTTTGGTGGACTTGATCACAAATAACATGTTTCAAAACTGCCAACTCTCTCTAATTCTTTTTCTATACTTATACTCACAGTCACATTCATAATTAGAAGATTCCTGGAAATAAGCTTCATCTGGCCAGCCCTTTTCCTAATTTTTTTGCTTGTGTAATTAAAGGAAAATGTTCTTCTGCAGCTGCACTTTGAGGGACTAAAAGTATACAGGCTGTTCTCAGTAAGGGGGCAGTCATTTTTTACCCAGTTAATGGTACCAAAGTGTCCTGTGTGCTGTGTGTTAAGACACCTGGCTTAATGCAGTTTTCAAAGACCAGTGCTGGCCATGCCAGGTACTCCTGAGATGCACAGAGTATGCATCTTGGCCAGCAAGCCAAGAGATCCCATTTGAGATCCAGTATTCTCTTCCACTGGTTGAAACGGAATGCAACAAAGCCATTAACAACAGCAGACTCACTCAGAGCTGTGGTTCTGTGCCTTGATGTTGATATATGGCAGGACATGCAGGAAAAAAGTGAGCAACCTGCAGCTGAGGGTGCAATCTCACTTTTTTCAGCAGTACTGCTGGAATAGATGCAAGCTTCCATTGTTTAGTCCCTCTCTGAATTCCCATCTGTTAAGGCAGTAGAGAGAAAAGAGTTGTTTTTTGGGTTTTTTTTTGATATCTGCAGATATTTTGAGATAAAATTGGTTTTAATCCCATAATTTTTAGTATAGCCAAGGTGTATTGCTTGAGTTCTCATTGTTTCTATTTTCTTGAAAGACTGCTATATGAATTTTGCCATGCCATATACTCAGAGGCAGACAATAATAAAGCATACTACTTTGACCTTTTCAGTTGCCTGCACTTTAATTTACTGGCTATTCTCATTCCCTTCTGTTTATAGCCCCTCAATATAACTGGCAAGGAGAAAATAGACCAGACAGCTAGTCAAGATGTAGATTATTTAAAAGGGTAAAGACTGGCTTTATCATTCTCTTTAAAATTTATGGTGTTTTGTGTGTCCTATTGGTCACTAAAGTCATGATAACCCATTCTTAGCTATAGCAACACAAAGTAGCACAAGTTCAACTTCATTTGTAGTGGTTTATGGGTCAGCATCCCGTTACAGTAGTGGGATGTAATCTGGATTAAGTTTTGTAGGAATCAACAGTTTTTTCTCTGAGTTTAGTAAAACTCTGTGTGATTTGTTTGAAAGTGGTTGCATGGGTGCTCACCTGACCACTGCTCTGACACTGCTGGTTAGTGGAAAATGAGAGGGAAATCAATCCCATTACACCTTTTCCCTGTACCAGTTTGATTCACAGCAGCTAACCCTGCTGCAGGCTGTGGCACATTTCCTCCACCACATGGTCATGAAGATAGTGACTTGTCTGACTAATGCAGAGAGGTGAAGAGGGGCAACAAGCTGGCTGTGATCTTTCTCCATGAGCTTGTGAAATACGAGCCACAGTCAAAACTGCATCATGAAATACTCACTGTGTTTGGTTGTTATCAGTGCCCCACAAAAATTCTGATCATCCTTGAGTTTGATGAAAGCCTAGAGGGAATTTTCACAGTGAGGATGGCAAAAGGATGACAAAATGCTCTGTTGAAAGAGTTATTTGTGTAGGGATGTCTGAGTGGGATATAGCAACAGCAGAGCCTAGATTTTTGTGGCACAGCTTTGTGTATAGTAGGATAGTTTCAGTTTTCTGGTGGTTCTGAAAAGCTCTGCGTTGGAATCTATACAATAAAAAGAGCGGGAGTAATGAAAAGATAAAAAATGGGGGGGGGAAAGCAGCAGCTTTGATCATTTGGTTTGTTTCATTTGCTTTTCATCTAATCATATTGATTTCAGGCTTGCTGTTATGATGGTTTTGGGTTTTTTTTTTTATATCTGTAGGATTGCAATAAAATATTCAACTAGAAGAATGAGGAAGGGTAGCCAAAGCTTGGTTACATTCTGCTGCTCACTGCACAGATTTGTACATTGTTAAAGCAGAAGGGACTAGGATGATCTCTTAAACTGAGCAGAATGCATAAAATTTTACTAACTGAGTCCTGCTCCAAGTCTAATAACCTGGGCCTGAGCTAACTCAAGGTTCTTAGAGTATGTATTCAGTCTTGATTTTGAACACTTAAAGATTTACAAAGATCTAGATATCTTTAAAATTTAAGGAGACAAAGACCATCATCCTCTGAATATTCTCAGAGAAGATCCTCCAAGACCTCTGGATAATCTGCTGATTATAAATTCAGTTCAAAGAAAAAGCAAATGGAAACACATATCTATTTTTCATTGTAACTCTCATTATTCTGAGTTCAAATTACAGCCTGCAGAGGTAGGAATGATGTGTCTGATAAGCTGAAGACTCTTAGAAGCACTAGAAATGCTTTTTCTGCTTGGATAAATTAAGGCAGTGGTGAGCTACTAACCCTTCATCTGAAATTTTAGAAAGCAGGAAGAAACCAAGAGGAAATCCTGCCTCCTGAGTCTGTAGAGGCTGGCATCACTTGACTGTGCTCCCAGGGTGGTAAGGCTCAGGCATCACTGTCTGGCAGTGCTGACTGCACAGACATTGCTTTGCTCAGAGAAAATCAGTGGGATTCACTGTGGAGTGAAGCGTTACCAGCCAGGTAAAAATGTCAGAAGGATGCAGTTATTTGGCAGGGCTGGTTGAAAATTTTCCATCCTAGTGCTTTTCTACTGAAAACGGTGGGTTTTATGAAAGCCTTTGTTCTCCTCAAGCCAAAGTCATTGTGCAGAGCTTGAATGTGTTGTTTTCATTTTGGCTTTGAAAAATTCTGATTTTGTTTGGGGCAAGACAAAATGAAGGTCTGAGCTTAAAGTAAAAACTCAGCAAAAAACTTGAAAAAATGCAAGCACAAGGCATATTTCTACAGAAAGAGATAAATCTGGCTTCCAATTATGTTTATTTAACTTTTTTATCAGTTAGTTCTAACCTTCTTAAAATATATCAGCACATTGTGGGTATTATCTGAAGAACTGGGCCAAAAAAATAAAAAGGAGAATTCAGACTATGCATTGGTTTTGAAACATTTGATGCTAGAGAAAGAGGGAGCTCAGACTATGGTTTTACAGGTATAGGCATTTGCCCCAGTTTTCTCCAGTGACATAAATTAGCTCAGGTCTTTTGCAGTCATGGGATCAAACTCCTAGCTGATATGAATCAAAGCACCCCCTATTGCTGATAGCCAAATTTATGTCTGGAATAAAAAGACACAGCTCTCTTCATGAAGTCAGATGGACCACATCTGCAGGGGTGTAAACTTCAATTCATGAAGTTACCTGATGCAGATCAGTGGCAGATTTGACCTATTTGAGGTTTCATTGAACAGTCTGAATCATTGCTGAGTTGTCAGCACAGAGTTCAGCAACTGAGAAGCTATGAGCAGGGTAGCTTGGTCAGACATTGTTAAAATTAATCCTTGGAGGTGTTTACTCTGTTAATGCTGTTCTACATAGACGAGCTGAAAATAGATGAGATAGGAACAGAATTTGCTGATCATGCACATTATAGTCTAAATAGTATAAGGATACAGAAAATGACCTTATATCTATACATTCTCTGCTGGCAATTTTTAATTTTCTATTCTGTCTAATTTTTTTCTTTTGGACGATCTTTACTGTTGCACCAAGTGATCCATAGACACAGTCATGTGTGAGGGATTGAAGGACAGAAAGTCTCAAGTCTGAGTCTGTGCCCTGATGTACAGAGATAGCTCAGAAGGGGGAAGAAGGTTTATTGCATGTGATTTCTGCTTTGTGCCCAAGCAGCTGCCTTCTGGTGTGTCATGGGATGTTTTTAGAGCGTGGACATACAACCCTTAAAAACTAGTCTGAGGCTTTGCATCCACAAGTTTCATCATATACATGAATCCTTAGTGAAGATCAAATAAATATTGGGAGAGGAGAAATTATTTTCTCATCCTGACTCCCTCTTTGTCCTGTTCAAAGACGATTTCATCATTCTCACTGGCATAACATGTCCAGAGAACCTCTCTGAAAAGATTTCTCAACATATAGCACGGTATCATCCAAGTGGGCACCCTTATATTCCCTTAAGACCTCTGAAAGGATACATTTAAAACGGAGTTTTAATTCTCTGCAGAGTCCTTCCATCCTCCCCTGCATACACAGACCCTTCTGTGTTTCAGCCACTACTGGCTCTGAGGAAACAGGGTAAGGTTATATCCTACTACCTGTAGCAAATAACAACAGATGTCATCGTAGCAGCAAGAGGCAGTCATGGCATGTCAGCAAGATTTTATTTGAGTCCTTGCACCCTCCCCATTGGGGAGGTATGGGTTTATAGCTGTCAGAAACTGAGCAGCAAAACCCAGGTTCAGAAAGCCCACTAAGAGCCTGAAGGACTGATGTTGGGTGCTTTTTTGCCTGAGCTCATGTTGCTGACCACACAGTGGAGTTGTGGTGTGCTTAGAAAGCTCACATTTCACTTTCCATCAAATTGGTGCAAATATAATATAATTTTTAATATAATTAATTAATAATTTAATTTTCTCACTCTCAAAAACCTTTGAACAAGGTTTTTCAGCCCTTCTAATCCAGTATCAAGCTAAACTTATAGCTTTGCTGTCTGTATTTTTAGGCATTAATTTAGGTATTTGCCTTATATGTTATTTTGACTTGGCAATGAAAGAAAATATAACATTAGAAGATCCCTTGACAGAAACTGGCTCCTATTTTCATCAGCAGAGCTCAGAGAAGGTAAACTTTCTGAGAAGGATGGGGTTGTCTGTTGGAGGTATCCTTTTGCAATTCTCAGCCTGTAATTGTCATATTAAAAAAGTGGAAATAATTAAAATGCAAGATGGCGAAGTTTATAGAATCAGAACTGCTGCTTAAGAATATTTCTTGACTGTTATGACAGTCTTTCTGCTATGCCCATTAAATTTCCTACAAGCCTCTCCCAAATGACTCCTCTAAAATATAGTCATGAACAAAAAGGACTAAAAAAAACCTTACTATGCGGATATCTATTCTTCCAAAATTATTTCTGTTTTTCTGACTTCTGCTATGAGTAAGTGTGTTCATTTAGGTACATTTCTGGAAAGACTTGCAGAATGATGGGGTATCCCATCCCCTGTGTAGTGGCTCTCAAACTGGGCTATGCATTTTCTGTGTTGGGAGACACTTATCCTCTGATATGCTCCTTGGAGAAATTCCTTGGAGAATTTCTTTGGAGATAGTTGCTAAGATATACAAGTGCTGCTCAGTTTCAATTTGGTGCATTCTTTTAATGTTCCAGATAACTTGGATTTAAGAATAAAAGCACATATTCACTTAAGGGTGTATTTTTCAAATGGGAACAAAATTAGGGATGTACTTAATGAAGAGTCTGCTTGGCTGCTTCTGTTTCCTCTTCGGTTAAATTGAAATCTCTATTAATACAAGATGTAGCCTTAGTACCCACAAAAAATGCGATCATATTGCCAATTTTGCAGTGTAATTTTTTTTTACTTTCCTAATTACATGGCTTCATACTGGGATTATAAGAAAGAATGCTAACTATAAAGACTTGTAATAAAATTAGAAGTTTTGGTCAACTGGATAATTCATGTTGCTTTTCTATAACCTCTTGCTGTAAAGTCACCAAGGCAGATAAGTAGGGTGATGAGATAAAGTGTATGTTCTGCTATATTAATATAGCTTGAGATGAATCTTTTCTGATTCATGAATTTTTTTTTAGTGTAAATCCAAAATAAATTTATTTTACCAGCAAAGTTCAAAAAATAATAATAAAAAATTACTTCTTCCCACTCAGCTGACATCAGTAGATGTGTTTGCCTCACCTAGAATGCTATACGATATTCCAAATTTACTGTGACTGTAAACAACAATTCTGCTTGCTTTATGGCTTTCCTGAGCTCCAACAGTAAAACACAATATCTCTATCTGCTTGGAATTATGTGTTATAACAGTTTTATGGTGGGGGGAGTAAAGCTCTGATAAAGATAAAATAGAGTTTTGCTTTTCTGTGTGACCTTGTCATTTGAAAAAACATTGCACTCTAACGAGATATAATTTAAAAGACTTCTGGGAGCAAATTGAGTTTACTGAGATATTTCTGAGAGTAATTACTTACTGTGAGTTGTCAGTGCACTCTGTTACAGTTCCTTTCCTAGCAAATGTAGATATCTGCAACTGTGTAGAATGGATTAAAGCTCCTACCATTAATGTTTGATGGGAGACAGTAGTGAAAAAGATGGATGTTTATATAACTGACATTTCCAGCATTTATGGCCATAGACTAAAATGCCAGGCGCATAATTTCAAATAAAATGGCAGACCCAACTCAATAATATTTAATGATGTAGTAGACCTTGGCTGGGAGAATAGCTAACGGAAGTCATTGCACTGCATTTATTGAATTGTTAAAATGAGTTGAATAATAATTGTGTTTTGCAGGAGTTTTGTTTTAGAAATTTATTTCTGTGATCTGGTACTCCAAAAAATAAATTCTTTCTCATTCCAGTCAACACAAAATGCAGAAAAATATTTCAAACTAGCTAACTTGATGGCTAGATTTTTACGCTGACTTTGTCCTGTGTTTACAGCACAGAAATATATTCAATAGCTCAGACACAGTTTGGAAGATTGGGTGAGATTGATTGGACAAGCTAGCAAAAGACAAAATTGCCTTCCAGAAGAATCTCCTTTTAGTGTTTGACTCTTTACAAAGTTGCTCCTTTTTGTCTATCATCACACATCTAGGAATGTTCAGATTCAGATTCTGTGGAGCATTTTACAGTACAGAGATACTTGTGTGCCAGGACTATGATATCACTGATGACGTCAGCAAACAGAAAATTAACTTCTTCTGTACCATTCTGCTAATACTTTAGCTTTGAATAAGCAGAAGGGACTTGAACTGATGGAGAATCTCAAATTGGTAGAGGTCTGTAGGGGTCTTGTTAACAGGTTTGTGGCCACAGAGACTCCCATGTCTCTTTCTAAGGCAGTGCTTCTCCCTGTGGAGGGCACAGAACAAAGGTGGACTTGAGGAAGAAGTGTGCACAACCTACCATTTCCAGCCAGAGCCAGAGGACTGTGCAGGCTTTCCAGAAGTTTACAAATTAAAAATGGCCAGTATATGCATTCAGGTTCAACGACAAGAAAAAAAAATCCTCCTATTCTTACTTTCTGAAAGAGAATTTTTAAAGCATTTTCTCTTTGAAAATCCAAATATCTCAATTTGGAGTATTCTGAGTATTCTACTTATATTAAAAAAAAAAAAAAAATGAAAATCTGGAATTGGACTTCAGCATAGGCTTTACTTTTCTTTTTGTAGGCTGTCACCTTAAAGAACCATTTTAATTCTGCTTACCATTGGCCAAGCTTTCTCCCCAGCTTTTTTTTTCACATAAATTTGTCAAAGCTGCATTACTGTCAGTGGGCCATGACATAGCTCTTAGCAGTACTTAGTAAGTCTTTCTGTTCTGTCAGAAGCAAAACCGAGCCAGAAAATGGCCACAGTCCACATCCAAGAAGTGTAGACCAGGTTAACACAAAACTTAGGGAGACTTGAGCTTAACTGCAGAATGTCTTAAAATAGTTCAAGTGTGGGAGGCATGGAAAGGCTGTTGTTAATAGATCTCATAGGTAGGGTTGCTATAAACCCCCAAGAAATGGAGTGGTGGAACGTTTCCAGATACTAGAGAAGTTTTAGGGGGCATTTCAAGAGCAATGATTAAGTACTTATTTTTAGCCTTGCTTGTTTGGTACTGAAAGAATCTGTTTGACAATCTGAACAGTTTCCTGAGCTGGTAAAATTCCTGGGGTAGAGTAAATGGCAGTCATAAGTATAAATTCCTATAAATGGCAAAATTCCCTCTCACTTCAACAGGAATACAACATTCGTGCAGTATAAATTTCTGAAAATGTAAACTGAACTTCTCTTGTTTCAGAACTGCCTAAAAAAAAAACCCAAAGGAGTTGAAAATTCCCCCCTGGAGAGTGTCAGCAGGCACCCAGAATACATCTCCAGGGTCACTTAATTCCCTGGATCCTACCCAACTGCTATTGAAGTTAATTGAAAAAACTCCCATTGCCTTGAAGAGGTTTTGGATCTGACTCAAACGTCTCAGTGGCAGCAGATTACAAGAAGGAACCCCACTGTGCAATTCCAGCCATCTGCCTATGGGTAAGCATTTATTGATACAAATGTATTTGCTTGGGCTATGTCATGAGGCACTTCAGTCCCAATTAGGCAGTATTTCAGAATTAAGGAGATCTCCCCCTCTCATCCAAGGTCATTGTTATCAGACATCCTTTCAGAGCTGGTGAGCTATAAAATGGCAACACAGGTTTACCCACAGCAATGTCACAAGTTCCTTCTCTGTTCTGTGTGTGTAAAAAGATCAGCTAGTGCTGGGTTAAGCTGGTGTTCAGATCCCCATGTGTCTACTCGCATTAGACAGGACAAAAATCTCGTCATTTCCATCTCAAACCCATGCTCAGTGATATAGTTCTGATTATCAACCTTTTACTGTATCATCTCTGGGCTTAGATAAAAGAATTATTGGGAAACAAAGCTGTGTAATATATAAGGACTTTCTTAATTAGCCCACACAGCTGTGTGTTGCCCTTTTCGTCTAAAACTGGTAAAGAAGGAGCATGATGTGTGTGGAAAGCGCATTTGAAGGATGGTTGTCTCCAGTAGTATTACCAGAGAATACCAGAGAATCAAATGAGTTTTGATGTAAAACACAGCCAGAGACCATGTAAATTGCCCCAGCTGATTAGGAAACAAGGGAGCTGTTAACATCCTGGAATGATGTGTGTAACAAAATTGCTCGATTGGTGTGGCTTTGGAGGAGAGCAACTGATCAGCCTCACCACGTGCCAGGCCTCAGCAGTGTGCTGTACATACTTTAATCACCAGTTACTGCAGTGCTGGGGCAGCCCACTAACAATTTAATTATTATCTGGAGCTCCAGGCCATAGGTGGCTTCTCTAGGTTGTGTTACATAGAAAATCAAGTAAGCCAGAGTACAGGCTGGAAGGGACTGTGCTGCAGCCTCTGTCTTGGGGTGCAGGCACTACTTGAGCTTGTGCTGAAAGCATCTCAAAGTCTTACTCTGTCAGACTCTGTGTTCATTCCCTAGTCAGGAAACCCATAGCAGAAGCTGAAAGAGACAGGCTGCAATATGTTTTGTAGGCTTGGGGCAGCTGTGTGCTACCAGAAGAGACAGATGTAGCAGAAGGCACTTTTGGTTATGAAAATCTGTTTTCCCAGGACAATGAGTATGAGAGTAACGTAAATTTTACACCATGACAAAAATCAGAGTAGGAGGCTCAAAATGGAGTCTAGCCCCAACTTACAGAATCTCCCAAGACTCTTTTATTTTATTTCAGTTAGTTTAGTTAAGCCCTTGGGCTCTTCTCCAACCAAGTGTTTGTCTGCCTCTAGACATGAGAATCTGCTACTAATCTTATTTCTGGGCTAGATTGTGTCCTTGATAGGAATTTCCAATATGGATAATACAGAGCTTTTTTTGCTTATGGGTTTTTGCTTATATTCTTTAGAAAATATTCAACAGCCCTGGTTTTGTCTAAGGAACATTTTTAATATATGCCTATAGGCAAGAAAGAAATTCCTCTGCTGGAGAGAGCCTTTAGTTCAGCTCTGAAAAATGGATGTGATCAAGGAGCCAGTGACATGTTAGCTTCAATTTTACTCTGGACTGCAGTTGCCGTACAGTACCAGGGCTCATGGAATCATATAATGATTTGGGTTGGAAGGGACCTTAAAGATCATATGGTTCCAACGCCCTTGCCATGGGCATGGAGACCACCCTCTAGATCAGGTTCCTCAGGGCCCCATCCAATCTGGCCTTAAAGACTTCCAGGGATGGGGCATCCACAGCTTCTCTGGACAACTCGTTCCAGAGCCTCACCACACTCTAAGTAAATAATTTCTTCCTAACATCTAAATGGAATATCTCCTCCTTTAATTTAAAGCCATTCCCATTTTCTTATCACTCTCTGTCCATGTAAAAAGTTGCTCTCCCACTTATTATAAGATCTCTTTAGGTACTGGAAGGCTGCTTTAAGGTTTCTCCAGAGCCTTATCTTCTCCATGCTGAACAATACAATTTCTGTCATCTTGTTTCAGAGGAGAGATTCTCCAGCCCTCTGAGTTTCTCCGTGGTCTCACCTGGGCTTGCTTCAGCATATTCCTGTCTTTCTTGTGCTGGGGACCCCCAGACATGGATGCAGTACTTCAGGTCGGGTCGTACAATGGTGGAGCAGAAGGGCATAACCACACCCCTCACCCTGCTGGCATTTCCTCTTCTGGTGCAACCCAGGATGCAGTTGCTTTCTGGGCCACACACATGCACTGCTGGCTCATGTTGGTTTTCATCCACCAGCCCCCCAGCTCCTTCTCTGCAGAGCTGCTCTCAGTGAGTCCTCCCAGTCTGTACTGTCTGGGATTGTCCTGACCCAGGTGCAGCAGTCTGCACTCACACGTTGAACTTCATTAGGTTCTCATATGTCCACTTCTCAAGATTGTCCAAGTCCCTCTGGCTGGCACCTCTTCCTTCTGTTGTGTAAACTGTACTGCTCAGCTTTGTGTTTGTGTCATCTGCAAATTTGCTAAGGTTGCCCTCAATCTCACTGTCTCTGTCACTGGTAAAGGTATTAGCACCTGTGCAACAACAGAGCACTTTGGGACACCAGTTGTCACCAGCCTCCACCTGGACATAAAGCTGTTGACCACAGCTCTCTGGTTTTTTCCATCTAGCCAATTCCATATCCACTGAATAGCCCACCCTTCAAACCCGTGATTCTCCAATTTGGAGATAAGGGTATCACGTGGGACCATGTAAAAGACCTTGCAAAATCTGGGTAGATGACATCAGAGTCCTAACCCTGCAAATGAGCTCATCTGCATTGATGAGCACCACATCCAGTAATGCTTCTCTTCTGGTTGGTCTGTCCAATACCTGGACAAGGAATTGTTCTCAACATGCTCTAGAAGTCTCCTGGACTGCTCACAACCAGCTGTGTTGCTTTCCCAGCAGATGTCTGGGTAGTTGCTCCTTGGCATCTGTATCAGACAGGCACCTGCACATCCTGAAATCTCATGGTAGTCTCCATGTGTGGCATGCAGCAGGTTGTTTTGTAGGGAAATGCAGTAAACAGCAGAAAACTAAGAGTTAGCATGCAGGCCAACGAATCTAAGTTACTAACTAAATTTCCCTTCATAAGATAATAGATTGGAGGAGCTTGCCCATTGTAGTAAAATGCCCAGTTAATCTGAGAGCCAAACAGATGGGAAGTTTTGAGAAGGTAGGAGAGAAAAGGAGATAATAGAAGCTGCAGTTCCATAGACAAGATCTTGTCTGAAATAACAGCTATAAATGGAAATTATTTGCAGGATATTGCCCATATGTTTCCCGAACCTGTGTCCAGGCCTCAGTGTTTTCAATTACTTCCCCAAATGCTGTCACATCTTTTCGAGTGCTGTATCTGAAGGGGGTTTTGGACATGAAGCTGGGCCAGCAGCAAGATTAATTTCAATATTAAAAACTGATGATTTTCCACAAAGGTGTGCAGCAGCACCAGACCAGCACAGCTGCTGATCTCTCCATGGCCAGGCTGCAGCAGCAGGTTTCCTTTCATAGCTGAGGATCTCATACCAGCCCACAGCAGCCTTGCCAGGGATGCTGGCAGTGCACACACACCTGCTCTCCTGGTGAAAGAAGAAACATCAAATGTTCACCTTCAGAGCCTTGTCCTGGTGTCCCCATTCCAGTTATGTCTCCTTCCCGTGGCTCTAGTGACTCCATACTCCCTACTCCATTCTCATCGGCTAGCTGGTTACAAGATACCAAGGTCTGAGGTGGTTCTTTAAATCTAAAGATTTAATTTAGCTTGACTAACTGCTTTGATAGATGCTTTTGAACATCTTGGCATTAAGGACATAAAACTTCCTCCTTGTAACCAATTTCTGGCACTTTAAGGACCTGTTTGGCTGCTCTTCCTTCCTTAAAATCTCTCTTATCTCATCTTCCACCCCTGTGTTTACTTGTGGGATTTTTTTCCCTTTTGTATACATGCTTCCCACTGCTGGACCAAAGAAAAATGGCTGCTTTTGTGTGACTCCCCTCAAACACTGCAGGAACATGAAAGGGTATACAGGAACATGAAAGCAGCTTGAGAAGAATAGGGCTTTCTCAGGTTGAGGAAAATTGAGGATGTGGCAGACCCATCTTTTGCCCTCTGTTCTGCTGAAATTCATGTATAATCTTCATTCTTCTGTTTCTTACCTATGAATGGGGGGCAATTTCATTAACATCCCAATTCTGGGTAGTTGGATAGTAAAAAAATGAAATTCAGTGTAAAAGAATAAAGAAAACAAAGTGGAGGATATTGGGGAAAAAAAAAAAAAACAATCCTAACAACTCACTCAGCAATGGTTCACCCGCTTCCTTCTAGCCCTTCAAAAGGAAGATGTTTGGGTTAAAATAGACAGTGATGCCTCAACATTGGTTTAATCATCAGTAGCAGTACTGAAAGCAGATGTAAGATTAGGAATTATTATGAAGGAGTAGACAACAAGGTGGAAGTCATTATTACTGCACTATAAATTCATAATTCCCACCTCTTGAACACTGTATTTCTGGCAGCCTTACATTTGAGTAACATTAGTGGAAAAAAGTCTGAAGGACATATTTTGACAACCCACCCTTTAGGAGAGGGATATCTGCACATATCAAAGACAAAATATGGAAGACTCCCAGCACCCAGGGAGTGATAGAGCAGTTTAGGATTTTTCAAGTTGGAAAAGCAATGGCTGGAGGACTGTGAAATTAGTTTCTGGCAGAGAACAACTGTTCTATGATTCTTCCAGGACCTCAAGTATTAGAGTAGAATGAGGAAAAACTATCACACAAAGGCTTAAAGAAATTCCAGGAGGTATTTTTTCACAAACAATGTAGTTCAGCCATGGAAAATCTTGATGGAGAATGTTTTAACTACTGAAAGTTTAAAAACTTTCAAAACAAACCCCTAACCAAACCCCAAAACAATCTACTGGAAAAACTGACACTAGAGTTGTGAAAAGCTAACTGTTCAAACAAAGTCAACACTTCTTCATCTGAGGTCTCCTGAGTTTCAGGTGCTTTGTGCAAGGGAGGGAGTGTTATTTCAGTCTGTATCTCCTAGTTGAATTTCAGGTGAACCCTTTATTTTATCCTTACTCAGATCTGTAAAACAACTTTTTCTTCTGCCTTTCAATATCGTGGAGAGATGGTTAAACTGGTCTTTTCCCTCTGTGAAGGTCTGTGTGAGGACTGTCTCACAGAGAAAGACCATGACCTCGTTTTCCAGGGTAGATGGCAACTTCTTTGCTTTGTGAAGAACCTTCTCTCTTGAAACCCTGTCCTACAGTTCATAACATATGAAACTGATGTTCTCTGAAGGAGTTGTTGTGGGATTTTTCTTTTCCCTGTGGCTCTTGCATCTTTGAAAGAAAAGTTGAGAAGAAAAATACAAGAGATCACAAAACACTTATTTCTCACAGTGTGATTCACCAGGAAACAGGAAGGCAAGAAATAAAAGAGCAATCTCTGGAGAAGGTGCTGAGGAGAGGAAGCAGAAAAGCAGCCTCCTGTCTTGCAGGGAGGCTGGAACTGCTTGCTTAATGATTTCATTATAAGCTTAAAAAGCAATCTGTGAAGTTAGAAGTAACAACTGCTCAAGGACTCTTTTCAAGCTAAATAAACCCAGCCCATCTTATGGAATTTGGCACCTAATGGCAGCTCTTTGTGACTGAGGGGATTACAGATCACTCATTGGCAGTAGTGGCCAGTCTCCACCAAGTAGATTATTGTTTATTCCCTCTTCTCTCTCAGATGAGTTTTGCTGCGTACTTCCTAGTTGAAATGTGGGATAATCAGGATTCCTTCAGGCTAAACAACCAGAGTTCCCTCAGCTGCTTCTCATTACACTTTTGCTCCAGACCCCTCACCAGCTTTCTTGCCCTTCTTTGGACAAACTCCAGCTCCCTGCAACAGTATTCGCCCCTGATATTTTAAGGTCTAGAAAAGATACTCCTGGGGGTCCTCTGGGAGTTCTGAAGAAGTTGAACCACTATCTGCTCCTTACCTTTTCTTTCTCACTCCTTCAGGAGGGATGTCTGTCCTCACAGTTGTGGTGTCTCCCAAACCTGTGCAAGATTTCTGATATGCTTCAGTGCTGAGGATGATTTAAATGAATCTGTGTTACTCTGAACTAAAACAAATTGGGAGTGCTTGCATGAGCCACCAGGTATGTCAGCTGTGATGTGTTATAGCCAGTAAGCAAGGTGAGATCTTACACTGCACTGGTGAGGTCTGCCAGAGAACATTTGCTCAGCCATTTTTCCCATATACCTGTGCCATCAGTTGTATGGCAGACCTCTCAGCTGATGCTGGAAGAGGCTTCAGCTTTCACAGCTTTAACGCTACACACTCAGCCACTCCAGTGACAGCCTTTGTGGGAGTCTCTAGCAAAGTCTTTTTGCACCTGCTTGTGCTCCATCTATGGGAAAATTCATATATGTCCTACATATTTGTCCTATCTCCTATTTAGAAGCAGGCTCTGGGGAGAAACAGTCAGGGAGATGCCTAGCAGTGTGGCAAGCTTTGAGAAATGTCATCTTGTGTAGTAGCTTAAAGAAGGGGAGCTGACAAACCACAAAACTGAGATTTGTTAATGACTCTAAATGCATCCCAAAAGCCATGGAAGTTCAAAGCTGAGTTCTTTCAAGTGAGAGTTCTGGGGCTGTGGTCCAGCCATGAGGTTCCAGAGCTGTCCTGAAAGCTTTTTGCCTGGAGAACTAGCAGCAAGGCAGCACAGAGCTTGGTCCAGGCTGGTTCTCCTTTCTTCAGGTCAGAGCAGTTGGGAAGGCTGAACTTCTTGGGTCTGTTCATCTCTCATTCAAAACTGCAAATTTCAGGGAGCAGGAGAGGATGACAGGCAAGGCAGTGCTAGCAGGTGGCTTCTTGGCTGTAGAAGCAAAACTGGATTTTGCTGCTCCCTAGAGGAGGGGTGATAGCAGGACTGACCTATAAGAGGCATTTTTCTCTGCAAGAACTCAAAGCCCTGTCTTGTATAATTGTTTGAGGAGAGCTGATTCATTTTATGCCTGTAGCCTGTGCTTGAGCTAAAGGTCCAAGAAACACAGAAGGGATCCCTTCTGTAGCTTCCCTCCGTGCTTTCTCACTCTAGAAAACCCAAAACCACAGGGATTACCATGTCATTTGAAGTCATCCATTGCAATCAGATGTTAAAGAAAAGGTGAAGTTTATTGATCAGAGCAGATGATTGGGTTTGAGGTTCCAGATGTTTTCCTTAGGTTCCTGGGGTTCAGTTCCTGTTCAGACCTAAGCGAAGGCTTACACAACTTGTCCATGTTGTCAGGCATGCATGTTATTTCTTCAAGTATTGTATGTTCAGCGTCTGTGATATTTATCTTCTTTTTCCATTGCTGAGACTTTCTTATATTTTTTCTATGCAATTATCTTTGTACCTCCCCAAGTTATAGTTCATATTGTTTAAAAAGTAACTGAGACAGGGAAGATAAGCAGCTGAGTATTATTCTCTACAATATACAGCTTTCAGAAGCCATATGCCCACAAACACCCACCAAGCTGTCTCCATCCTCCTCTGCAAAAGAAAGAAATTGCTGCTGAGAAATGATGAGAAGAGATGCTTGCAAAGAGATGAGGCTGAGTAAAATGCAGCAGGACATGGGAGTGTGCTCATGGCTTCTCATTAGTGAAGGAATCTGTACGGCACATCACAGCACACACAGGCTCATGTGACAGCTCCTGCACCTCCAGGCTGCAATACAGTCAAGCTGGGAGGACACAAAAGCAAGAAATTTTGCTTTATTCCCCTAATATTTTTTTCAGTAGGTTTTAACTTACACAGTCTCTCACAATATACTGACAACTCCTCTCAAAGATGAAATTTTAAGTGAAATCAAATTGCTTTGTGAGTAAAGGTTTTGTGGCTACATTTTCATGTCAGAATTTTAAAAATGCAAAGCTAAAAAGCATTTCTTTCCAAGTTATCTATTTTAATGTAAAAAAAAAACCAAAACAACAACAAACCACTCACTAACAAACCAGGCCCTGGTCTCTATTTTCTACAGAAAGCAGTAAATATTTTGTTTGATCTAGTTTTGTGATTTGTTTCTGTTTGATTTTTTTTTCTGGGTTTCAGCAGTGATTTATTCAGTTACAGGAAAGTATAAAGCTGCTGTTATTTACAGAAAAGTGAAACAAATGTTTGTAGTAGAATCATAGATTTTTGTTTTCGGAAATGTGTCCAGTAAACACTGAAGCATTGTTACATCAAAGCAAAAAAATCTTACAGGCTCTTACAGACTGTACGGAACAGATGCTAAATAGGCTTGTAAGGGATTCTGAACAGTATATATTTGACCTTAGAAAATGCATAAATAAAAATGCATTAAAAAAAACGTAGGAAGAATAAAGCATTTACATCTTGTCTGCTTTGTTACCATGGTCCTTTATGAGAAAAACTCGTCTGTTTATCAAAGATTACAATTTCCAATGATATCCTTGGTAAAAAGGACCAGTATACTATTCTTTAAAAGAGTTGTTTCCCAGTGAAGTCCATAGGGATTTTACCTTTGCAAGACACGTAAACCAATAATTAGCTATACTCGTGTCTGCATAAGCTGTGTACCATGGCTGCTGAAATGAGAGAAATGTAGGCTGAAGTGAACTGCACTATCTATCTCTTAAAATTGGTAAGATTGACCTCAAGTGGTAGATTTGTCCCTGTATTGTATGTTCTGAAAAGTGGAACTTCTTTACCTTAACTATGTACAACATTTGTATTTTTAAACATTAATCTACAAATAGGCTCTCTAATGCTATTTTCCCACAAAGTACAGGTATCACCAAATGTAAAGGTGCAAAAGTCTTGGTCTAATAAGAAATCTTGTCAAAATTAGGTTCTCTGTTTTGGTTTGTTGTATTTGACTTCATTGTAGGTATCTGTTCCATGAAACAGAGTTTTGAAAGGTCTCAACCCAGTGAATTCAAGGAATTGGTTGCCAGTGACTTTATTCTGATGGGTAAAGGATGCCCCTGTGGTCCAAAGGGCTTCAGCCTGGAAATTACTACTCAATCAGACTCTTGCCTGGAGAAATGTACTAATCAAAAAGTACTTGGAGGTCTGTCTCACTAATGCCTCTCTCTGAGTATCAGTCAGAAAGCACTACTGATTTTTGCCATTAAAACCTGCCTCAGATCAGGGGGTGACAGCTCTGCTGTCAGAGAGCCAAGAAACATTGATGCCATACACATTCATCTTCCTACAAATGGAAGAAATTACAGTGGAGTCATGTTTTCCCATTTATAGTTGGGTGTCAAGGTTTAAAGCACACCAGAGAGTAAAAGTGATGTATCAGACTTACAGAGTTGAAGGTTAGTCAAGGCTAGTAAGACATGATTTGGGTGGGAACAAAGGAGCAAGCAACATTCCCAAGCAGAAAAATAACTCCTTGTAATCAGATTGCCAGTGGCCTTTGAGTGTGTGAGTCTCAGGGGCTATTAAATGGGATTCCAGGCTCATATAATTAAGCAATCCCTTATGATATTTTCATGCTGTAACTCAAATATTTTCCTCCTTACTTATATTTTTGTTTGAAGCATGAAATTGTAATCTGGTTTCTAACGTGCTTCTGCAAGGAAATTTAAAAAAAAGGAAAAAAAAAAAAAGCAACCTAAGCCAAAAATCTCCAAAAGCTCCCCAAAAATCACTATGTCACCCAAAAAACGTATTTTCCTTTGTTTTCTCTTGAGGCCACTGTTTAGATTGGACCAGATTCTGTGCCCTGGATTTTAACACAGAACTGTCCTGCCATTCTTTTTGCTAGTTTTGGATCAGGCTCCCAGATGAAGATTTTCACATTGTTTTCACTGTTGGAATTCAACCATTACACATTCAGAAACACCACTGAGCTATTAGCTGTGAGACTGGGAACCTTGATCTATGGCTACACAGTTGTGGGGATAATTTAGCCAGCTGAGGTCTATGTCTGAGAAAAGAAAGGGAATTGGAGATTTGGCAAAGGGACCTGCAAGATGCAGAAAAAGTGGGTGTGGGAAATGCTCAAAGAAATAAATATTTAGATGTTTTCTACCTCAATTCTCCCTGACATATATGTTTTGCCAAAGCCTGTGTTGAACTATGTTGTTTTGAATAAGACTTTTGAAATATTTGAAAAGAAGAAAATTTCAAGGATATTTTCAAATGTGTAAGCATTTCAAAAGGAAAAATTTAGATGTTTCGTCACAGATTGTTAGACAGATTCAGAGCAAGCAGTCTGGTTCAGGGTAGGGATTTGTGACATGCTTGCTGATACTGTGAAATCTGCAGTTGTGGTTGAAAAAAACCCTTTTCTTGGCCTGTCTGGAAAGAGAAGCACTATGATTTCTTGTCACTAGTCATAGAAATATTTTATTTTGTGCACAGTGCCATGTCTGTTAATGACATAGACACAGAGCTCTCAGTGGGCTCATTCTTCCCAGAATATTTCTGTAACTTCTGCACAGAGTTAGATTTACACATGAGCATCCTACCAAATTTGTAGGTAATATATTATTAGGTAACAATTACTGCTGGGCACTTTCCTGCCAGAAGTGATAGGAACCATAGGCTGGTGCAACTGTAGTCTCCCTGTGTCCCAAATTGGTATGTGGCCAGTCATAGTAGCACATTTTTCAGTCCCCTAGTAGCACATTTTCAGTAATGCACAAAATCTTTAAAAATGAAGCTTCTGTTAATGCATGTATTCCCCTCAGGCATGAGATATGAATGTGTTTGAGGAGTGTGGGTGTAGGGATATATCTTCTGCAAACAAGTAGTTTTGTTAATTTTTTATTATTTGCTTAATTACATTTTTGCCTTAATCTTTAGCTCTGAAAATCAGCCGTGAATGTGAACAGTAAATACATCAAGGTCTTGTCATTGCTCAGTGTTTAAAGTTTTTTGGTTTTCTGGCAAAAACAGCTAGAACATAAAGTTAACTTTCCAGTGCACCTGCCAGAAGCAAACAAAGATAAGAAATGTGGTTTTAATGGCAGAATAGGTGCACAAAATTGAGGAATTAATTTTTATTGTACTTATTAGTTATGGAGGTGTCTTGGTTTCAGCTGGGATAGAGTTAACTTCCTCTCAGGAGCTGTTGCAGTGCTGTGTTTTGGATTCAGAATGAGAATGGTATTGATGCTATGGGTTTTTGCTAAGTCACATTTATCCTAAGTCAAGATTAATTTCTTTTTCCTTGTCTCGTGCTCTGCCAGTGAGGAGGTTTGCAAAAGAAATTAGGAGGGAACATGTCCAGGACAAGTGATTCAAACTGACCTCAAGGATATTCCACATCATAGAATGTCATGCCCAGTATGTAAACTGGGGGAGTTGCCTGGAAGTGTGGCTGATCTGGGTTTGGGAAGGGGAATCTGTCATCAGTGATGGTGAGAAATTGTGTTGTGCATCACTTAGGTTTTTTCCCCATTGTATTATCATTATTTACCCTTCTTATTGCATTTTACTTTATTTTCAGCCATTAAACTCTTCTTACATTGAGCTACAAGATTTACAAGTTTTGATCCTCCTTCCCATTCCATCAGAGTGGGGGTGAAGGAAAGGAGGGCTGAGCGAGAGGCTGTGTGGTGTTTTATCTCCAACTGGGCTTAAAACCACTGCAGGGGGTATTCCTTGAAGATGACAATTATTTTTAGCTGAAGTATTTGGACTGGATTGGTTTGTTCACAAGGTTTTCTGCTAAGGAAACATAATAAGTTTAGGCCTGATACCCCCTTAGGCTTTGGCCCTTGAGTTAATTTGCCCCTCATCCTTGGCTGTGCCCCAGTATTGACACTTGGGGGGAAGCCTCTCAGTCACAGAGGCCCAGGGGAACAACACTGCTGGTATGAGTTTCAATTTGCCTCCTTCCATACTTGTACTAAACCATCCCCTATTAAAATGATTACGTTTTTAGCAAAATATTCAGCATGCTGAAAGGTTACCCAATGTAGCTACTTATTAGTCACTTCTCAAATCATTAACAAGCTATTTATGACACCTTCATGTGCAGGTACAAAGCCTTCTGGAGGATTCCTTCGATTTAATTTCTCTAGCTTAAAGCCGAATGGAGAGAACAAAGGCAGAGCTCACAGTCCTTAATTAAGAGGATGAAGGAAGGCAGAGGGGATGCTGACAGGAGGTGACAGGCTCATTGAAAAGAAAAAGCTACATCCTGAGAATGGGGAGATATTATAGACAATTCTTTGAGGCTTGCTGAAGTGCAAAACTAATCCGTATCTCACTACCTCTTTTTGTTAAAAACTGCTTTGTCCTTAACTATTTACTTAATACTGCACAAAAGCAGCTTATAACTTCACATCTGAAATAATACCAAGTACAAATTCTGTTTTTCTTTGCCAAAAGACTTTGGTAGGACATGTAGTCCCTTGATTACTAAATGCTTCATGAGTAGCTGTCAAGGAGTCAGCCTGGGAATAGGATTTCCCTGGTCCTACATGCCTGCTGTCTGAGGTTGACATACCACACGTTTCAAAGTCAGCAAATCTTGCTGTCCAGGTGGCCTGAGTGTCCTGGCCAAGTCCTCTAGCAGAGAGAGATTTCACTGGAACCATGCTGGCAAGGAGAGAGCTTTGCTTTGTGGGACAAAGATGGGCTTTTCTGTCATTGCCCAGGGGCTCTCTGGCATCAAGGGCAGCAAGACAGAGGAAATTTCTGGTGTATTAGCAAAACCAAGTAATGCATTTTAAATAATCCCCAATCCCCTAAAAAATAAAGAGAGAGTCACTGATAATCATTTTGGCATAAACTGATTTTCTGCTGCCCTCACCTGCTCTTTGTTTTCTCTGTGGTTACAGAGCCTTTTCATTTCCTGCTTTTCCATCCTTCTTTTTGTTTCTCCCTTACTCCCCCATGTTTTTAAATATTAAGATGCTGGGCTCTGTGCAGCTGTGATATTCACCAAAATAATTTTCCCATCTGTAGTCAAGGGAGCAATTCCCATCTCTGGAGTCTCATTTCTTCAGGGAATCACCAAGGACTTTGAAGTCACAGCGCAAATGCATATTCTTCAATTTCATTTCTCCTCCCTTGTCTTTACTGCCTCATACCTGTGGCTGTGACGAGTTTGGTGTCCACACTGACAGAAATTGCTTGAAGGACCCAGTTCCAAGGCAGGCTGAAAATACCAGGGCCCCAAGCAGGGGTAGTGCATCTCCAACCCTGCCTTGGAAGGGCTTGCAGAGAGCCCGTGTGATGTGGCTGCCCTGTGTCCCGGCATGGGGGCTCCGTGCTCAGCACCACCGTGCACAGGTGAGTCCCCAGCAGGTGTGGACTGTTGAAATAGAGATTTTGGAGTTCACTTGAATTAGCAATATGAATTGTGCATTTAAAGTTTAGTCTGTAGAACTATGTGTTGAAGTTTAACCTTTTTACTTAAGAAACCTCTGCCATGGTACAAAGGGCATAGGAAAATGCAGATTTCTGAAGTTTCTTGCATAAAGAACAACACCAAGAGAAGACCAAGAGATACCAAAAGCCCAGATAAAGAAGCTCCTCTGTCTCCAAGCTAATTAAGGCCGCAGAGTATTCAGATAAGAACCAAGGGACCAAAAGCACATGCGCAAAGGAAAAAAAGTTCAAAAGTTCAGTCATGAGGAAGACTACAATCTTCAGCCTCAGAGACCCCCAGAGACCCCCGTGCGACCACCACAGCCAACAACGCATGGCCAGAAGGGCGTGGATCTGATCACCATACGAGGTGAGGAGAGGTGGGGCCAGGGGTTGAATATGCATGGAAAATTTGTGCAATGTATTGCATATGGAATACCTTTGTGAATAAAGCTGTGGGACAGCCTGAGGCTTGGGGCACAAGTTTTCACGAGAGCTATCTCACTTGTGCCAGGGCCCCAAATACATACCCACTGCATAACTAAACCTGGTTCTGGAGTTCATTTATTCCACATATCGCTTCACTGTCACTGGCAGAATTGGGGACAGGTGCTGGGTGCTGGGCAGTCCATGGCACAGCAGGCTCCCTTCCCAGCTGGGGCTTGGACTCCTCAGGTGAGGCTTTATTACAATAATAACCACAGGACTGACTTGGTTGTTCTTGGTAAATTCCTGTAATGTTTTTAATTGGTTTATGATCCTGCGGAGAAAGAAGCGAACTGTTGAAGTAGTAAAATTTAAGCACTGCTGAAGTGCTGTTTTGTGGCTCTTGAGTTGAATGGCAGCCCTAGCTGAAGAGGAAGGCTCATTTGTAAAGCTGCCTCTTTCTTTTCCACTTTCTAAAAACTTTTATTAACAGAACAACTGTTTCATTAGCACACTGATTAGCTGCGAATTTCTCAGCTGTCGGAGATGTGTGAAGGACAAGCTTTTAACACAAAAGGAGCAATCAAGGGGAAGCAACTTGTTGCAGCATGCAGAACTGACTACTAAATGTTCTTACACTGTCCTATTGTATTTGCTCACGTGGAGAGATCCTGGTGCTCACCATCCAGGGGGCAGGAGATGGCAAATTGTACAAGGACCTAGGGAGCTCTGAAATACACCTGCTTCTGAGACATACCTGAGCTGGTTTTCCTTTTGTGTGTCCAAGTGAGCAGCACTGATGAGAAGATTGGGGTGCTGCAGGACAAACTGCATCCTCTGAGAACAGTGGGTACAAGCCCTGGCTGGGGCATCCCAGGATATCCAGGCCATGTGTCCACTCCCAGGCTGCAGACAGTACAGGCAACTCAGGGTCTGGCAATACTTGCAGCTACCAACCATCCTAACTCATGTATTTGACAAATGAAATGGGAACAAATGAAATTGTGGATAGTAAGAAGCTGGCAGTATGACAGAGATAATTTTATCTTTACTTTTCTCATCTGTGGGTGGTGCAGGACTTGGGACACATGGACTGTCCCAAAAGGTGTGACTTAATGCTCAGTGAATTCAGTGGGATTTTTTTTTTTCAACATAAAGGTTTTCATAGAGCTTTTGAGAAATCAAAAGGACATTTTCATTTTTTTAATTGTAATAGCACTGAATGCCTAATTTTCATGCTATGAAACTTCCTTTTTAAAAGCACTTTGATTTTTTTCCTCCGGAAAATCAAGTTTAAAAGTTATTAATTTAAAATTAGTTTAATTTTTATTTTTTAAAACTGAAATTAGACAAAAATATTTGCCCAGAGGCTATATATGAAATAATATCCTTTTAAATGACACCTCTTGTTTCTGGTACAGAATGGTCAGATTCTTCATCCACCTATGTCTGTGGTATCTTGGTATCAAAGTCAATGTTCTTCCTGCTCAGTATCTGTTATTTTCATTATCTATCCAGTCTTTTCTTTAATACAATAACTGACTTTTCTGGTGTGTGATTAATGCCCTTAAACAGGTACAGATATCAACTGACATGTATGGGCTAGAGGTATTACATGAATTATGCAGGCAGCTGGAGGAAGTTGACATTTAAATACAATTCCCTTTATAAAATTGATCTCTCATTTTTTCCCCTAATCACTCATTTATACTCCACTTTTTTTTTCACTCTGATCCTTCTTTTCTAATTAACTCTTTCATCTTCCTCTGAGAGCTTTTGCAGCCTGTCTACAAGCAGATCTGCTGAAAAAGCCTCTCTGCTGTCATTAGGAACAGCTCCAGTTTGTTTCAATTTATAAGGAATGATACACTTTGTGGGCCATAATTTCGGAAGAAATCATAAATATGGAAAGGTACCATTGAAGGAAATTTTAACTGCCATTTTACAAAGCCCTCAGCTTTTGAGCTGTGCAAAGAAGGGGTTTATACTACACCACACTGTCCCAGAGAACTTGCAGTCCAATGAACAGAGGAGGTGGGGTGACAGGATTTTTGCTTGCAGCTGAAGTAGCTGTTTGTATCCAGGGCCAAGTAGAAGTACCATGTTTTTTTAGCTGCTGATCCTAGTACCCTCCAAATTAATTGCACTGTGCACTGTGAGTAGAAAGGTTGTGGTTTGTGGGATAAACCCAAAGTGATCTGTACTCTCGCCTTGTAATTATGTTTTAGTTACAAGGTAACCACCTAATTATTCTTTTTCATATATGTAATTAAATTGTAATACAACCAAAGGTTTTCCTGTAGGACTTATAACAATTGCAGGGTAAATATAGTTAGCTATTAGCAGCATATGTCTTAGCATGTCAAAAAGGTAATGTATACAATGTTGTTACTACCTTCAGCACCATATATATCACCTTTAATTACATGATGAAAAGCAAAACTTTACAATAGAACAAGTTTGTAGTTAGGTAAATCTAACTGGAAAATATGATGGTGTATCTATTAATATCCATAACTAAGCTTTACTTTTAGCAGATATAAATTCTGCCATATCTCTAGTGACTGTTCCGTAGTGTGGGTGTAAAGTAATAAGCTCCTTTGCACTAAGTGATAATCACTATGAGGTCCTGCCCTAAATTGCCTCTCAGCACTAGCAGATTATGAAATGTTTAATAAATGCATATAATGGGAGGAGAACTAGACCCCGGGGTTTAAATGAGACATGCTTATAGCAAAGAAATAGTTATGGTATGTTTAAAGCAGATTAAAATACATCTTAATGATTTCATTCTTCTTGTAGCCTTCTCTGTGTAAAGTTGTCTGTAACTATAAGTAGGGTGTGCCCTGGAAACCTTTGTGTGTACAGAAGTAACCTGGTGGTCTTAATGATGTGCCACCTTCTCTACAGGTGACTTTCCATTTTCCCTTTTCCAGAGTCTGTTGTTCTTCCACCTTCTATTTTTGCAGGCACAGAAAGAGGTGAGGATCTGCTCTGGCACTGGCATTTCAACTCTCTTATTTTTTGGTTCTAAATAGGGAATACTGACTACTGAACTCATGCTGTTTTTTTGGGGTTTTTTTATTGAAAGCAAATTTGTGGCCATTTGTGAGGCCCTTATCTACTATGATAATGGAGGCTGTAGTACTTAATGTAAATGAAACATGAGGGAACACATCTGTAGGAAAGTTTCTTGTATCATATGGAAGCTCTGATTAGAAGTTTTGGATGAAGGAATGCATTTCACCCTAATGGTATTCTGACCCTGCTAGTACTAGCGATGTATGTTATTTAATAGCCCTATGCAAGATAATTGGATTTAATTGAAGTGGGCAGACTTCTCAAGTAAGTCAAGATTCTGTTTCCAAAGGGCAAATCTAGCTGAGTAATCATTGCTGTTCAGTGCTCTTAGAAATCACAGTTTGGTAAACTCTACTTTCTGAAATTTGAGGGACACACCTGCATGTGTTTTCCTGAGATTCCCATTTCCCTTGCTCTGGACACCTGCTCTGGCTGTTCCTGGCTCAGTTTCATCTAGTTTACATCCTCATTGTAGGGACATGCTTCTTTCCTGCTTAACATGTATGTCGCACACAAATTATGCAAATTATGGTGCCTCAGCAAGGTCTGAGTTTGTAGAGAAATCAGGATGTCTGTGTGTGTTTGAGCATGGGAATGTGCCAATGTATTTTCCATGCATGTGTAAGAGATGGGAAAAGAATTGCAGCTTGTTAATGAAATGCTTCTTCAAGTGTATTTTTACTTTTTTAAGTCCAGATTTTTAAAAGTGCTATGAGAAACAACTGTCACCCCCGTCCCGGGAGGTGACACAAGAACGACACAGAGCAGCTCTGGTGGTAGCAAACTGAAAAAACTTTTTATTAAAACATCTGACTCCATATTTATATCTTTTTAAAATCCCAGTGTCATTGGAGGGTTACAGTGCCACCTCCTCAATGTCACTGGGCAACCTAACTGTCTGTCAGGTTGCTTGTCCTCCATAAAGGAATGCAAAACAATGTTATTTACCTAAAGTGCATGAGAAAGTTTGTGCAAAGAATGCAAACATCAGAAGGCTCAGTAAAACTTGAGAAAATCAGGGCGACAAACAACTGCTCACTTCGAAAATTTAAAAGGTTTATTAAACCTTGAGAAAAAAATACAACAAAAGGAAAAAGAAAACATAAGGAAAAAGTTACAGCACTGGGAACTGCCTCGTGTATACCACAAGGCCAGTTTGATTTCAAGATGGATGCTCAGTGTTTTATAGCCCTGGGGGTTGCATCAGCCAGCCCTGGCCCCTCCCAGAGTCTGTCACTCAGCTCTTCCCTGCCGTTCATGGCTGCAGATCGCTCTCCTGTAGCTCCATTGGAGCTCAGGTGTCGTCACCGCGCCCCCTCAGCAACAAGCTTTTCCATTCCCAGCTGCCCATGGAAGGGACACATGTGCACACCTTCTTTCACCTGTCCTACACAACCCAGGCTGTCTGATGGTAACAACACAGAGGGGGGGAAGGGAACTGTGGGGAGAACAAAGGGCATTTAAACTATAATAACATAGTTATACATCACTAAAGCTTTTCTTAATATTCACACCATGGTCATCCCTTAATTGCAAGAGCCAATCATCTCATTATCCATCTATAACAGTGCCCAAGGTGTTAAGTGGTTGGTTAAGTTCTAGTTACCTAATGTGTACTTACTCTGGGCTTTGATATGGGATTCCTTTACAAAAACTCTGTTTGGAGGGCAAAAAGGGAACAGCCAAAATCACAAGTCAGTGCTGAACTACCAGTCCATTTATTATGCTTAATTTTTCACAATGACACATGTTATGCCATTTGGAGAGGTAGGATTCCCTAGGTTCTCATGAAAACATGAGTCGTGCTTAACTTTACTTTGCTTGGGAATAATTATGCCAGTGTTGTATGCATGTTTTCATTTCTCCCTTCAGAGGAGTGCTGGACAATCGTCAGATGCCAGTAACTGTCAGTAAACTCCTTCCTTTTGAAAACCACATAGTTAGTTTCTAAAGGTTTCTTTCACTGACGTGGCATAAATGTGATTAAATATATTGTATTTAAGTTACAGAATCCCTGAGCTTTTAATCTTGGTAAACCTGAGAAGTTAAACACCTCCTATGGCTTTCAGAGCTTTATTCCATCCAGAAGAAACCATCTGCTTTCCACAAAATATCACTCTGTTTCCTTGATCTCTTCAAATTAATCCTACTGTGATTAACTTCAATCCAATTAAAAAGAACATGTAGGCAGCTGCACAGGTCTGATTACATGTGGACATGATAGTAGGGTTCCTCATGGGGGAACCAGATTAAAGGCCAATATGTTATGCTAGAAGAGGCTGGTAGCAACACTTCGAACTCTGGTATCCTGGTATGACATGCAGTATATAATAGTACCATACTTGCAAGCTATAAAACTCCTTGCAGTCAAGGAATTTAGAGGTTTTCATGTGAGCATATATCATTACACATCCTCTAAAGATACTATGAGTGAGCATTTATGTCTATAGCAAGATCTTGAAATAGGGCTTTATTGAGTACAAAGGACTAAGGCGTGATGGAGGGGACAGGAATTCCACACTTCATTTCCATGAGCCTGTGGCAAATAGTGTCTTCCTTGTTTATTCTTATTGAAAATGCCAAAAAAAGAGGTATTTAGGGGCCTAATGTTTGCTGGAGCTTTTTTTTTTGTTTTCACAGAAAAGCATGCAGAGAAGGGGCAGAATTTTAGGTACAAGTTCAGGGAAATGATCCTGCACCTCAACCCCCAGACTCATGATCCTCAGGGTCTTGTTGTGGGAAATGAGGCATGCAGTTTGCCACAAAAATCTGTGTGGATCCTGCATGTTCCTCTGCACTGCACTTAGCAGGCTCCCAACATTGCAAAGCCTTGTTCCACATCACGGAGGAATTACCATCAGCTTGTGCGGATAATTTAATGAGAAGCACTTCAAAAACGTTTATTGTTATGAATCATATTGCCATGAATAGCCCTGCAGTTGGTGGTGGGCCAGACTTGGAAATGGCTCGGTGCCCAGCGCATCTGCTTTCAGATACCTAAGTGGGGAGTTTTGGTGGCTGGGATTTGATTGTTCCCAGGTGGAACTGCTGGAGACTATCCTGCCTTGAAAAGGAAGCAAGAGCGAGCCCAGTTTTGGAATTTTTTTTAGCATGTGTAAAAAGAACAGGGGGGAAATTTTTGAGTCATCTTTGAAGGACCTGGCCATGGTGTGAGCAAAGCTACCCCAGAAACACAGCTATAAGACAATAGGAAGAGCAGAGCACTTATGAATAATGAGTCCAGCATTACAAATTAAGGCTGAAAGCTTTTATGATTGAATTGGTAGCATTGGATATTAAATGTTTTACTGTGATTGGTTTAGAGTTGTTTTTTTTTTTTTCATTAGGGCTGTTTGTATATATATCCATAGCTTGTCATTAGTGGTTAGACACTGATTTGTAGCAGCACAAAATTATTCCATTGAATGGCACTGCAGCTCCTATTCTTTTTCAACATCTTCCTTCTTTCCTTCACTTCCTTGCTCTTTTTTTAACTAAAAAAAAAAAAAAAGAAGGCGGAGAAGACCATTACCACACTGATTTATGTAGATACAGCCCTAATTCAGCCTGGTGTTCCAGCAGTCGCATAAAAATGATTCAGTGCCACGATGTTTGTATCTTTAATAGCTTCTGGGATGGACGGAATCCTTATCCTAGTAAGGCCACCTCTGAAGGACTGGAAACGTGCAGATTTTTCATCTGAGTTGCTCTGAGTATTAGAATGATGAATCAGTGACTGCTGAAGCATCTAATTCAATTAAAGCTCTGCATCAAAGAATTGTGGTTGTCAACATTAGCTACCAGGTAAGGATCCTGTTGATCTGAATATTTAAGATGATCTTCAGAGATTTTGAAAGCAGATGGCAAATATCCATCTACTACTGATCCAGCCTTCTGCCAGGAAGAAATACAGAGCTAACTAGTTGCTATCTGATTAAATCTGAAGATTAGCAAGAAATCTAGAATGTGCTATTTATGAGTCTGGCATATTTTTGTCTTTTCCACTAAATTTGTATGTAGTTCTCTTGCATGTGTCATAATTGTTGTTCTCTGGGTTACCCTGTGTACAAACAGGATATGCAGAAGTGAAAAATATAAAACATTCCTTATAGGTTAATGCCCCTAATAGAACTATACAGTCTGAGCATTAACCCATTTACTACTCCAATTAAACATCCAAATCTTTACTGGCCAAGCTGTAGGATGGGGACATCTTCCATTGCTCCTTGGACCAGGGTTGTTTCTTGGGGGTTTCCATTCCCTGAGTCTTGTCTTGCCACCACCATCTTACCCTAACAGTTTTTCACGTCCACACTCTGTACTGCTTTCTCTCCCCAGCTCAAAAAATTGCACTCTCTGCTTTCACTTTTCTCACCTTGCATGGCCTTGTGGTCTCATGGATTTTCTCACACCATAACATTTGGCCCAGTAAAACACACCTGAAGCAAAACAAGAGCAGGTGCTGAAATACAGCCTTGCCATTAACATTTCCCTCATCCTTTCCAACTTTCTTCAAGCATTGACGGCACTTTGAATCAAATTGTTTCCAGATACTCTTCAGAGTAAAAAATGGGAGGTTGGCCTTGAGTTCCCTCTTCCTCAGAGTTTGCAAGTCCTCTGCCTGGGCACTGGGATACCAAAGCAAAGGGAGTTCTGTCTCCCTTGGTTTCCAGTATAATTGTGCTGCCTTGTATGTACTGTTAGCCCAGAGACAGCTCTGTTATCTCTGAATAAGGCATAACAAAGTTTCTCTGTGGAAATCAGCCTTTCACTCCACCAACAGTGTCTTTATAGGGATATATTTCAGCATATATGAGGAAGTTCATATGTACATGTTTAAATAGCCAGATTTCCTAAAGCACTAAGCGGTAATATCAGCTGAGATGCCTTAAGTAAAAATTGTAGAGACTAAAGACAATGCAGTATTCCTGGATTTTGGAGTTGGTTGGAGTTGCTTTTCTTTTTTTTTTTTTTTTTNTGTGCATTAGGTTTTTGGTTTTGCCTCTTTTTTTTTTTTTTTGACCCTTAACTTGTTTAATTCGGAGATACTGGTTGGTTAGCATATGTTATAGGAGCTTATCTCACTTCTGGGTGTTATTTATGCTGTTTAAAGTGGCCCAGTACAGACACCAGATTTTGCAGTATATGGCTTCAAAAGTCATTAGATGAGATTCTGTGAAGGTGGATGCTGTTCAGATAGTGCACCAATATTATCTGACTCTCCTCTTCCACACATGCAAATAAAACAGTCATAATGCCACAGAGGGCTTGAAAGTTACAATGACTTAAAACTGCTGTTGAAAACAATGTCTTTGTCCCCTGTACAGAAAATAAAGTGAAGAAGGACCTTTAACTTTGCACAGGGACTTTGTTAGGTAGGCTCAAGAGGTGTTTTTGCCATTTTCCAGAGCTATCTTGCAAACATCATGGATGAAACTCTGCCATCACTTATCTGGCAGAACTGGTTTGAATATCTGAGTTACTAGGAGGTTACCAACAAGTAGGTCATTCCCAGTGGTCTTCTTTTCAAGGGCTGAAAGATCCCATGCAAAGGCAGATGAAATGAAGCCAAAGTGAGTGCTGGTTAGCTAAGGAAAACATTCCTCTCTGTTGCTGTCAATCATGTGCACAGAAAGAGAGATTCAATCATAGTGAAGACATTGGACATTCAGCTCAGCTTGATTTTTTAATTTTATAAACAGTAGGAGGTTCAAGAAGAAACAATGGGGAAAAAGCAGGGCTATAAAATCAGAAATAGACTCAACTTTTGATTCCTATGTCGTTTATATCCAAATTATTTACTCAGTCCAGAGAGCCTGAATTTCCACCATTTTCCATTTTGAGCAGCTGTGACAGCAGACTCCATGAAAAAGCCCTGCTTTAAATTAAATCAATAAATTCACACGTCCTTTGTTGTTTTTTTCCCTCCCCTCTTATTCTGCTATGGCAAATGTAATCCCACATAGCATTTTGTGCTAGAAACAACATGAACTGCAGAATAACCTATGCAGTTAGCAAGATAAAGGATCTGCCGTTAGTAACCCCATAGCTCCAGATTCCCATCCTGCTCAGCCTCACAGATCAATATTGCAGAGATAACCTTTACTTGGGTCCTGGTTCCTACCTGCCTCCTGCAGGAGCTGTGTGGACACTGAAGGTTCTGCCTTTCTTGCTGAAGAATAATTTTTAAAGACAATGACTATAATAGTAATTATTTCTAATCAGATATTTCAATGTCAAAAGCAATATTTTTTTTTCTCTATTTTAAAAACTCCCTACAAAAAGGTGACATTTCCGATACTGAAAAAGTGCTGCCTTATTTATCAAATGTTGAAAACCACAGATTTATTCCAGTTAGCATCGATTTGTTCAAAACTGGAAAAAGAAAAGCAATGAAAATTTTGCTTGACCAAAAACCTTGAGCACCTCAGTACTTTTGGGTATTAGGACATAATGTTTTTGTCCAAGCAAGTTAAGCACAAATTCCACTTATTCAGATTCCTCAAAATCTCCATGCTTGATGTTTTCTGTGGACTGACTTGAGACTTTCTTAGCCTTTGCTGCCTGGACACACCGGCTTTGGGTGAAATCTTTATACTTAAAGTCCAGCAGGCAGAATCCCACATTTTTAAAATCCTATCCAGTGGACTTGTCAGTATTCAAAAATGTTTTTTAAAGAGATTAAAATCTCTTTGGTAATGTTAAGATAGTGTTCTTGAATTAAGAAGTCCTCTGTTCTCTGTCCTCTGTCGGTACCGTGTCAGAGGCTCTGTGCAAGTTTTCCTGTTGGCAGGGCCTGATTAGTGTCCAGGATCTTCTGCTTATTGTTGAGCACCCTCTCCTGGCTCTCTGCTATTTGCACACAAGTTATATCATGGATTGAGTGCTCTGGAATAAACTGCAGTGCCCAGTTGAGTTTAGGAGAATGTCTGCTCAAATAATATGAGATGCTGGTCTCCTTAAAGCATACTTGGTTTTTAACTACATAGCTGATTTGCAGCCAAGAAATCCTTCTAGTGGTGAAATACCTCAGTAAGGATTTTTTCTTGCCTCTAATGCTGCTTCTAATTGATCCCAGAAAAGCACTTGCAGACAAGAGAATACAATGCATAAGGCACAATCTGATAAGGGCATGATGCCCAGCTGGTAAAAATGTTGTTTATTGGGTGACTAAGCCTACACATCTCTCAATGGATGTTATCTTTCTGTAATACCTCTAGTGGCCTAAAGCTTAATCTAGGCATGAATTGGTGTGTCATAAAGCAAGGGATTTTTGCTGGGATTCTTGCAATAAACAGCAGCTAGAATGAAAATAGGAGGTGAAGCTGCAGGGTTACCACTCAGTTAAGAGTTACAGTATGAGAAACCATCATCTGATTTTTGGATCTCATAATAAATTGGGCTGGAGCACATGAAAGTGCTCTTGCATTATGTGACTGACTGCTTGCCATGGCTAAAACAGTCCAAAACTCTTTAAGTCACAGCAGAAAGGGCAGAAATTTTCACTCTTTGCTGCTCTCCTGTTATTCCACAGCCACACAGCCAAGCAGCATTACTGCTAAATTTAGCAGCTCCTGTGCACCTCATCTGGATCCATCCAGTGGCTTCAGGTGTCTAATGAAAGCACCTACTTATATAGGTCTTGGTCATTGTCCCCTTCATAGTTTGTAGGAGTTCAGAGAGAAGAAATTCTAAATTTTGGCCCTTTATGGATTTGTGGGAGGCTCTGCTGTTGTTTACAGCCCATGTCCCTCCTGGCTTCAGAGAGGTATTTTCTCTTTGGGGCATCTTGTACCTTGAGGTAACCACCACTGCACAGAGACCAAGAACCAGGCTCCTCCTAAAGGTGCTAACAAGACATTAAAAACAGCTTCATAACCAGTTCCCTGAGTGCTGACAATTTTAAACATGAAATTTAAGTGTTTCCAGGCTGGTTTAAATTTGCAACATCATCCAAAGTCTCTGTGATATTTGCTCTAATTATCCTGTTAAATAAAACATTGATTTAGCAAGGAGTTTCTAACATCAGTCCCTCTCATCTTATTCTCAGGCGCCACACTTGCCCAATTTGAGGAAATCTCAGAGGAAAAGGATCTTTCTGAGCACTGGGAACATTGTCACTGAGCATACACCAAAGAGTAGGATGCCAATTTGCAGTAGCTGAGGATTATACTCCAACATTTCTTGTTGGAAATGCACTCTGTGGCTCTGTATTCCTATACAGCAAGTATGACCCTGGCTTTTATGGAGGAAAGCCATCATTTCTCCTAGATGCTATCGTGGGACTGTTTGGTGTAAGTAAAGATATCCTGCTCAGCTCTTTGATTTCAGCCTTCAAGCCAGCTTTCATTTTGGATTACCCTCAATTAGAAGGTACTTTGAATTTTTCTGCTGTTTAATTGGAAGATGTGAATAAAGAAGCAGATAGAAACAAAGAGAATACAGAAGTATTTTCAGGTTATTGCAAAATGAGAGCAGTGGTGTTACTGAATTCAAGTGGATGCGAGCAGGGGCTGTTTCAATTTATGTGTGACTTTGATACATGCAAAGACACCAAAGTCTTAAGGTTTTTAAGTTAAGAGGCTCAAAGAATAAATTTACTGCAGCTGAGATCTGAAGCAAAATACTTTATTTCCTTTGTATGTGTAAGAATACACCTTTTTAACTGCAAGAGAAACTCCCTAATTTGTAATAATGAGATTAACTGGAAGAGTAGCACAAAGAGAGACACCATGTCATGAAGTGTTCTTATTTATATATTTCACAACAGAAGCAATCATCCCAGTTTTGTCTGTTTCCTAAATCACTCGGATGGAGTTTCGTCAGGAAGGAATAGTAGTTCCATTGAGTTGCAGAGGACTGTGTGCAGCAAACTATCCATGTTTCTTTCCAGCTCGAGTAAGCAAAGAATTGATAATATGTGGCCTCACTGTAGTCATGTCTTGGCTAGACAATGCTTATTGCTATTGATTAACATTTTTGTCAAGTAATAGAAGCTAGGAGAGGCCATTTTAATAGGTATGGAAAAAGACAATGAGACAGAAGGCTTTGGGGTTGAAGGCCAGAGTGGGAGCAGGTTGCTTGCCCAGCTGCAGGGCTGATGTTTTTCCTACAGGCTTAATGCGCTGCACCGACCCCCTCCATGCACACAGAGCAGTTGCAGAGTGAGAAAAGCCCATTATACTTTCCCGTCCACCTGTAAAATCCCTTGCAGGATCCTGGTGCGCAGCAAGGCTTTCCCAGCTCGCTTTGCATTGGCACACCAGCCCCTGGTCGGGAGGAACTTGGCAGTCCTCCACTTGGCAGAGGCAGCAGAGCACAGCCAAGCTGCAGCCGCCGAGGAGGCCCTGCATCTTGGAGTAAGTGAATTTGCTCGGCTAATTGCTCGCAAGTGCTCCCTCCGAGCACCTGTAAATTGTTAAGTTTAATAGGGTGGCAGCTGTTGCCGGCTGCCTGGGTTCTTGCTGCCTTGGAAGTAGTTGGGAGATGAGAGCAGCAACTTGTGGCGTGATTATCCTTTTCTCCATTTCCTCTCAATTTCACTGTCATTTTCTTCTCTCTTAAGAGCGCTTAAAAGCATTTTTTGCTCCTTATAATACCCACAGGAGCTGTTGTGAAGTGCACTTTTTACGTTTAAGGTTTCAAAACCTAAAATCTCTGACTTTAAGAGGTTTGGAAAGTGGTTTAGTTGGAAGACTGCTGCTGTGCAGACACCTGCAAAACATTGAACTTAAGCTGGCACAGCTGGAGGGAGGGATGGCTCAGGATGATGGTGGTTACCCTGTTGTGCTTCAGTGCCCTCTGTCTCCTGTAGGAATGAGAGTATGTTGCTGACTGAGTAGATGCCTGAATATTTGGATGGATCTGGACTTTGGTTTCGAGAACTTGATAGCTGTAGTGGGACAGTACTTTTCTGATTTTAGCATCCTAGTACCCTAGTAGGAGGGAAATAGAGTCAATAGTAATAAATGAGAGGTTCTTTTAGTTGTGCAAGGAGTGGGAAGAATGTAACACATCTATCCATGGGAGGTACTGTGCTGGAGTAACCCTCAATATGCAAAGGGTAGAGGGAGATGAAGCTCTTAGTGCAGGTACCTCCATCAATTCTCAAAGTGTGTAGAAGAAATTATCCTTCTGGTACATTACAGATAACCAGGAAGGACTGTCAGGAGATGCATTGCTCTGAAGTGTAGCTGGGCTTGTCAGAACCCCTTTGCCACTCCTGAAGTAGGTAAGGATTGTTGCCTCTGCAGTTATAATAGTTGAGTGCAGGAAACTCAGGTAAGAATTGGGATCTCTGGGCTTTCTAGTCTCACTGTTTCTGCAGGACAGAAGTGTGTGTAGGTCTGGAGTGCTCTAGCAAGCTCTGCCTTCACGTGTAGGTTTGTCTCTCCCTGCCTTTTCTATTCTAGGTTGGAGCCATGCCATCCCATGCCATCCCTGTGGCAGCTGAATCTGTGTGCTTGACCCACACAAATAAACAAGGTGTTGAAGTTTATGGGAAGATCCCCTGGTATAGGAGCATTGCCTGTAGCCTTACTTTAGAAAAATCAACTTTTGTGTTAATGCACTACTGGTCAGAGAGAAACTCCTGACCCTGGGCAGTCAGACCAAGACAGGGAGGATTCTCCCCTCCCAGCAGCCAGGCAGAGCAGGAATATACTCTGTCTGGTGTCACAGTGATGCCATGGCACAGCAAAATCCTCAGGAGTCACTGGGAGGAGAGGGCAGGGGATGGCCATACACAAAAACCTGACTTTGTAATATGGTTGGTAGGATGCTGTGCTGGAAGGGTGTGGGGGAGCCTGGGCCCTGCTTCCCAGCACTGTCAGCATTTTAAAGTCAGCATATGAAACAAAGAACAACAGGTCTGTTCCCCTACTCTGACCCAAAATTAGATGACAAACAAAGGAAATGTCCAGACTAGTGAGCTGCTGAAAACCTGTCCATGGGTTTTGGAAATCAATTCCCCCTCCTTTGTTTATTCTTATACTTGCTGAGTGGCCAGGGTCTCCTCTTTTTTTTTTTCTGAACACAGATTGCCTCTCCTTGGCTTTGAAAGGAGAGTAAGTTTAACTGGTGTGATAATAAAAGGACAAAGCCTGTCATGATTAATAGTCACATGAAATCATGTGTGAAGAACATTTAGGTATAGCTATCCTCAGGAGAGAAAAGTTTCCCAAATGTCTTAACAGAAAGAAGGAAAAGGGACAATATGTCTGGGATTCTGTGTGATCAGTCACTTTGCACACAGACAGAAGGTAAGGAATATTGCTTCCCACAGAGAGCATTTGGGGGGGGAATTGACAGTGAAAGGGTAAAAAAAAAGTTTGTGAAACATTTACAAAAAGTTTTTAGCTTTTGCTAAACTTTGGAGCAGCGCTCCACTGGGACCTCTTCTAGCCCAGGGGCTGCTTTTGTTTAAAATCATTAATAGCCAGCTCAGTTTCTGCCAGTGTGATTGGCTGAGCCAATATAGTCCTATTAATTTGACTGAGCTTGAAGATAGAGAGGAAATATAAAAACCTCTTCAAGTTGCTGGTACCTTCTGGGATCTCAGGCATACAGAGGTCTTGAGAAATTTTGGCAAATTCATACCTGGGGAGAAAATTTGCTAAGTGGTTCACAGGGGCTTACCTGCATCTTAATGGGTAGTGATCAGGCAAAATGTTGCAGAATGGTTTCAGCATAAATCCTATGAGGTCTGATTCTTGTTTTTAGGGGAGGGATGTTACTCCATGAATAACCTAGCCTTTTATCTGGACTTTCAGAGCTTGCTGATATTCTGTCCAATTTTTACAGTGTAAATAAAATTGTTTTGGATGTTTATCACCCCAATCAGCAGCAGTTGTAAGTTATATAGCCCAGATAATAGTGGTGAGATCTATTGAAATGCTGCTGGGCTATAACTCAGGAGTAGCTTCCCTAGCCTGCTTCCTTCCCCTGCATTTTGTTGAGTGGTTAGGAGCACCTGTCCATTGACTAAGCTCTTTCCTCACCCTAAAAAAAAAGCGTGTGAATTAATAGAGCAGGAAAGTGAAAAATTGCCCTTCTAGTTTTTGAATTATTGCGAGGTTTGCTATCTGGGTTTTGCTGCTCCCTGGAATGAAGTGAGGGTTTTAAATTGCTGTCTCTGGTTTTTACCTGGAATTCTGCCCTAGTCAAACTCTACAGTAGTGTTCATGTCCATTTCCACAAAGTCTTGAATATACCAGTTCAAAAGCAATTTGTATCTACTAATTATCCTGGTGCCTTTATGCTTGGCTATGAAAGTCTAGAAATCCCCAAAGCATAGTTCCTGCCCAAATTGCTGCTCTCTGTGCCTAAAATTCCAGGCAAGGAGTGGATTCAGGTATAGACCCATCAACTGCTGAGAGAGAGAGATAGTACTGGGAGGCATGTGACACAGCAACCTCAATATGGGCTACTTTACCATTACCAAGGGTGCCCTGAAAGGATGCATGTGCAAGGAAAGAGGATGGAAAACAGCTCAAGGAGAGATGACAGAGCTTTTATACTGCATGTAAAAGGAATGAGATCTAGAGGGTTCAGCTGTCAACTAAACTCCAGAGAGGACAATGCTCTGCTGGTAGAAGAGGATGATAGAGTTTGCTTGTGTGGGTGTGTGTTAATAATCAAAGTGTGCAACAATTTTCCTTAATGCGAAACATGTACCTTGATCAGCAAATTATCTGCTTGCACATTAAATTATGCACTGTGATCTCTGAGGTGTATTAAATATTGAAATCAGAAATTTTATCATTAATGGAAAGCTAATGAGCAACAACGATATTATGTGCCTCGGTTGACCTTTGTCAGAAGCAACCCATTGTAGTTGGAAGGTGACTTTTCTGAGTCTCTGGTGGTAATATGCCAATTATTTCAGTTATCAATGCCCCTGGAGGCTCCAAGTGCCTACCATGGATGTTTTACCTCAGACTGTGTATGGAGCAGGGTTTCTCAGTATATAGATAAAAGCCAATTTGAACAGACTGGAGGAAAGAGAGACCAGTTTTTACCATGCAGATTTATAGCTAAAGGCATTCTACCAGCTTCTGTGTTTCAGCTTCTTTCATCCAATGAGGTCGCTTTTAGGATGTGCAGTTTCTTTGGACTTTGGGTAATAGAAGCACAAGGTGATGCCTTCTCCTACAGTTAACATGTAGGTGCCTAAATTAGAATAAATACATATGCAATGTATAAAGTGCCTGAGGATGACTCCAGGTAATTCTGAAATGTTTATTATTGGGATTATTGAGCCATCAGAAATCCCAGTCAAGATCAAGGTCCCATTATAGCAGACTGCCTTTCCTGTCCCTGCTCTGCAGTTTAAACAGGTCTAGGAAAGTGGTGTGACTTTTTCAAGGACACTTAACTTGTCAGTGGCAGACCAGGAACTAAATTGGGATCTTCTGCTGTTTGGTTTACATTGAGGTACAGGTATTGGATAGCACATCATATATATCTATGTCTTACCTTTTACCTAGCAGTTTGGGCTTCATTTGTGGTAAAGGTTATCTGAATGGGCTTGTTGGAGCCCATGTGATTGTTGTGCCTACCCATACTGTCCTTTCAAAGTATCTCAGCATGTCCACATCATCCCTGTTTGCACCATGAAGTCTTTCACAAATGAAGGCTTTACAAAATGCTTTCACCAATGAACTAACCTGCTTTTCTCAGCCCAAGTGGATAAGCTGAAGCCACATTTTAATACAACTCTAATCACCCACGATTACAATCACGGCATGGCAGATGTCATGGGCTCACTGCTTGATGGACAGCAAGTCCCAGTTCCTGGTCTTTGTTCCTCAGCTGCTCTGCTGGCTGTGCAGCCATGTCTTTCCCCCTCCACTGCTTGGATCTGTCAGCAGGAGTGGGGCCAGGAAGGTGGTGGCACTGCTCACCCCATTGTGGCAAACAGTGCCAGGAGCCTGCCGAGCAGGTGTGTGCCTGTTGGTGAAGTTGGTATTGGCTTGCCTGGCAGGCTGACCCTGCCTACAAACACAGAGCTGGATGAGACTGTTTGTAGGGCTTAGAGATGTCTTGCTTTTACATCCCTCTCCATTGCTGCACATTATTAGACTCCCTTGACTTTTATGAAGGTCCTAAATTGCTACAGAAAACAGTGCTGTTTTCTGCTGGCTTAACTATTGCATTACTTAAGGCTTGTTTTTCAGTGCTACACTTTATTGCCTGTTAAGTTAACTGGATTTTTATCTCCTCTGCCTCTGAATGTCTTCTGTAAAAGTCCAAAGTAAGCCACAGCTTGCCCAGAGGAATATTCCAGGAGAGAAAAGGAAGAATTCAGGAACAATAATAATGTAAGTCTGGCAATCCTGCTGCAAAATAATACCACAAAAACATTTAGGCATGAAAGAGTGATTCCCTCCATAGATACCTACTTAGAGTACAAAAGAAAAAGCTCCCTAGGGACTTGCTCTCTTAGAAGAGATTGCAAGTCTAGTTTATCCTCTGTAGATGCAAGTGTATGTTACAGATAACTTTGAGGTGTGCTTTAATGGGGATGGTATTTTCTCTCATTCATTGTTCCTCATTCCTTTGCCCCCAAACATTGGAGAAAAATGGATTATTATTATACTCCCTTGGGTGTGATAAGTGCCCTTAACTGTGTTGAGGCAGCAATCTGCCCCTTCTTCCTCTCAGTCCCCAAACAACCCCTGTTTGATGTGGGGACAGAGCAGAAATGCACAAAAGCAATTGCTGTGGTAACCCCAAGCAGCATGGGTTAGGAGTGGGCAAAGGTTGTTCTCCACACCCTCTCTTGTAGAGGACAGGTCTGAAATGCAAAACTGGCATTTGATATCCTAGCCTGGTGGTTTATCCCTCACAGTTCAAAGATACTGGGCTGCATTCCTCCCTTGTTGGCTATAGTTTGCCTGAAGGCTTTTCTAACTTTACCCTGAAATATGTTCCCACAGACTGTTTATGCTATTCTAAGCCAACTAAATAAAAGCACTGCTAAGATGTTTGTGTTTCCTTGTTCAGCAGCCACTGGGCTCTCTATGCTACAGCAGGAGCAAGGGCTGCTTTGGGAGGGGAGCACACAGAGCTGATCCCACCAGAGCCCAGCCCAAGGCACAGAAGAGACACAGAGTCCCTCTACAAGGCTTGCTGAATGAGAGACAGGGGTTTTGAGAGAGACATCTATATGGATTGTAAAGATCTTCTGACAATTTGAATAGTTTGGGGTAGTGAGTGTTGAAGGAAGGTCTCCCAACACTGCTTTAATAGCCAAAGTTTGCTGTGGTGCAACTCAGGCTAACGGAGAGTGCTTGCACCACTTGTAGGGCTAAATGTGGCAGTAGGTTTTAATTTTCTTTTATCAGAAGTACTTGTGAGCTAACACTGAGGGCTGATCCAAGCTGCAGGCAGCTTGCAGGTAAGTGGTACGTATCTCCTGTTTGCTCTTCAGTGTGTGCTTGGTCATCAGCTGGGTGATTTATGTGAGGAACAATAAAAGATGGGTTCTGATAGTGAAATTTAGGGAGCAGCCAAAAGTACTGCTGAAGCTCTTGTTTTATTTTACAGGAATGTGAAGGATTCATTACTTCACAGAGCAAATAATATATTTTTTTTCACTGAACAAGTAATAAATGATGAGGAGGAAGAAAGATCTTTAAATAGCAGTGGGCTCTGTTCATGGTCATATTGCATCAGATGGAAGAAAAGATGAAAATCAATGAAGGAGTTTCAAGAACATCCAGGTAAACAAAAACTTGATGCAGGGATACAACCAAGGATAGTCCTAAACCAAGGCCAGACCTCGAATTAATGTTCCTGGAGATGTAGAGGGGCTGTCATGATATTTTATTCCTTTCTGCTTCTGATAGAAGAACAAAAATTCTTCTTGAAGGACAGGGCAATTTCTGTTGCCAAACACAGTATCCTGAGTAGCAGGAGTGAGACCTAAATCCAAAGGTTTCTTCTTTGGTTTGATATGTTTGATAGCTTCTAATCTCTTAACATTGGCTTGCTTTGAGTGTTTCAGTTTTCAATTGCATCTCTCTTAATTAGTTACTAAAATGATTAAAAAAGATAACTGAAGGTATCAGTTAATCATGAATATTAGGGTTCATAGAACAGATATTTTGAGTCTTTCAAAGAAAGCACAATAGTTTTTGGCTGACAGGGTGTGGTTTCAGTTCAAATAGTTAAAGAGGACGAGGAGGACACTGGCTGAGTGAAGACACTGGTGTGATCTTGTGCATAGATGGCTTTCATGGGCTCAGTATACAGGGCTAGGAAAGTGCCTTTGCCCTGTGTAAAGAGACTATGGTTGCATTTAAGCAAGTTAAAATATTAATTCAGCATGTGTGTGCCCTGAGATACCAAACTACTTTCTGGAAAGGAGCAATCAATAGCTGATAATATGAGAAAGAATATGTTTTCAAATATTCAAGAGCCAGATGTGCATTAGTTTAGCAATAGTCTGGCAGATCAGATTGACTTTTTAACTCACAGAATATGGGTGGTAACAGATGGTGTCCAGTTAAGCTGAGTTGCCCATTTCCATCCTGCTGTCTCCATCTTGATAATTGTGATAATTACACACCTTCTAACTTTAAATATCCTCTGACTTGTCTCATCATGTATTTCCTGCCATTCATCCCACTCCTGGATAGAGTATTCTGCAACTTTAATGCTGAAGAAATTTTACTCCTATCACATCTTGAAACTGTTAACAAAAAATATTATTATGAGACTTTTCTACTTATTCCAGAAGTCTCATTGTAAAGATGTCTTCTTTCTTCAGTGAAACAAAGAGCAGTGATTGGTGGCAGGCAAAGCATTCAGGTGACTGACCTGTGTTTAAACCACTGTTGTCACTTTTGTGCAAAGCTCTGTGATTGTTTGAATACTGGGGTTATGGGAATGGAATGGAAGCCGAGGATACCTCAGGAAATAAATGCTACTTTCTCTCTGTAGAGCAATTAATTCACCAGCTACCTGGGAGAGGACACTGTGCCCTTGGACTTCCTGCCATATAGAGGACATCAAGCTGGCCAGACTCCAGCTAGGACAAAAACTGTTACTTTGAGAGCTGTTTTCTGAAGCACCTTGTAAGATGCCCCTGATACTGAGGCTTGCAAGTCAGTTTGGTGCCTTGAAAATTATGCTGATCGGCCATAATATGTGTGTAGCAACAGTCTGAGGATGGGGGATGCCCCTGTCTTGGTTCTTCATTGGCCTTAGAGGGAGCCTAAGCTGATACCTGAGGCTCAGCATCTGAATTTTAGATAAGAGAACAGAGATAATTTTGAAAACTCAGTTGCATGTCCAGCTGCACTACTGAGAATTAGATTGTGGGTGGACAGCTCAAGAAGGCTGTGAAGACCTGAACACATTCTCCCCAGGTGTCAGCTCAATCTCTTCACCTCTTGGAATCGAGTAAGACCTTTCCCAGATATTTTTTGTGCCAGAAATTTTAACTCTTCTAAATTGCTGAGGAGAGAGCAGAATAGTCACCACCCATTAACCTTAGTCCTGTCCCAAGAATGCAGGTGGCATGTTACATGTTTTTAGTGTTGTACTTCAACTTTTTCTAGCTTCTCCATACGCTGGAGGCAGTCTGTTGCCATGTGCCCTTTGCAGAACTGGCCCACCTTTGTCCTATGCCAGGCTCCATGAGTGCAGCTCAGTCTTCCTGTCAAATTCCATTGTCATTCAATGACAAACTGGGCTGCCATGCCCAGTGAGGTAGAACAGAAAATTCTTCTCCCTTACACTGGTAAGAAGCACAACATGCATGTGTTTTGCACCATATTGCAGCTGCGAAGGGGGAGTTGAAATGACTGGTGGAGCTTCTCTTGGTGGTACTGATGATTTCTCTGTCCTTGAAGTTTAGGACTCCTTCCTTGAAGCTTTTCAATAAGACTTGACATGTTGGCATTAATTTAGTCTTCACTGAGGAACACAGAACACACTTTACAGATGTGCAAAAAACACTAGCTGGAGCTGCCCCTTCTCCAAGTCTCTAATAATTCTGCTTTGGGAGAGAAGGAAATTATTAAAAACCTGTGCTCCTGAATCCTTTCCCTGCCTCTGTCCTATGATGGGAACGTGTTACTGAAATCCACAGAGCTGGTGAGTTGCAAATTCCCTGACCAGGGCACTCAGTTTGGATGGCTCTGCTTCCCCCTGAGTTGCTCATGCAGCTGCCACTGGCAGGGATATGTGAAATGAGCAGCCCATAGTGCAGCCTTTCTGGGATATGCTGCAGCCAATTAGAAGACTGACGGAAGCAAGGAATTTTTTTTCTTTTCTAGGCTACAGAATATAGAGAAATAAATATTCAGGCTCTGTAGCTGCAAGTAAGCCCAAGGGCAAGGTCAAATGTAAAAATTTCAGTGACTTTTTGGTTGACCTGTAATGGCCTTTTCAGCCTTCTAGCATATAAGAGTCATCAGGCTCCTGGTCAGAGTATTGAGTTGTGCTTAGAGCTCACGCTATTTCTTCCCTGAGGCAAGATATTGTGCTTTGTGGTTATTCTACTGTAAAGGTCAAGCTGCTGAGGCATTAAATGCATCCCTCCTTTTCCTGTATTAGCTGTTTTCTCTTTTAGGTCTGCTTCCACGTTTGGGGTTTGTGCCTTCCCTGGGTAGTTACAATGAGTCTACTTCATAAGCAAGTTAAACACCTAATGCACTCTCATTCTGTCTATTTTCTTCCTCTGGTTTCACCAGCTGTTTCCAATCTTGCATATTGATATCCCCAGGAAGATAGTCTTTGTAGGCAAGTAAATTAAATTGAGTGGCAATGCTTGACACTAGGTTTATGGACAATTGGTGATTAAGTTACCTCTGAGAAGCATTTGACTCCCAAAGAGAGACACAATATATTGCAAATATGCTCTAGTGTTCTTCACGGGCTTTTCGTGGAGGTGGAGAGTTATAGGATCATAACTAATGCCTTATGATTAGCTGAAACTTTGTCTTTCAAAGAACAGGGTCTCAGCAGAAGGATAATATGGCTGGAAGTAAAATTATTGTGCTGCTTTGGGGATGTTGGGATGACGATGTTTTTTTCAGGAGTTTTTTTTCCCCTTTTTTTTTGTTTGGTTAGGGGCATGATGGTTGTAAAACTGCATTTAATGTCCCCTCTGGGAGATGATGCTTTTGGGATCTTGGAGTAAATTTGGGACCAGCCAGCACAGCCAAAGTGTAGTGAGAAACTGACATAGTGAGGATATGGTCATTAACCGTGTGTGGCCAGCAAGTCTCTCTGTAAATCAGGCTTCATTTTCTGTAACATTCAATATGAATCAGGAAATGAAGATTTTATCAGGGGGTTTAGGTTCATGTTTTCCTCCATTCTCTGAAATTAATATGTGGGAGGTTATCCTTGTATTTTCCTGCAGTCTGGCCAGGGTAAAAAAAAATTATTAGTGGGCTACTTTTAGTCCACCTTTTCTGACTCTTCAAAGCAGAATCATGTGTATGATGCTGAGCTTCCAGCCTGTAATCTTATGGTTAGACATAGCAGGATTACTTGTAGTTCTATTTGCTATTCAAAAGTTTATAGTTTTAGGACTGATAGCTGAATTTCTTTAGCCTTGAGTCCTGATTCTGCAAACAGTTCTTATCAAAAGGGAATTTTGTGCAGGTCAGGAACTTGATTTGCTTTTCTGTCTTTTAGTATAACCCTGAAAGCTGCCTTGATGATTATGGCCTTGTGATACAGCAAAGTGCAGCAAGTGAGCTTTTCTTTTTTATGTTGGTTGTTGCTTTGGATTTTAGTTTGGCTCATTTCCTAGAAGCTAGTAGCTCAAATTGGTTTGGGAATTGCTAAAAGACTGTCTTAGTGCCCTAAGCACCAAAATATCAGTCCAATCTCTTAGGTGTAGGCTTAACTTTTGACATGGTTTTTAGATTCCGTCATGCAAAATGGACTTTTGGGAACACCTGAGGATTTTATTCAACCACAGCCACATTTAGGGGCCAGTAGTACCCCTGGAAGTGGTGTATTTACTGACCCATAGCAGTGCCTCTTTCCCTGAAGATGAGGAGTGGGACACAATTTTAGCTAGGAGGTGTGTTGTTCTAACAGGATGTCTCCAGTATTTAGGATTGAAGGGTGCTTTTGTCCCTAAGTGTGCTGTTTGTTGGCAGTGTGGCTAATGCAGCTTCTCCAGCTCGCCAGTGTATGGATGAGAGAAGCTTGGAAGTGGTTTATGCTCACCCAGGCAGCAGCTCTGAGACAAGAGAGAAAGAAAGAAATGAAACGTTGTTGCTTTGCACACAGATTAAAAAGCTGCTGCAGACTGTTCTGCCCAGGACAGGATATGGCAGTCTGCAAAAGAAGAAATAAAAGAAGTTTGGGACCTGGTTTTGTTTCAGCTGGTGCCAAAATCAGTATTTGTAACTGAATGACTGATAGCAGGTCTTATATTCCTGCAAAACTTATTAGCATGGGAGATTTGGAAACATGTGCTCCTTTTGCTTTGCTTAATAAAACTCAGGTCACAGCAACTCTCAGAGCCTCAGTTTCTCATAAAATGAAGGGGAGACAATATTATTTATTCCATTAATGTGGTCTTTTGGGTTGGACTTACCCCTTCATCACAGAAGTTAATCATGTGGCAGTCTCTCTGTAGGTAACAGAGACAGAAGAAGCTCCAGAGAGCCAATGAGCCCAGCTGAGATCTGAATTGCTCTCTGCAGTTTCAGCTCTGTCAAGTGGCTAAAGGAGACATTTAAGCAAAGGCACATCCCTTTTACATAGCTTGCTTAAATGCCTGCAGGACAGTGGAATGAAAGAAGATCTCCTGAGCTACAGATAGTACTGAATTTACATGGCCTGAAGTATTTTCACTGGCTGTCTAGAATTTTGCAAGTGTAATACACCAGAGTCCCTCTTCTTGGAGGCACAAAGAGAGAGCACCATCCACATGATTAATCTCTCCCAGTAGCCTGTGGTTTCTGGAAGCTTATGCTAAAATTGTCATAAGGAAGAGAATTTTTTCTATTAACATGCAAGCAGCATTTCATTTCCGTGTGCTAGGTGTCATTTGGGGTCATTAAACTGCTCTTCTGCTGCAAATTTGGGGAAATTAGTGACTGACCTCATGCAAAACCAGAACTGGGATATTAGAAATCATAATTTGTAATCAAGTAGTGCCCTGAGAACTGCAGCTAATTAAAAGTTGTTTTTATTGGAGGGGGTTTGTTATTGTTGTTTTAGCTTTTTGTTTAAAGAGTCTGAAGTCTATTTCTTTCGGGAAGGCTTGCATAAGCACTTTCTAACCATTATAATGTCATTATATATGGGATTCATTACATTAGAAACATTAGGGGAGATTAAAAAGGATCTATTGGAGGCATTGGCTGAAAAAGAAAGGATAAAGACTAGTTGCAGTTTGAGCTTTTATTACGTGACTTGAAACAAATGTTGAAATATTGTATTTAAGCTAAATGTGTTTGTTGGAGGTAGCATTAGGAGGGAAAGCAAAGCAGCAAATACCACTCTCACCACTAAAGAAAAAAATCACAATGGCTGGGAACAGTGTGTTAATTAGCAAACTAATTTCCTTGTAGTCTAAGTGCATAACAAGTTTTAAATGCTTTCCGAATGGATGGTATCAATTGCATTTTGCTCCTTGAATGTAATTGTTTCCATGGCAATGCTGAGTTCTGCTGTACACAGATTATGTCTGTAAATCCTTCCAGTCATTTATGGGAAGTCTGTATTAGTTTGGCAGCTGACCTGTATTCAGGTTATATTTTCCTTTTGTTGCAGTTGTTTTACAGGCAAATGAACAAAAAGAAAAGTCACTGGAAAGGGGCCAGATCCTCAGCCCATCCCATTTGGCTTCATTTCATTGATTTTAGTGGATCTGTGCTGCATTACATCAGTCCCTGCCCTGTTCTTATTAATATCTTCTTTATATATGCAGGAAAAAGGGCTACAAATGTCATCTGCCTGATAATAGGCCATTGTTCAGGTCACTTTTAATTTGCTGCTTGTGAGATGCTATCAAGTAACCTCTTATTCCTTAGGGAAAGCAGGTAATGCCAGGGCAGTGCTGTAGAGCAGGTGATGCCAGGGCAGTGCTGGGCAGCTGCAAAGGATCAAGAGGGGACCAAAACCTTCATAGGGCAGTAGTGAGGGTGACCTGAGCAACCTGATAGTGTGAGAAAAGTCATAAAGGAAAAGGACTAACACACCAACAACTTCTGGTCTCTTTTAGGTTAAAGCAGCAGCGCATCTCCTTTTCTCTGACAGCTGTGCCTTTTCTCCTTGAGTTTTACACAAGGTGCTGTAAATACACCTTGCTCAGAATTCCTTTGCCCATGTAAATTAGAATCTTTGGTTTTTTTCTTCCAGTATCAGAAAGAATAGTCTGTGTTCAATAATTCTCTCAGGGCCCACGTTCTCTCGAAGCTTGGCTAACAATACTTAGTGGAAAGACAAATGAGAGGCAGCATTGTCTAAGGCCATTACTCTGGTCCCTCTAACTCAGCTCTAGACAGGTTTTTTTAGTTCTTGTCATACCTGGGAAGTATCAATGGACTGACAGGCAGTGAAGAGTGGTTGAGAAAATGGAATTTTGGTTCAGCAGCCAACAGGGTTGTTTAGTTCTTTTAGAAGAGTGGAGAAAAAACAACTGCAAGCACAGGCAGGTGCTGGCACCATTTCTGAGTACTTACACATAGGAGAAGTGTGGAGAAATCAGCTCCTACGTTTTCCTCCTCATTGCACAGGTATTTCCTTCCACTCCTTCATCCCCTTCAGTATGTCTTGCTGGGCTGACTCACTGGACTTCACTCTGATTCCTGTGCCCAGCCCTGTCATGCACAGCCATCCTTGTTTGTACTGTACATACACACACATTCTGTGCACACTTGGCAGGAATTCCCTGTTGAGGCTGTTTATCTGGACTTTGGGGTTATTCAGAGATTTATCTCTAGCTGTGGCTTGGAGCCTTTTGAGGTACTGAAGTAGCACATTTTCTTCACTGGAAGGGATGCTAACCATACCATCCAGACCTGCATTGCACCCGTGCTCTAACAAGGCTAGAGGAACCAAATACCTTACAGACTCCCCTGCTAATGATCTGCTTGATGAATCCCACTCACTAAGGACCTGGTTTCTTTCAAAAAACTTTGGGAGTTCTGTTCCCAGTGGGAGGTTTCAGACTCTGTGTCTGAGGAATTTGAGATTTAGGAGAAACAGAGATGATATATTTAGAATTTCAGGTAGAAAAGTTTTTGAGAGATGGAAGTTAAACTTGTACACATAACATGGAACATTTCAAGCTCCTGATAGAGATGACCTGAGGTATTAAAGTATGAGGGACTGGGATGATGAGCTGGAAGTATCTATTCTAAATCCCTTTGAGTTTTAATCTGAAGCAGATGAGAATGTGGGAGAAAAGAGAAGATTTAAAAATAGCTGTGTGCCTTTTGCAGTCAATTCACTCTGCAGGAAATCTGAACAATATTCAGGAAATAGTATAACTCCCAAAAAAGCCTGTTGTTTCTAAGCAAAGCCAGTTTGGTCTTATCCACACTGAGGAGCAAATGGGATTGACAAGCATGTAAAAGAATTGAGACAGAAATTGTGAAACTGTGTTTGAAAGCAGAGAGAAGCTTAGAGACAGTGTTAGTTTCGGTGTGATTGAGAAAGGAGAAGGGGGGAGAGGATGGAGAAGAGTGTTCCTTGAAGGAATTGGGTCTGCATTTGGCAAAAGCAGTGAGCACCTGAGAGAGACTAAAGAATACCAGGCTAAAAGCTAGGTTTTGTAATAACAAAGAAATAACAAAATAACAGATAAACAAAAACAAATAGCAAAAAAAGTTGCTGCATATCATTAAACAGAGCATGTGATACCCACTTGGCATCACTTCTGTGAGGGAGTGCATGAGGACAGGGAGCCTGAGCAGAGTCTGAGAGTGGGAGGAAAGTCCCACAGGCCGAACACAACCCTCATGAAATAACTCTCTGGCTGAAAAGTTTGAATTCCTCATTGACTTGAGACAGGATACAAGTCAACTGAGAGCTAAAAGGTTTTATTTCCAAAACTGCCATGCATGGCAGTGGTAGCTTGTCCACACAAAAATCTTTCATTGCAATAACACCAACACTTACAAATCTGTTTTATTTAATCTTGGGTTTGGATGGTTTTTTTATTTTTGGTTGTTTCTTTTTAAAACCCAGAACAAAATGTGCATGTTAGTTTTGTCCTGTACGATGAAATTTTTGTCAGTCTGACAAAAACTGTGCATGCTTTTTAGGAGGTCTTTGTGATTTCTAGGAAAGGAAAAGCCACCCCTTTTAAAGCTCTCCCCTATTCCCTCATCAAAGGGGAAGGGGTTTGGTGTTCAGGTAACTTTCAGACCCCTAAATACCACTCAAGAAAAAATTTGTAGACAGAAATGGAAAAACTAGGTGGTGTTTTGTGAGAAATGAGTAACATTATGCCTTTCAAACAGCTCTACTGCACTGAAGAGTATCTGAGTGGTGACACAAAGCAGTGCCTGCAGAGCTGGTCATGCTTGAGCTATAGCCAGAGCTGCAGCATCTGCTCAGGCCCAAACAACACCTGTGAGATTTGGTTTCTAGGGCTGAAAGCTTAATCTTCAAGGGTATGACCAGCTCCTTTGTTCCTTCTGTTATCCTCAAGGCTGAAAGAACCCACCTGTTGCTTTGTACACTTGCCTAGCTCCCTCTGAGAAATGACACCCCCAAACCTTGCCCTTTGCTTCCTGCTGGGCATCTCTTTCTGTTCAGGATTCACAGGTAGTATTGGGAAACAGGAAAAACCTCAGCACAGCAGAAAGGATTTGCATGCAGAGCAGCTGCTTCTGTGAACAGGACAAGCTCGTGCAAAACTCGGTCTTATGAGCGTGTAACTTAACTACAAATATTTAAATAGCGGTGATTTTAAGCATGCCATCACTCTTTCTTTGGCTAAAAAAAAAGAAGAAAGGTTTTGTTATTTTTCAACTTGGTTATTCTCTTGATTTGAGTATGCTCAGCCATCTGTTGAGGGCACAAAAAGACAGAAGCTAGTAATTAAGCAGACTAGTTGCGCTCAAATAACAAATAATTGAGATTAAGTGTTTAGTGACAGTTAATAGTCTGAAAGTAATTTCTCATAGGTAGTGAGTGCTTGTGGAAAAATTATGCACTTGTGAGGGAAAGGGTGGCTCCTGAGTAAAAGGCAAATGAGAAATAAGGTATCAAATCTGGAAAATGAATATTCGGGACTTTTCTCACATTGCTGTGATGGCCTGAAAGTTTCACTAAACCTGTAGGTAATCTTGAGTATTCAGCAGAGATCTGTACACTTAGTAAATGAGTTGCTCTTGCTTTTTAGATGTTGTCCTTTCCCAGTACTCCTGGAAGGAGAACACACCCCAGGGTTATTCAAGACATATTACTTCAAAAAGTAAAGTCAGGGGAAAATTGCTGCTCACAGGGTGAATTCCCAGCTCCATTAAAATCCAAGGCAATTTTGCTTTTCTTCAATATTTTCTGAAAAAGATTCCCATTTAGGAAGTGACATCCCCTGGAAACTTACATTAAATGTATAAAATTATAGGGCAGGCTGAGTGCTAAACCTTAAGTTTAGAAACAAGCAAAAAAGGTAGCAGATAGCCAGTACTTCTGTGCCTTCCCAAAAGCCTTTTTTTCACAATAGTGTGTGTTTTATTGAAACTGGCATGAACCACAACTTTGAATGGGCCTTTTACATGAAGTAGCTGAAATAAAAGGATATCTAGGTTTTTTTGTTTGTTTGTTTGTTTTTTGTTTTTTTAATAGTAGATATCCAAATAGTAAGCCACTGTGTCATCCAGTTTTTCAGAGTGAATATTAAATGGTTTTGTATTTGAGGTGGGTCTTTGCATAGCAGCACCATTGTGACATTGCCCAGGATGCCCCAGTAGCACTGGCTGTGACTTCTTAAATGCTTTTTAGCAAATTTACAGGAAGGAAGGAAGGACGGACTGACCGACGGAGGGACAGACCTTGTTGGGCAGTACCATCAACTGATTTAATCACATTTACTTGTGATGTATTCACATAACTCTTTGGGACATGCTGGTGGGAGAAAGGCACTCCTCACTCATGCTGTTGCCAAATTCTCCAAGAGGGAACTACCCCTGCCCTGGTTTGGGGTAAACTGGTCCAGCAGTTCTTGTGGAGCTACGTGAGATTTTGCAGTATATCCGACATCATCAGCTGATGGGCAAAATGACTTATCAACATTATAGTGGCTGTACTTTGACAGGTATTCAAAGTGAAAGATCAATTTACATTTTCTGAGAGGAAGGAACATGCAGTAGATTAGTTTTCAAATGGTTTTTAGAACAAGAAATGAACCTACTTACATCAGTGATTTCTAAGGTTACATTTGTTTTTGCCGTGGTTTTTTTCTCACCTTCTAGATGCAATTCATATTTGCTAAGGACTCTGGGCATTACATTAGAATAAGGAAGACTTGGAAGGCAATTTAAAAAAAATAGATATCCAAATCACTATCATAATCCTTCTGGCTCTTTGAAAATGAGTAGTAGAGTGTTTCAGAGAGATGTTTATTGGAAAGATTAGTTTTATCATGAAATTGTAACTTTAGCACATGGTTTCAGATTGGCCATTACCTTAGAAAATTCACAGATGAAAACACAAGGGGAATTGCCAGTGAAAAGTCCCAATAGCTGGAAGAGTCTTTTCCTTGTGAATTTTTTCCTCCCTGTAGTTATATATTGTCTTCACCTGGGAGAAGTAAACAATCTTTAAAAAGTCAAGGATGGAAAAAATAAGCTAAAGCTCTACTGTAAATTTTGTATATAATCTCTTTTTGTGGGGGAAGGTAATTTTACTTATTTATTGATACTGCTAGGTAAATGTTGAAGAAAACATAAATATTTGTGAAAGAGTGATTTTTAAAAATAAACTCTTTTAAAACCTAGCTATAAATGTTTACATGGGAGCCTGGAAAAGAGTTCTTAGCTTTTGAATGAATATATGAACAGTATGCAATGATCCTGTCAAAGGGAAGGCTTTGCATGCAAAAGGCAAAGACAACTCCTGTGAAGATTGTTAATGCATTGACAGCCTTAACAGAGCTGCTTTGTTCCAGGTAACCCCTTGGGAAAGAGCTCATCAACATCACCTAAAATCAGAAACTGTCTGCTAGTTGATTGTTCTAAACAGGAGATCACCCTCTTCGCTTTCTTGCAGCATCACTTCACCACCTGCCTAGTTTAGTTCTAGAAGGATCCCAGCATGAACCTTTCTTTCCCTAATGGAGACTTGGTTCCTCTTATTGAAGCTCTGAATTTATATTCCTTCCACATATATGGAAAACTCTGATGTCCATAGGGATGGACCTCAAAAAAAATACATGAATGGGTAGGTACTCGTTTCCATTCTTGATGTGGAGACACATCTTTTGGAAAGAAGATTTCTGATGCTTTGGTCTTTCATTGTATATGTTCATTTACTTTTGTTCCATTTCAATTTGATTTTGGACAATGTAGGTATTTTCTTGAGTAAAACCTAAATACCTCTCTCAGGAGTCTGTTCTCCCATGTTAAGGAAAAAAAAAAAAAAACAAAAAAAAAAGGAAGTTAAAGGAAAGTGTGTTTTGATGTTCAGAGTCATATAGTTAATTTCCATGTCAGCATAGAAGGTTTTGTGATGAAAGGGTACTGCTGAAATTTCAGCAGAGAGGGATGAAAGGAGAATGTCAGTGTCCCTTTAAATGTCTCACACAGGTTGCATGAAAGCAGAATTATATCAGTCTCAGGATGCCAAGGTTTTATTTATAAAAATAAATTCTTCTAGAAAATATCCCAAGCTGGTGTCATGTTGTCGAGTGCAAATGGCTCCATTAGCAGTTAGTAGTGCTTGTACATATGTCCATCCATCTGCCTTATGACTTTGTATCTGAGGAGAGGGCTGTGAATTAGTTACTTATGTAAAAGCCTGCTTTTAACATGTGTAAAGAAAAGGATTGCAGGCAGTGATGATACACTTGGCTAAAAGTACTCATTGCTGTAGACACACTTGTTCCTGGGCAAGATGAATCAGAGTTAAGAGCAGGCCATAAAATGGATTTAACAGAATTATGGATGTGTTCACGTTCAATTTTTTTTCTTCAGTCAATCCTACAGTTTTCATATATAACTAGACACCTTTCAAATTGGCAGAGGGACTCTTTTCTTTGAGTGGGTTGGTCTGTTTGTCTTGCACAAGGTACTGAAGTATTCTCACTGGAGTGGGTAGAATGCTGCAAAATGGTATTTGCATATTCTCACTGCAGTTCTGTTGCAGCTCCTTTTGCCTAAACCTGAGGCTGCTATTTGCCACAGGTGAAAATTTTGCTTTTGGCAGTGAGTCAAATGTGAGATGATGCAGATTCAAATCTTAGTGGTACTTTGTGCCAAGTCTCTGCAAGAGCCTAGAATTTATAATAGTAAACTACCACTGCAACTGTAGGACTAGAAGACTTTCCTTGATAAGCAGGGGTTACTGTCATGGGAACCTATTGTTTATTCATTTCTTACAATTTCTCTGTGGAGAAAATTTCAGTCTTCCAGTCAGAGAGGAGAGATACAGATATGTAAGACAGATGCAACTTCGATGTAACACATTGTGAGTAGCAAATGACTGCTTTGAAAATGTCTCAAATTCTGCATTGTGTGAAAAATCTTCCTTATAGCCATCTGACAAGCATGCATGGAATTATGCTTGAAAATATATTCTGATTTCTGATGGTAACTAAGAGAAAGGTAATAAATTTACAGCTAATGTTATTTTCTGTTCATAATGCTAGCTAGTGTTTATTCCAGCAGCCTGAGAGGACACAGGCATGAGCCACTTTGCTGCATGTGATGGTTTATTTCCACAAAGTTTTTGTAGCTACATCTCTGATTCAGTTTTGATTCTGCAGTCCTCTTCAGGAGAATATCTGAACTGGAGCAAAAAAATTAGCTATTAGACAGACATTATTAATCAAGATAAACTATTTTTTCATTCTGTGGATTTCCCCTCATGCCCCCTGCTTTTTGGAAACATAAAGCTTCTGGGGAAATACCTTGCATACTCTCTTTCAGCAATTTCTATTGATTTGGTTATAAACTGATTTTGCAGCAGTGGAGAAGACAATCAAATCTGTGGAAAGTGTTCTTGCCAGTGGTTTTCTTGCCTGCATCCTTCCCTGTCTGGTATGGCCTTTGTCTTCATTTCCCTAAACCAAATGGAGTTTGCCCCCATCTCTTATGCCCTGCACTGGCAAGTTTGCCCAGATGGCAAACTTCTTTTATTGTTTATAAAATCTGCTTCTTCTCTGGTCATATCTCTCCAGCTGGCTGGCTAATCCAGCTGTTTGTAAGCTTTTCCATAAAGTGGAATTTAGGAAACAAAATGGATAAATCCTCCCTTTTTGCAGGAATACAGGTTGCTAAGCTGTATTCATGGAAGCTTCATGCAACTCTGTCCAGCTAGGACGATGGTTCCCTGCTGTTAATCATCTTTTATGTGTGTGGTCTTCTTTTTAAAAAAAATCAACAAAACAAAGCAAAAAATCCCAAAAGTTAACCTAATGATCTGATGCTTCCCCCTTTTATTCTTTCTTAATTGATCTTCCTAATGTGTTGCATCTCTCTTGTAAAAAAGGAAGAAAATTTAATGTGATGGAATGGACTTTGCTAAACCCAGTGTTAAATTTAGTATAGGAACTAAATATAACAGTGCCTTCAAGTGAAAGTCTGTAGATCTGTTGATTTTTTCCCTGACTCTGGCCACAAATAAGATGTCTGCTACTTGTAGCACCACAGAACTCCCCATCATCAGATCAATTCATAACTGATTATATGAATCCAAGCCAAATATGATGTAACAAGCAAGCTGCAGATAAAATGTGGAATGGGCATGCAGGATTGCAAACTGCGGCACTTAAATATCACAAATATGTTTACTTCACTTGCTCCATCTCTGTGATGAAGTATTGCTTGGAATACTTTCAGAAAAGATGCTCTCATCCCAGTCCTAAATGTATTGTTTTTTTCATTTCACTTACCAGCAGCTTGAACCAGTTAAAGCTTTTCTGATTGCAGCTGTGATATTGTCATTGATTTTCGTAAAGAAAGTGCTTTGGCTGTCTGTGCTTCCCATGACTGACCACGGCATCTCCTGGCCATCCAGGAAAGCCTTGACAGAAAATAGAGGCAGGGGTCTGAGGCCACAGCTTTGCTAACTGACAGAGTTACAGGATCCATGGTGATCCCACAGGCACCTAAATTGTAAAATTTGTGCCGGTTGGCCTTGCCCTGCCTGGGCAGCTGTGAACCTGAAGCCCCAAAGCCTGTCTGCAGGTGAGCCCAGGGCAGTAGTGGGTTTCAATCAACTGCAAAGCAAGAACTAAGCTTGTGGGCTTTCCTTCCTGAGAAGAACTTCCCAATTCCCAGCATGGTAGCTATTTTTGGGTTGGTTTCTGCTCTTCTTGGTGATTTTCCAAGCAGCAGCTTTGAAAGCTTCTCTCCTACTTTTCAGAGGACCTTTTTACAAAGTAGTGTACAGACCAGGAATAAAACAAAACATAAAAACAATCCAAAACCATGATGATTGTATTCTGCTCAGCACTAGTTAATGGTGATAATGATAATAATAATAGTAATAACAATAATAGTGGCAATTTCAAGTGAATTTATGTGTATACTCATCCATGTAAGTTGGAATCTATTTCGTGGCAACACTTCTGGTAATATTTCAGAAGTTGCATCTCTGGAAAGAAAAAACAAATTAATTTATATAAATGTTCAGAAGTACAATTGTAACAGCCTTTCTGCACTATTTGTCCCTAATGAGAACAAACTGTCATTGTCATCGTTTCCAGGCAACTACCAAGGAATACTTAACCTTACATGGGGGGGTCTTGAAAACCACACATTATACCAGGTAAAGCATGTCTTTGAAAAGAAACTAGCTCAAGAGATCACATAGGAACATTTTATTTAATCTCACTTTTAATTAGTTCTTTTTTCTTACTTTCAGGGCAATTATTTTTCTGTCAAAGACTTGCTTTCCTTAACTAGGAAAATCAAATTATACATGATTTTCACATTCTATTTTTAATATTTAACAAGCCAAGAAGTACTCTGGGATACAGTGGTTACTGTGGGGTCATTTGGAAAGATTTTGACAGCTTGAGAGCATTCCCTCTTGATGAAAATGGGAAGAGCCAGTAAGAGAAGTATGATGGGCAGTTTTAGAGGCATTCACTGAGACTGGAACCTCATTATGCATCATGCATACTGCAAATGTCCATCTCTCTTAACAGACTATAGCCTGAATAAATACGAAATTGATGGAGAAATGAGGGTACAGTGACAAGTGGCACAATGTGCAACAGGGTACTCTCCACCCAAGTCCCAAAGCATCTCATGAACTGAGGGAGGTGGCAAAAATTAATCCAGTCTGGAAGTGACCGAAATTGCTTTTCACTTATTAAGTGAAAAAAGATATACATGGCATTGAGCTTTACTGTGCTTCACATCTAGCAGCATCTTAAACCAATTTTTGTGTTTGTATTAGAATTTCATCATTACCACATTTTTTATCCATGCTTCTAAACAGTGCTTGATGACTAAATTGGAAAATAACTAGAATCTTTCTTTGGCAATTCACTAAAGTTTACATTTTCTCATCACAGCACTGTTCACTTTGAAAGCTCTTATTACTTGGCGTAAAGAGCAGATTAAACTATAAAATAGAATGCAATGAACAAACCCTACCTGCTTTTTACAGCCACAGTCCAAGGAGCCCAAGGTCCTGTGTGTTTTCTTACCCAGTTCCCTCAGCCTCCAGGGAATGTAGAGGAAAAGTGGATAAAGGTTCATGAGAAAATATCCTTATTGATAGTTATGGATAAGTTATAATCATTGATGTGCTTTTCTAGCAAGAGAAAAAATTCTAACAGAATCAAGTTTGCCAAATCTAAAGCCAAAGCAGTGCTGCTTTCTTGACCTGTGCAGAGATGGGCTTTATTGTCTTATCTTTGCCAGATGAAATTCCTTTTTCTTCTAGCAAAAGCAAGTCATGTAAGGCCTACATGATATAGCCTAAATTGAGAAAGAGATTTGTCACTTTTTGGGCAATAACTCACACAGACTCCAAAATAAATGTACTTCTGAGCAGTGACTCTATGAACAATAAAGCAAACACTCTTGGCTACCTACCAGCCCATCCATCTTTTTAAATCATGTCAGCAGGCTTCAAATTGTTCATTAAGCATTATTGTTTCATAGAGAAGGAAATAATTTGTGGTAGAATACACCGAGCCATTGAACTTTGCAATTGTTTATTACTTGGTCTTGATTTCTTGCACATTGCTGCTTCATCATTTACCTATCATTTGTTTTGGATGACGTGGTTTATCCTCTCTTCAAAACTGTCTGGGTTGCATAGGTAAATTTGTACACTGAACAGTTCAGGCCTTCTGCTTGTAAAAGCATCCACCTACTGTTTGTTAAATCTGCAAGAGTGCTGTGTGTGTGATTTTGTTGTAGGCAAGGTGTGAGTTCTTTCTTCTATCAAGAAAAAACAGGTTTATGCAGCCTGATGTGAAGCATGCTGGCTTTTGTTTGAACTGGAAGACTGATGAACAGGCTTTCTGGAAAGTGAGAAGGTACAGGCAGCATAGCAAAGTGGTTGAAGTGGCAAGTAAAGTAGGCTTTGTGCCATAAATGACATCTTATGGTATAAGAACTACTCAGATAGGGGTCATTTCTGTGTCATGAGGGACAGAGAGGTGACTGCATCTGTGCTAAGTCTGCTGTAATTTCTGTTGTTATTGCTGTTATAAATGGGTGTCCTAATTAGAACTGAGAGAATTTATGGGCAGATATGAAAATGTGGTTACTATAGTTACCAGGTGCTCCAGCTCAGTCAGGAAATGTGGCTAATATAATGATAGCCCAAGGGTAAACACATGAGGTAAATGATGAACAAGCCCCCCTGCTTCAGGAGAAAATATTTTTCTTCCCATTTTTTTTTGTTGGCTTATTTGCCAAACTAACATTGACCATTACTATTCCTTTTCTGTTCTTCCCTTTCTTGCAATGGACTGGTTTAGGTTAGACTATGAGAAGTTTTGGGGGAAAGTACAGAGTGAAGTAGCATTTAGAGGAAGGATAAAGATCTATTTGCCTGTCTGTCAAAGCTCTCTGCTAAAATCCCTCTCCATTCCTCTGTACATACAGTAGATAGCAAGGTGAAATATGTGTATTTTTACAAGTTCAGAAAGAAAACTTTTTTGGTTTTGCTTTTGTTTGTTTGTTTGTTTATGACTCTAATTCCAGTAGTGACCCTTGATCTCATGACAGCCTGTGGACAGGGAAGGAGAAGAAAGGCAGGGAGACATTGACAGGGAGAATCCCATGAGAAAAATGGTATCTCAGAGGGATCAAACCCCACAGGAGTGACTTGAGTGAGCTCCTGCTTGGTGCTGCCTACAGTCAGGGTCTACATAGGTTGTTCCATTTGTTACAAGGAAAGGAAGAATAGTGAAGTCAGACTGATTTCTTCAGCAATTTCTCTGGAGTCAACAAGATGTCACTAGTGATTGTTTTGACATAGATTTTTTTGGTCCTGAGTAATTACCTGTCCTTTTAGAAAAAGAAAACACATGAGGAGACAGAAAATCAGAACAGCTGTTTTTAAGGGAGCTGGTCCCCACCACCTTAAACAATGCTGACCATGAGTTGTTCTCTGGCTTTGGAGGGGGCATGCAAGAGGGGCAAAAAGCCTGAAGGATCTATATCCTGGTCAACCAGAGATAAAGTGCATCTACACTTATCAGTATCCAGCATGTTGCCTGATGTTACTGGTTGATGGAGACTAAAAAAATTATTGCTCCGTGATTCTTTAGCTCTCTGTGACTGTAGGGCTGGACTCCAATGACCTACACAAAAGCATAGCCACAGCTGCAGCAATGAGAAGGTCAGTGTAAGGACTGTCATTGGCCATACAAATTCCAGATCCTTTCTAGGGATTGCTGCAGGCTGATGAACATACATTTTGAAGTTGGAGAATATTGCCTATCCAGTTTAGTCTCAGCTACATTGCTGAAGTGCCTTAATCAGACACCAGGACCTCAGTCTTGAGCCTTAGAGAGAGACAGGAACTCCAGAGCAGCTGGTTTCCTGCATCCTGGCATTCTGCCTCTCCCTCAGCAAAAAGGCTTTGAGTGTGATTGCCTCAGATAGGGTCTTAGTCACAGTTGTTGCTGTCTTGATGAACTTGACCGTCCTGAATGGTTTAAATTACTTTGGATGATGGATTTTATCCATTAGCAAGAAGGTGATATACCAGCTCTGTCACTAGCCTTCCCACAGGAGGATTTAAATGTGCTGAGGTGCAGCATCTGGGCTTCAGCGTTAGTGGTGCTTTATGAAATGAAGCAAAGTGCACATGAAAGCACATCCAGTGAGGCAGTGACTCCTTTCTGCCCAGAGCTTTTTGGAGTGCTGTGCCAGTGCCAAATACAGTCGAATTAGGTTCTCAGTGGAACTAACCAGGCAGAAATCACACATGGACCTATGTAGGCACATGAGATTTTGCTTTGCTGCAGGCATTGCTGTGGCTGCACGGGGCTCATCAGCTATAACCTCCTGTGCAGAGGAGGGTACTCAGCTCTTCCTCTTGCAAGATGGTCCTTCACTGAGTGTCCTGGGGAACGAGTGCAAACCTCATGGACTTTTGTTGTAATCTAGCTGCTGTTCCCTCTTTTCTGCTGCTTGCAGTGAGGCACAGGTTGCCCATAGCAGCTTGTCCTTACAGCTTTGTCCAAACAAAAAAAAATAGAAAATACCTAGGAAAAAAAGACTTTCCAAATGGCTAGGAAAGGAGGGAGAGAGCAGTTTACATAAGGACTAGTGATGATAATTAGGTTGCTTATACTTTTCTTGGGATAGAAAAGATACCAGTCAAATTAAAAAGCCTTTAAAGATTCTGCTGTTTTAGTATTACTTAGACTACTGCTCTGCTCTGGCATAGCCTATTTCCCTGCTCTTTGACTTTAGAAGATGAAGAAAGCTTCAGTGCCCTGGGAGTTTGGGTTTGTCAGCATGGCGCTTCTGGGCTGTGCAGTCATAGCCTGGATGGGACACCAAGGGACAGGCAACATTAATCCAGGTGTTTCCCTGCTCAGTGGAAGTGTTCCAAGCAGACCTTCAGGATTTGTCTTCTCTGGGCCTGTTTTTTCTTTCACCTCTGTATGGCTTAAGAGAATGAGAATCCCATCCTACCCACTCTTTTTTCTCTTCTGGGTGCCTCCTACACTCTGTATTAGTCAAGAACTTCATAGCTTATATGTGCATTTAAATTTTTGGTCAGGTTTAAAAATGTTCTGGTTTACCCCGCACCCAAACTAAAGGAAATTTGAGTCTACTCGTTTATGCTGAGTTTCAATTTTGCAGAATATTAACATTGACTCTTTTGAACTTCTTAGGATCTTGAATGTAGATGACTTCAGCAGCAGCATTGATACGTGCATTTTGCAGGATGGATAGTGAGGGGACAAAATTCTTTAAAAATGCCCAAATAGAGAAATTGTGCCTGGCCACAGGAATTCTCAGTGATCCGTGCCCTTGTGACAGCACCGGAGAAATCCCATCTTTCTCACCTCATTAAGACCAAGGGCAACTGCTATGTGCTGAATCTCTGAAAAATGTGGAACTCGGTGCTTCAGACCTGCCTTTCTTTATGAAGGTGATTACACAGACTTCCTCCTTCCGAGAATTAATAGTGTTAGAGATACTCTACTCACAAAGCTGGTTTTCTTTTTGCTGCAAGAATACAGCACACAGCCTTTGCCTGGTGATAAGCCTCTCCCTAATTGCCTAGGCTGGTTCCACTGTTTGAATTTTGGATTGGGCAGGTGGCCTGAGCCAATTTTTTATGCTTTGACGTTTTAGCAAGACCCAGCTGCCAGGCTGGGTGAGCTGTGAAAACAGTCTTCTGTAGGGCTTGGCTATTTATCTTAGCCACATCTTTAATGCCAAAACAGTCCAGGAGCATCTAGCTCTCCTGTGGTCTATCAGCCTTGAAATAGAGCCATGGCTCAGACTGAAGAGCCAAGCACTTTTCTTCTCTACACTTTCTGTACATTTGCTCTTGCAGAATTGTTTTGGAAGTGCAGTTTACATATCAGCCTGAACAGCATTCTATCTGTCTATTTTTCCCTTTGGAAGACAAAATCCAAGAACCCTTCAGTTTTTCAGGACCCAGAAAATGTTCTTTCTCTCTGATAGCTGAGCTGGTTTTATAATACTGTGGGCAAAGTTTACTATTAAAAGCCAGTAAGACAGATTTGCAGCCTGACAAGTTTTCTGGGTTGGCCTGGAGTGCACACTGACAAGCCTGATCACTGAAATTGGATAAGTACATACCTCATTTTCACACCTCATGTTAGCACCAGGATAAACAAAACTAGTTTTAAAAGGCAGTAGAGCTATCTGGAAAATGAACTCCCAGCTCTAAAAGTGCTCAAATCTCAACACCTATTGTCATGTGACTTCAGACAGAGGTGAGGACACTGCAAAGTCCTCCTAACATCTGCTTTTCCTTATGTTTTTTGGGCCACATGGATTATTCAGCTGGAAGATGGAATTCCTATTGAGCATTGATTTCAAAATCTAGCCAGCTTATGCTGCAGATGTACTTAAAGATCATTGATGTTGAAAAGCACTGTAAGTCTGGGATGTGGTTGTTTGGATGCACAGAATGACACAGACAGGGCCGAGAGCTGGGCAGGGCTCCTGTGGTCATGGTAAGGACTTTGTGCAATGTATAAGCTGTTATGAGATTGCAAAGCAACATTCTTCCTTGCCTTCTGAAAAATTCTTGAAGAAACGAGCTCAGGCACATTCAGATATCCTTTTCTGCTGTCTCTCCCCTTTGATATATAATTTTAGAATTCTTTTGCCAATTTTAATCAAGTGTAACACGAGAGTGCACAGAAGCAATTAAGCTCCTGTAAGAAAGGCAGTCAGATGTCAAGAGAGCAAGACCCCATATTGGTCCCACCAAAATAACACCATTGTGCCACAGCATTGTGACAGTAAGAAAACTTACGTTTTATTAGATCCCAGTGAAGACAGCCAACAAGGTGGAACTATGCAGGGATACAAATTTTCAACAATGTTACTTCTCATTGAATAATGACTTGTTTTCAGAAGAGATTATAAAAAACAAGACAAAACATCTTAATGGTATAGATATCACCTGTGACAGTGCAATAAGATGAGGTAATGCATGAACTGTGAAATCAGACATTCACTTATGGGGGCATAGTAGAATTTCTCCTGCAACATACCAAAATACTCCACTTTCTGTTTGATGAGATTAATGACTGCTTAGCACTCTCTGTAAGCAATAGCCAGTGGTATGTAGCTCTATATCGGGTTGTGCAGTTACTCCTCTGAACCACAAACCAACTAACCTTCCCTTATGTGTGCAAATCTGATTAAAATTCAGCAATATAGAGGCAACTAGAACATGATAGCAGACAAAGCAGCTGTAAAACATTAGCCACCTCACTTGGAAATGGAGGAACTGGGAAAGGATTGGTAACTACCACCTGCAGAGATTACTTTTTCAGATAGAGTTGTGTTTTGGGGTAGCTTCATGTATATGATAAAAGGGTAGGACAGTATGGGATGGTGATCCTTAAAGAATGGGACAGCTTTTCAATGTTTCAAGTTGTAGAAACTAGATGGTGGGTGGCATGTGAGGAAGTGAGCTCTGTCAGGGCTACCATCAACTATGAGCAACATCTGCACTCGTACATGAAACACTAGCAGAGAGCAGGTTTTGGTTCTCAGGCCAGCTGGCAGGACTTGACCTTGTCCACACTGTTAAACTCCTTCAGCTGAGCTGCATGCCCACACAGAAGCTGCCTGTTGGACACAGTTCCTGGGTTGTGCTAATGGCAGAATTTGGGAAATGCTTTGCTGGCACAAGCAGCAGCATGCTGGAGCTGATCAGCAGATGTAGCATATCTGACTGTCAGGCTCCTGTGCACAGAAGTGGTGTCTGGCATGTTGCATTTGACTTGTGCAGCTTCAGCCCTTCTGTCTGTCCCTGGATTCTTGTGTTTACAGTCTGTTGTTTCAGAGGTCAGAATTATCATACATGCAGAAATTTGGTGAGGTGCAAGAAGCACTTAACGTCTGAAAGTGCCTTAAACTCTTCCCTGACTTTCTGAACCTGACTCAGTCAAATCCTCATTAGCCCTATTAATGACATGAGATACCAGTGGAACCATGAATTTGGTTTGCAATAGTGACAACTCCTGTTCTGTGAGTCAGACTTGTGTCACTAAGCTGTGACCCTTTGGAGCTGGCAGCCCCTCTGCCACTGGGAAAGGGTAAGTGCTTTAGGAAAGCTTACAGGTAGTATGGAATAGCATCATCAAGCAGATGGGTTCTGGCTGCCCCAGTCAAACAGTTGTCTTTCAAGACATGTCCTAGATTTTAACCTATTGAACAAAAACACATCAAATCAAATGGAAAACGCATGGTTCACTGCTCTCAGTTTTGATATCATCAGTAAGGTCAATCAGAGATTAATGTGTGTAACTGTTTTCTAAGTCTATCTTTAATGCTTTTAGCTTGGTTTCCAAAGGAAATAGGGTGTATGTAGTAATCCTCTTCTGGGTTTTCTTTTCCTTCCCAGTCATTCTTAATCTGAACAAATCTGACAAGCATGTCAATTCTTAGAAGTTTTGTCTATCCCAGTATAGGAGAGAGTCTCTGTCAGTGAAGAAAGATGGTACTAAAGCTCGGGGAAAGATGAGCAGGGATTGCACAAGAAAGAGCAGTTCTGTAAACACCCCAGCTGAAGGCAGGACTGCTTCCTGAGGTTTTTTCCATCAGTGGAGATCTGTAATAAAACAGGGCTTGAAAACTGCCTTTTGGTTACTCTCCATCACATCTCAGTCTTTTTCAGAGTAAATGTGGCAAATGGGACAGGATTTGTAAAAGCTGCTTTGGAAGGTGGAGCTGGTGTTTGCAAGTCTGCCTCTGTAGATAAGAGCTGCTTGGAAAAGAGGGTGATATCATCTGGCTCCTAGAAGGAGCACTGCTGCAAAGAGATCCAGCTGCCTGGCCCTGCAAAATGCCATGTGCTCAGAAAACTCTGCACACTGGAACTCGTTCTTAGTGGTAACAGACAAGAACAAACAGATGTGCTTTTCCTGGAATGCGATATTTTAGTGCAGAGTACTTTGAATGTGCCCTGTCATTTCTGTGACTTTTTGTGTTTAATTTAAAATAACAGCCTAAATGCAAGGTCAGGGTAACAAAGCTGCATGCAAAATCCCAGATAGCTTTAAGGGAGGGAGAAGGCAGTAGTAAAGGAATGGTTTATTATCCAATTTTTTCTAAATTTTCTCTTCCTGTGTTTCTTTCCATCTCAGTTTTTTCAGTGCCTCCCAATCACCTTCTATTTCTGTCTTTTTTTGTGAACCCCGTTGCTGCTCACTTTGTAATTTTTCTCCCCTCTCTTCCTCCCCATTAGTTTATTATTCCAGATAAATCTCATTTATCTCTTTTCAGACTTCTTGCTCCATTTAACTCTTGCATGAGACTGTTCCTTTTCTTCCCCCACCCTGCTCTGTATTTTGTCACCTTTGTCTCTGCTGATTGTGCTAGAATTCAAACACCACGACTGAGATGGTGGACAGCAGATGTCCCTGGGCACTGAAGAGACCCTTCCTTTGATGGCAACTAAAGACAAACTTGAATATCTGTATTCTGAATAAAACAGTGTTGCATCTTTCCCCATCATGGCCTGACGTTTCTGCAGCCCTAAGGAGAGTGGGGAATTGGGTGTCACTAGGAGTAGTTGTCTCAAACTGGGAACAGCAGAGCTGAACTCTGCTGGAGCAGCACTGTAGCTACCCAGTGTCATTTGACACAAGCCATGTGTGTTTGCAGCAAGCTGAACCCAGGAATGCTAATGGTGCTCCCATCCACCAGAGGCAGTGGAAATGAGCACTTGTTCTCAAGTATTTCACCTTGTTATTATTTTGGACCATTGACTATGAATGAAGTTCAAGCCGAATTGAGCACAAATCACCTGGAGCTGCATGTGGAAGGCCTCAGATGAATTAGCAGTAGAGCCTCTAGCCTCACACAGCTTAAGTGAGCCATCATTGCATATCTGCCCCTAAATGGCAGCACTGCTCCTCCTGCCTCCCTGCTTCTGCAGGTCTTAGAGCACACAGCCTTGGCAAGGCTGGATTGCCACCCTGCACTCAAATGCTGCCTGTATGGATTGCCTTCCTCTGTGGCACTTTGTAAGCAAGCAGAGCAACTGCTGAAATCTAATAGGAGTTGTGACAGTGGCACTGATGTTTGTTCTGTCTCCAGTGGCATGCAGGTACTGATGGGGAGTCCCTTCTGCATTGTCCTCTGTTGGACCTTTCTCTTTCACACCCAAGGAAGGCTCCTTCTGCTGCGTACTCATCTGCAGGAAGGCTCTGAAATCACAGGAGCAGCCATAAGGACTCCAGTAAAAAGAGATGTAGGAGCTTGCATGGGAAATGTTAGAGGACTGCCTGGTTGTCTTCCAGACCCTGGAGCTGTGTGGCTTTGTGTGTCTGTCACTAATCAGGAGCAGGAAAGAGGCTCTTCTCTCTAATTGTCCCTCTAATTTTCTTTAATTGAGGAAATGGCTCTTTTTGTGGACATTTCTCTCCATTGGGTAGGTTAAAGGGACTGCTTTGGGCACCTTGTGCAGTGCTTGAATGAATGGGAGGAAAAGTACCCCTGGATGTGTGGCATTTATTCATTGCCTCCTCCTTGAGAGGGAGGTTAGTGTATCACAGCATGATTAAGGGCAAGACAATCTTACTCTAAATCAGAGAAGGATTGGGCGGAAATTAAAATTTACTTCCTTAGGCCACATATATGTTTTTTCTCACTGCTGTCTTTCCTCCATCATGGAGCTCTAGCACTGTTGGCATGTACAATCTAATGGGTGCACCAGGGCCAGCAGCGTGATGGATTTCAATGTCGCAGAGAGAGTACTGAGTGAAGCACATTGAGGGAAAAAAAAGAGAAAAGAAAAGATCCTGGGATTTCATTGCACAAATAAATGTCAGAATGAAACAGGTCTGGCATGACTTCAGCTCCCTGCTACCCAAAGTCAATCACACTGAAATGCTCATACAAGCAAGAAATACTGTACTGCTCTGGCACAGGTGAAATATTGGGTCTAGAACAAACCTTTTTGACCACTTCAGTGCTGCCTAAAACTTAAGAAGAGACTTAGCAGCACTTCAGTGGAGGCTGGAACTCTTCACCCAACCTTATGGCGTGGATAATTAGTACTGCATTTTGTCAAGCCTGGGTTGGAGGGGTGATGCTGAGCTGTGGGACCCCAGCTGAAGCTTTCCTCACCCCCTTTAAGTGCTGTGCATTGAATACAAGAGGTGTGCGTCCTACACTGTGCCATCACCAATCCACAGCCTATTTTTTTTTTTTTTGTGCAGCACAGGTCCATATTTCCCATGGTGAGCCAAGGTGTCCCCAGCTGTTACAGCTAGGACCTCAGAGATAAAGAGCAGGAGCACCTCTCTCAAAGGAAAGGCAGTGGTGACTTGGCACCTCCGTGGGTTGCTGACTGAAATGGAGGTAAGGGTATGGCTGTAGAATTTAGTAATGTGTAGCAAATTCATGTCATAAGCATGTCCACCTCCAGATGTGCTGTTTGCACTGCTGCTGTGTGACAGCAGCTCAGGTCAGCTCTTCTCAGTAAAGATTTAGCCTGGACTTACCTGACTCAGGAGACCAGCTATTGCTGTTTAATGACTTTTACTGAAAATCCAGTAAGTAGGAAAAGGCTGGGTTTGCTTTGCTTCATCCTTTTTCCTCACCACTTCCCACAGGCAGGCTCTCATGTCATTTGCAGCATAACACTGGCTCTTCAAGGTAAATGAAAAAAAAACAAAGTTTAGAAGTACAAAAGTCTTTCTTTGTGGAATAAATACCCTTTAAGGACCACCGAAATTATTTTTGAAATTTTAATCACAGAATCATAGAATATTTGACTTGAAAGGGACCCACTAGGATAATCAAATTCCAACCCCCAGCCGTGCACAGAGCAACCCAAAAATCACACCATGTGCCTGAGAGTATTGTGAAAACACTTCTTGAGCTCTGTCAGGCTTGGTGCGTGACGACTGTTCTGGGGAGCCTGTTCCAGTGCCCAACCACCTTCTGGGTGAAGAATCTTTTCCTAATATCCAACCTGTTGCCTTGATTTTTTTAAGTTTTCTCAAGTTTTTTGATGTTTGTATTTTTGTACAGAACTTTCTCATACACTTTATGTAAATAGCTTATTGTTTTCATTTTTTTTTAAGGGATGAGTAACCTGATGGACTGTTGGGTTGCCCAGTGACATTGAGGAGGTGGCACTGTCACCCTCCAATGACACTGGCATTTTAGGAAGATATGAAAATGGAGTCAGATTTTTTAATAAACATTTTTTTGTTTGTCTTGAAAAGAACTGCTCCGCGTCATTTGTGCTGTGTCCTACAATAACACCAACCTAAACCTCCTCTGACACAACTCCAGGCCATTCCCTCAGGTCCTGTCTCTGGTCACCACAGAGAAGAGATCAGTGCCTGCCTCTCCTCTTCCCCTCATGAGGAAGTTCTAACTGCAGTGAGGTTTCCCCTCAGTCTCCTCCAGGATGAACAAACCAGTGACCTCAGCCAGTCCTTGTATGGCTTTCCCTTCAGGCCTTTCACCATCTTCATTGCCCTCCTTTGCACAATCTCTGATAGTTTAATCCCTTTCTTACACTGTGGCCCCCAGAACTGCCCCCAGCACTGGAGGTGAGGCCACCCCAGGGCAGAGCAGAGCAGGACAATCCCCTCCCTTGCCCGGCTGGTGATGCTGTGCCTGATGCCCCCCAGGACACATCAAGGCTGGAAGAGACCTTTAAGATCACCAAGTCCAGCTGTGCCCTCAGCATTGCCACTGCAGCCCTTAAACCACTTAACCACATCACTCAGTGCCAGATGCAGGCACCTCTTAAACACCTCTCTGCAGTGCCTCTCTGCCTTTTAGTGATAATATTGCTTGTTACAGCACGATCTCTTGTGCTTGTAGAGTCTTTCCAGAATCTGCAAAAAGCACAAAGCAGCAAAATATTCACTAAGTATCCTGGCAAAGGTACACTTGTGATCAGGTCTAGATAGGAAAGATGTTTTCTTCCTTCATTAGCCCCTCCATTTCTGCAGGCACTACAAGCTGGCTTAGCACATCCAGTGTTGAGGGGAAATAGTCTAATCTTTATTTGCCAAAATGATAGCTTGAAACTAGAAAGTAGCCCAAGAGGCATCATGTCAATTGAACAAATAATCCTGACAGTTTCCATTGCTCCTGCAAGGTTTTTCTTATTTAAAATAATAATAATAATAAAGCTGAAGGCAAGCACTGAATCTTTGTGTAACCCAGTGAGGGCACAGACAGTAAAATTGATTTAT
>WBNO01011990.1:172436-295832 GCA_013400575.1 Peucedramus taeniatus
AAAAAAAAAAAAAAAAGAGGAAAGCAATAAAATCAAATACTTTATAGACCATATAAAGTAACACAACATCATGATGCTGTTTCTCTCACTGATGCCAGGCTGCAGTGTAAGGTGAGGGCTGTGTCCTGTATGTACCTTTTGAGCTGCTACTTGAAAATTTGGTTTAGTTAATGTAGTACAGATGTCTGGAGTTACTTGTACAGTAATGCCCTTGGGAGCTGTTGAAAATGGAATACTACAGTATAAAATCAAGTCATTTACCATTTGGGATGGAAACCCCAGCTCTTAAGAGTCATTAGTATGAAAGCTTAATGTAGAACAAAACTGTATGAACATGGTTTGGTTGTTTTTTTCCTTCTGGTTTACAAAACAAAAATGGAAAACAAGGTAATCAAAACCTCTTGTTCTTATTTAAAGAAAAGACAACCCTAGGGTGTTGAAAGAACTTTATTTGACCTAAATAACTGATTTTTTAAAACATATAATTTATCTCAAAATTTAAATTCTTCTTGCAGTGATAGAAGCATTGAGTGGAAAACCTCCTGACTCTTTAAATGGGCCTTAAAAATGGACACTTGAAGAACTCACTCCAATCTTCTTACCCCTGCCTCTTGTTTCAGTCAGCACCATCATGAATTTGCCATGTTGACTGTGTGGGACACCTGAGAGAACCTGGCATTTTTAGGAAAAGTGTGGTGTATCACAGAAGGCATCCTTTCAAAAGGGCTTGTGATCACCTGGTTATACTTTTAAAGTAATAATCGTCTCAGTTTCTTTGACTGTACATTTGTTTTTCTCGTTCTTTCCTTTCAAAGATAAATATCCATTAATAACATGTACACACTATATGGGGGCAAAGAAATAGCTTCCCATGAGGTCTTGAAATCCTTCATAAAGTGTTTGCCCTCAAGCTGTCTGATGTGTTTTGCTGGGATTATTATTTGCTGTCTGTAACATCATTGCTGCTGAATCCCTGGGTGCCTCAAACGTGGCACTCTGGGACATGAGAGGTGAGGGGATATTTCATGCTTTACTGCAAGCTGTTTTGGTGTGAAAAGAAATTGGCCAGATTTACCTATTTCTAGTATTTTATGATCTTGTGTATAGGAAAAGAGGTTGTTGACAGCACAGCTCAAGAGAAAAATATGTTCCTCAGGAGAGCATCCCTTCAACATTGGGCAAGAGCAGGACTGAGGACATTTCCATGTACTTGGTAACAAATTAACTTCAGAGGACAGACATGTTATGCCTATGCTTCTGTTCTTCATCAGTGGAGAAACTTTAAAGATAGTTTGGTTTGGTTTTTTTCTTTTAAATCTGAATTTAGGCAGAAGATACTCTGGCATAAATGTCAAACTGGGAGGAGTTTTTAGGGTGGTCCTTCATGTTTCTTCTATTTCCTGAACAATTTTTAGCAGAGATGTCAACTGTTTCTGTGGCAAAAAGCACAAAGGTAGGACTTGACAGTTCTTAATTTGCAGCTGATTTTAAGTGTCTCCTTCATTTCTGTTCATTTCTGATAATGAAAGTCAGTGAGTTTTCCCACATCTTTGGTTCCATTAGGTGATTCTCAGTGCCCTGGGAGGGAGGCTTTCAACCAGTAATCCTCTAGAAATAGTGAGGTTTAATTTGTCACCTAGATACCTAGATGAAGGTCTAGCAGTAGCTTTTTTTTTGTTTTTGTTTTTTTTTTTTTTTTTTTTTTTTTTTTTTTTTTTTTTTTTTTTTTTTTTTTTTTTTTTTTTTTTTTTTTTAAAGGTTATCTTNATCTTTACCTGTGGGGAAAAAAAACCCTGAAATTTTTCCAGAATGTTTCACTGGTGGCAAATGACAGGTAAATATTTTAAGTAATGAGTTTGTTTGAATGGCTGAAATGAAGCTTTGCTCTGACTCTCCAGTGTATCTTAACTTCCAGGCAGAGGAAATCTTGGCCCACCCTGAGAGGTGCACCAAAAGCAACTTAGGAGGCTGCAAGGAAAGCCAGCCTTAAATTGTGGATTGGTCACTCCTAGGTCCCTTCCACAAAGAGGAACAGTAATCAGAAGGTGCTGCTAGTGTTTGAGGGGATGGATTGTCTGTGAGCATCTTAACACTGCCTTTATTGGGTCCAATGCTGATCTGTAGCTGTTATAGCCTTACAAAATTCTTCCAGCAGCACTAGAGTAGTTTGAGGCTTTGAAAGGAGATAGTAGAGCATTAGTGTCTTTGTTTGGCATGTGTCTGTGGAACAGCTTGCATCCACAAACAAATAATTTCATTTACTTGCTTTCAGTCCATGTTCTCATCTCTTTAAAATGGGCACTATAATGCTGTCTCATTATGCACAGACTTTATGGGAGAGGTTCAGTAATCATTATGAAAAGGTCAGATGCTTCTGTGAAGGGCACCTATAAATGAGTCCATAAATAAATAGTCTGGAAGCCTTTAGGAGAGGCTAACAACTTATTTATCTTTTATCCTGCTGGTTGCAGGGGATGTATAAAAGCAAGAGCATACTGCTAATTAGTTTAAAGCTGGAATTTTTGTTAGGGGGCACTGAGAGACTGCTGGGTGTAGCAGTTGGCTTGATGTGACACCTGACCAGCACTTGGCTCATACCAATGCACAGTGTGGCTCCACGAGATCTGTGCTGAGCCTCACTGGGGACTGTGTTTCTTAATTGGGAAAGGATTGTGTTTATTGAGATGATACTCACTGCTAAATATATCATCAGCAACTCTGTGGCACTGCTTTTTTCCACTTGGCTTAGAGGAGAAAAGCAACTCTTAGTAATGTTTTTTATTGACTAGTCTGAGTGCTGCTGGTTCTTTGGTTAGCATTCAAAAATGTCAACTCTGGACTTGAAGCTGTCTAACAAAAAGCTGGTTTCATTCCACACTCCAGTAGTGTTTAAGGCAGATAGTGAGAAACACCTTGTTTGCTTTAAGGTCACCATATGGGAGAGGACCCTCCTGATCTGCCTGTATACCAATGGGATGGATGCTTTTGTTTGCCACCTGCCTGTGCAACAGGCTTTGGCTGCAGCAGAGAGGTCCAGGGTGGAGCACAAAGACAATTCTGTGGGGTGGCAAGAGATGGGGGAAGTCCTGGGGTGACTGAGGGCATGCCTCTTTGCAAGGCTTGTCCCTTGGAGAGCTTGTTTAATTGCTTCAGTATTGCTTAGCTTTTTGTCACACGAGGTGCAGCCCTTCCAGCTGCAGAGAAGCTGACAGTTTCAGTTTGGAGTTTTTCAGAGCCTCTGGCTCATGATCCTTAACACACAGCTCCTTAGGAGATCCATCCAACTTCTTGATCTCTGGCTGCAGACTGAAGCATAGAAAAAACACTTGAACATGACTGTAAGACATAGAGTGCCCCCTTCCTTTTCTCTCTGACTAAGAAACTAACCTTATAAAGGGTGTTTTCAGTCACAAATAATTTTGGTGCTTCTGAATCCAATCTGCTCCAGGTTGCAAATCTGCTTAGTCCTCTGACTCTTCCCTGTGTCACATAGTTTAATGGCAGGTAGAGAGAAGTCAGTTATTGATTGCCCTACCCTTATCTCTCCTCTGAAAGACTTGAGGCAGGCTGCATGTTTGTTTTAAATCTGGTTTAAATATCTGAGTTAAAAGACTGGCTTTTTCCTTTGACAGCCTGATCCCAGCTGGGTTTGCTTTTATCAGCAGTCTGAATGGAATAGGGCTCAAACATTCCGTGGTTTCATGGCAGACAGTCTCATTTCTATCTGCTGGGCTTGTGCAGGATGGTACTGGATGTTGCACTCTTTGCACATGGGATTTTAATGATTGCAACCTTTTTTCCTGTTGCAGCCCTTCCTTTTAGAGAGGTGGGAAACACGTGCATCTGTCCAAGAAGAGAAAGAGCAGAGACTACTTAAAAAGGGAAATGCCCTGATGCACTAGGGAAAAAAAAGTGAGGCGTGATCTTTGTTCCTCAGTGCAAGATGACCGATCTCAGGAAGGCAGATTTGGTAAGTAGCTCTTTTTGTCTTCAGACCACTGTCTCTTTTGAGTATCTCAGCCTACAAAATCTCAGATACAAAAGTATCTCAGCCTGTGATCTTTTGAGTATCTCAGCCTACAAAATGGTCTCCTGCTCTGGCATTTGCACTAGTTTGATTAGGCTGGAAAGAATTGCAGGGCAGCCCCTTTCTCTGATAGCACATTGAGACACTTCAGCCCAAGAAACAGGAGTACACTCTCTCCAAAAACATGAAAGCAATGGGGGCTACAGCAGAAGATGCAGCTGAAGAGCACCTGCATTCAGGAAGGTTCCCAGCTGATGCTAAAGGAAAGAATTAAGCAATGTGTTAGCACTTTGCAGATTAGTCTAGCATCTGTCTGGCCCTCCTGAGCACCCAGGGCAAGCTTGTGGTTGGGGTTCAATTTCTACAGAGGGGCATGGCCTGAACTGAGGTAGCTGCATGTATTACTGAGCCACATGGAGCTGTTCCATGGCACACCCAGCAGAGCAGTTTTATTCAGTGTCAGATACAGCAATAACTGCTGGATTCCTCACTTTGCTAGAAGAACACAGGGGTGAAAAGAGCCTAAGCTTGGGCCCTAGAAAGCTGGGCAGTGCCCACTGTGTGTTGCCTTTCAGTGAGATAAAGGACTGCAGTCTTCAAACTCCATCTGCATCTTGAGAATCATTTGGTCGTTTGATCTCTTTCTCTTTCCCTGGAGTCTTCTCGTCTCCTCCAATCCCCCTGCCCCAGCCTAAGTCCTTTTCTCACCAGAGACTTCTCCATTTTACTTCATGCCAGCCTTCGGAAGATTGTTGGGCCATGTATGAGGTGGGACAAGCTGAAGAAGAGCACAGATGGAGACTTTCCAGATAAATACATCACCCGGTTCCTTAGACTCTTACAGCAGTTCTCTCCTCTCTTTCTCACAGTTGTCTGTTCCTCCTGCAGCTTATTCTTAGTCCAGAGCAGGAAGATAACTTTTCTTTGCAACTTTTATCATCACTGAGGAGTGTTGGATCTTTGCTGGAGGGAAACAACACATTTTTGCAAGCAAAGAAAAAGGTGCTCTGATGACCACTAGAATAGACTTTCCTTTCAAGCAGAACAAAACATTTTTGTCAACCTGAGGCTGCTTTATTCTGGGAATTTCTAACAACGGGGTTTATAGTCTTTGCTAGCTAAAACATTGTCACTTCTTCAGGCTCACTTTCAGGCATTAGTATGTGTGTAAATGAGAGTTTTCCAGACCAAACTTCACACTATATAAAAGTATATGGAGCCAGGGTTAGAAAAGACATAGAATTAGCTAGACTTTCATTTACAGTGTGTTATAGTTGTAAGGATAATTCATTCAAGCCCAAATTTTTGCTATTTTTGTTACTGCCCAGGTGCTCTCCTGGAAAATTTTCACCTAAGAATTTCACCTAAAAAACTACTGAGTTAATATAGGTGTATCTAATTTTCCCCCCTAGCAAGCTAGTGAAATAAGAGCAGTTTCCTCAACATCTTTCCTGTGTGAAGTTTTTTTGCCTGTAATACCAGCAAGACACTTCATCACTCTTGGTTTATGTTTCCCCCTTTTGAAACAGGCATTAAAGGGTTGGCTCACTAGGCAGATTTGTAGCAAGGATAAATTCAGCTATACACATGAAGATGGCAGATATTGAACAAGGAAGTGCCATCCCAGATCAGTATCTCACTGTCCAAGCTGTGGACCGTCTATGGGAGTTGCCAAGCAGCTCCCATCAGCCAAAGTATTCTTAAATAAATGATTTTTTTTTTGTCTCAAGTTAAAAGATGATCAATTTGGTGCTGGCTGGCATTTATACTTGCAGTCCTTTCAATTTTTACAAAGGAGAATTTTTTGTACATTTGCTAATGGAGGAGAAGTGGGGATATTTGTTCTACAAGTGCCTGCTCTAGACAGAATATCTCATCTCTATTTATATTTCTTCTTTCTACAATGGGCACAGATATTTTTGTCTCATTATCCATAGACTTCAGAGGATTAGACAAGCAATAATGGTGAACAGACCAGATTTCTTATTTAGAGGTTCCAGATCAACAAGGCGATGAATAAATAGGACAAACAGATTTAGCCAAGGCTTACAGTGTATTAACTTCATCTCATTTCTCATTAGTTTGGTATCGAGCTTGTCTTATAGTCTGCTGCAGTCATACTGTATATAAAAATCTGCTCTCAAAAGCAAGTTGGTAGTTTCTGGGATTTATAAATATTGATGGCTGAATGAGGCTCCCGAGTGTGTCATGACATTTCACACTGGAAAAGAAGAAAGTTGCAGCAGCTGTGCAGCATCCCAAGATCCCTTGCCACCAGCCTTTTTTCCTCTACTCTTCAGCCTTTCTTTTCCCCCCTCCTGAGGACAAAGATATCTTTATTTTTTTCATGGATTTGAACCTGCTTGGGAAATAAACATTCTGCATGCATAAAGGCTAATAACTAACTGTTAATTTTAGGCTATTTTTGCTAAAAACCCCACCTCTTACATGTGCTTTTATGCTGTGCCCTCAGGCATGGTCAGAGGTTATGCTCTTCCATGTCCTGGATGAAAGTGTCAGAGCTGTAATGGCTCAGTTCTGTGAATTAGCTGCTCAAATTCTTTCTCAGTCCTAGAAATAAACAATAGGTAGGTCTTGTGTCTCTAAGAAGTGAAGCACCCACCCTTCTGTCTCTGCAAAGATAATCAGGTTTAAGAGAACAAAGCAGAAGATATTTGCATGTATCTTGCATACTTACTGAAATGGAAGTGACACTGTTCTTAAAAGCAGAGGTGTAGAGAGCAATCCAGGCTATTGATTTTTGAACCAAGCCCTTTTGTTCCAAGGGAGAAAGTAATTCATTCTTACATTAGACTGTGATTACATTAGATATTGGAATTTTTTATAGCAAGACAAAAAGAATTGCTGCCCTAAAACTTGTATAAGTCTAAATCTTCCCTGGAAAAATCCCTGGGTAGCTGCAGAATTGGTGACATGTCATCAGCTCTGAGCAGGAATTGTCCCAAAAGAGGGTTCTTGAGTGCTTTGTCATGCAAGTTTGCAGTTTGGACAAGAGCAACTGAACACTGGTCACTGTCTGACAGCTGCCTGTGCTGCAGCTCTCTCCTGTAATGAGCAAGTCAGAGTGTTTTGTATTTTTGTGTTTATATGTGTGTCTGTCTTGACAGCTCTTGCAACATTGCCTTGCTGTGGAAATTTGCTGTTACAACAAATGCTGTGCTAACTGGTGATGAGATGTTTTAGGAAGCAGCTCTGCATGTACTGTGATAAATGAACAGAAGGGCTATTTCATAGTGCTTCTCGGGGAAAAAAAAGAAGTCCTATTTCCCCTCATTGTCTCTATTTTTGAAAAGGGTTATCTTTATTTCTTCTTAGTTCATTGTTTTGTTGGGTTTTTGTGTGTGTGGTTTTGTTTTGTTTGGTTGTTTGTTTGTTTGCTGTTATGTTTTGGGGTGGGTTTTTGTGGTTTTGGTTTTTTTGTTGTTGTGGTTTTTTGTCTTCTTTTGTTTTTTGTTTTTCTGACTGCTAGACCACCAGAGCAGTCCAGTATTTGGGAAATTTTCCCAGAATATGTTGACACAATCAGCTTGTTTTCTGTCAGTGTCTACAGCTGCTCTGCTGGGATGGGAAAGGGACCTGCTTATTATTCACTGATGGTTTGTTGAATGCTTAGAGGCAATGATTCCAAATTTTCTCTTCACCTAACTCCTCAAAAAAATTTATTTTTCTGGGGAGAAAGCAATACTGTTTGGGAGAGACAAATAGGATCTAATGGGGTGGAGCTGGGATAGTTCTCTTCTTAAGGTAATTCCATCCTATTGTAAGAGATACATTATCACATGCGTGAATGGGGAAGAGATTTCTTGCCCAAATACTCCTTAGCAGTGTGGAGAGCACAAGCTTAATATCTGTGACTGGCTGACAAAATAGTGGTCTGGTTTTGTCTCCTCCTATAAAAAATACAGTTTGGATCCAGAGAGAGAGAGAGTGGCATTTGTTGCCCCCTCTTGTCACACATCTGTGTGTTTGTATGCTTGTGTCTGTCCCCACTTAATTACAATTAAACCCAGTGCCTGGATGCAACCCAAAAGTCTCACACGTGCTCCTGTGAATTTCATGAAAATAAGTGTCCAGATGGAAAACAACTGCCCTGCTGAGGGAAGGCCTTCCAAATTCATGCTGTGTTAGACTTTGGGGAAACCACATCGTGGAGCTTCTCGGGTCATAGGATACATTAGCTCTGTTGAACTCAAAAACCTACCTGTTGGGAGTGTTTGGTTTTCAGACTGCCAACAAACCTCTAAAATCAATTAGTCGTGCAGCTTTACTTGCAGTACATATTTTCCTGCTGTTCACAGGTAGAAGCTATTTTATATTATCCCTAATTAGTTTTAGATTCAGCTTTCCCTGCTGGCTAAGGCAGGCATTGCTTTGTGTATAGGAATTAGATCCCAGGTACCTTCTGCGTTTTTCAAATTTGCTGTAAACCTCTCTGAATATCTGCAATGGTATTTGTTTGTGTCTGGCACACTTGATGGAGAATGAGAAAGTCTGACAACTGCTTAGTCTCCCCCAAAACCTTTGGCATTGCACTGGGGGATAAGTATAAATCTACTTCTTCCTGTGGCCAGAGCTCCATATTTCTTATATTCAAATGGATCTTCACAGTTCAGCTCAAAAAGCAGGAAAATGTGTTTAATACATTGTATTTATACCTATTGGTGTATGTACATGCATTGCAATCTGTTGTAAGATTGATCCAGGACTTTACATTTCTTATTGTCGAGCATTTTCCTTTGTTGTAGAGAAAGGAAAACCTTCTGTGGTGTGTGAGGTGTGGCTGTTTCACAATAGGGAAATGATGCAAGGCTGGGGGCTAATTTTCCAGCAGTTATCATGGCACTAAAGCTTGGATAACCCAAGAAAAATTCACCATCTTGTGGCTGTGTCTTTTGCAGACAATTGTTCTGCTAAGGAAAATGGCATAGAGAATGCTCCCACTTAATTTGATGTTTTCCCCAAAACCTTATCCACTAGTTTCTTTATTTGCCAGGCTCTTAAGGTTTCTCAGTGCTACAGTGGATCCTCCCCATCACCTCTCACTCTCCTCCTGCCATTTGCTCCACTTGTTCCTCATCTCCCTAGGTCTTTTTTTGCCTTGTCCTCAGTTTTCTGTTCATAATTCCATCTCTCTGCAACTGGTTTCCTGGGAAGGAGGTGGCACATTTTGAGGCTTGGGCCAAGCTGCCCAGTGGCTGCCCAGTTGCTTGGCAGGGCACAGGACATGGGGAATTGCTGAGCTCTTCTACTCAGCCCTGATTTTCACAGTTTGCTCCAATTCATCTGAGAGATTTCTACTCTCCCTTCCAACTCAGTTGAAACCAGGCAAGCAACTCAAATGCTGTCAGGAGGAACCTTTCAGACAGGCACAGTGCAACCATGCAAACACACACACTTAGAAAACCAGAGCCAGAAACATGCTGTTCCATGGAAAGAGGAAGAACAAAATAGGCTGATCTCACCCCAGCAGAGTGAACACATTCAGGGTGGTGTATGAGAGCAAAATTGGAAGCTCTACCTCTATCTCCACCCTGTCCAGTGACTACCCTAGAAGTAGAAAATTTCATTCTTACAATTTCAGATCCCCTGAATGACCTTTTAAAATTTATTTGCTTCATTTACTTAGGTTTTAAGAGATTGCGCTTAAGTAATGCTTTGCCACATTTAAATTTGTGTTGTATTTAAATTAAATGTGTAATGATTGTCTATATTAAATAATAGTGGCAACATCTGAAATTATTAATCAACAAAAGATAACAGATAATGCATGTTAAGTTCTCTCTGTATTTTGGGTCATTTATCTCCCAGGTAACATGAGAAGAATGTTACATCCTACTGGAACACACTCCTCAGCTGATGTAAATCGGCAAATGTACAGCAGCTGAATTTCTGGCCCATTATGTTTTCTATGAAAGATTGCTTTGCCTTTTGAGTATTAATTATCCATGATTCTTTTACTTTTCTTGTTTTCTGCCTTTGCAGGTGCTGCTAATTCTCTCAATTTCTTCCAGAAATGGGAAAATTTATCTATATTAGGAAATGTGATCTTCCTTTCTTCAGTAAGCTGCATTTTCATTTTTGGCATCCGTATTTAAATCCTAATGCACATAGAGATGTGAATGATTTGGGTTTTACTGCTGACAGTTTTAAATCCTGCCATGTATCAGCTGCGTAGATAGCTTAACCCCTTCTTGCTCTAGCAGAAGACCATGTATTATTTTGCAAAAGATGACCATGTCACACACTGCACAGATGTGTCTGTCAACAAACTGCCCCCATCTTCAAGTTCCAAAATTAAATCAGGTAATAAACAATGTAGCAAGGCTGGATGCTGGAGAGGGGATGAAGGGAAGGACCAGAGTCCCTTACCCCACAGCCTGCTGGTGCTGGCAGATGCTCCAAAAGCTCTCACCCAAAGGGATACAGTTGAAGAGGTCCCTTTCCCCTTCCCTGATTGCCCCTACAGAAGAGCTCAGGGTGAAGCCCACGATTTCTGAGCTCTGGAATGACTTCCCATGTCCTGCTGCTGTATGTGAGGGGCATTTCAAACACAAGTGGCTGGTGTGCCAGGGCAAGGAATATTCCATGTTGCTCCAGAGGAATTCATCAGTGGGGACCTGCATCCAGCAGTCATGATTGGAGCCACAGCCATGGGAGAGACCCCCCTCCCCTTGAGCCTGTGTGTGCTATTTGCCACCTCTCAGTGTTTCCCTCAGGAGCTGCTGCCTGCCTAGAACAGGGGAGAGGGTTAATCCCTCTGTCTCTACAGGAGTTTAATTGGAAGGGAATTGTTTTTGACTTAATTTCCTCTCTTGTCTCCACTCAAGCCTAGTGGATCAAAAGAAAAGCAAATTGAAAGATAATGTTTTGGATGTGCCCTATTTCAAAGTTGAACATGAATAATCTTTCATGTCTCTGACTCAATGTCTGTATCATTTTTGTCACGAAAGTCTTGAAACAATGAATATTTCTTGTGTGACAAAAAGAATTTACTTTTCATCAAGAGAGGAAACCTGAGTGATGCTCGCACAGTACTAGAACACAGCTACTAATTACCTCATGTTATCAAACTTGACATTATCCTTTGGATTAAAATACCATATGTTTTATTTTATAATGAGAGGGCAAAGAACCAGTTACTATAAAGTATTAAGGTACTGCATGTGGGGTGGCACTATATAGCAGGGTTTATTCACACAGAAATTCAATTGGCTGGTTATTAGATTATTGGTTAATGCAATTTAATATAAAACCCTTCTTCTCTTTTTTCTTTCATCTTCCTTTCTTTCATTGTTATTTTGAATTATAGCACTAGGAAAGTATTTTTCAAGTGGTTAACTTAAGTTTTCTTTCCAACATCTCTTTATTTGTGAAGAAATGAATTCAAAGATTCTGTTTTCTTCTTAGTGTTTGTGAAAATGAAGGATAGTTGTGCCTGCACTACAAGAATGGTGATTTAGGTAAATGTCTCTGAGGCAGCTTGAGTCAATTTAGCTTAGACTTGCCCTGAAATTCTCTATTGCTTTGCTGCAAACCTTCCCAAGAGAAAAGATTTACTCTTGCTGAGCTGCATTGGAGAAGAAGGTAGTTTTGTTGGTGTCCTACATTATGGCTGACAAAAAGGGTAGAGAAAAATGCTACACTGGACCACATCAATGGGGAGGAGAAAATATTTACTCATTTTTTCTCCACGTGTTCAGTCTGGGGGTGATGGATGTCAGTTGTCTTCTCTAAAATTCACACCAGACTTACCCAAGAAATCTATAAGGATTTTTTTAATTGATGGTTTTCCAAGAATTCCTCATTTTCAAAACTTCTTGAGTGCAGGTACTAGAGCCCTACAGTTTGGCTGACACATTGGTAGAATAAATGCCCAGGTCTACATTCAGCCCTATCTTGGGAAGGCCTAAGTATAAATTTATAGATGGAAAAATAACCCAAAAAACCCCACCTACATCTCTGCCATTCAAACCACACTGTCCTGAGAATGTGCTCCAGATCTGCACCATGGAACACAGGGGAAGGCAAAGTCCTGAGACAAAACAAAGGGAGATGATGCTAGGGTAGATGCTGTTTTTCCATTACTGTGGCACTTACTTATAGATTGGAAGAAATAAGTTGTGCCTGCTCTTGGAACAGAGCCATTCCTTTGCTCATGCAGAGACATCTCTCAAGCCAGCTGTGCTGCCTCTGAGCTCCTTGTTATCAACTCTTACAAGTGTGGGGGAAAGCAGCAAAATCATGACAATGATAAATGCTGCTTCTTTGCACACTCACACGGTGCCAGCCTGGTTTGTGGTCCAAAAGCCCCACTGTGGTCTGGCTCTGAGTAAACAGAGTTATTAGCAGTCATGGGAGGCTGCGAGGTTGGAGGTTCGAGCTGACCAGTTGTTACAGAAAAACAACAGATTCTTCCTCTTCTTTTTTTTTTTCCTGGGCTCCTTTTATTGCTGAATCTTTCACACACTGGAGAAGGGCACTGCGGTTGTCTGGTGGCCAAAAGCAAAATCACATAAAGGAGGAAGAGAAAGGAGAGTAAAACAAAGCTGTCTCTCACCACCAGCTCGCTAACAAATGCAGCAAGTGATCCCATAGGCGCACCAGGTAGTGCCCCTGGGCTGGCACAGTGCCCATCTGTGCCATCTGCTGAGTATCAAACCTTCCTCTGCTTCCCATCACGCAGAACCTGCCGCAGCCAGGCGCTGCTTTCCTGCTGAAATCGCTGCGGCTCACAGCCAGCCCAGGTTAGCGGCTCCGTGGCTTTTGCTAAAAAAAAAGGGGAACAGGGGAGGAGTGTGCATTGCATCTTTGTATTTTCATGGTTATAATCTCTGTCATGGTATTTGTCAGTGTAATAGGACATTTTTCTAGCTATTTACAACAGGTCAGGGCAAGTGTCCTGCTTCCCATATGCCATCTCACTGAAATGGCTCTTTTTGTTTGCTGAGTACAACTTGAGGTGCAGGTTAGTGAAACAACCACAGTGGAATCATTTATGTGATTACTGGGTTGAAGGAGAACAATAAATGAAAATATATTGTTTATATTATGAGATGCAGGACTCAAAATGACAAACTGTCATAAAAAAGTGGGAACAAAATAGGAAATTGAGACCCCAAAAAAAGGCAGTAGTAAAAAGCTCAGTATTTTCCTCCATGACAGATGATTTCTGTCTAAACTGGCACATTTCCTAGAACAATATTGTTTAAGGAAATAGCTGGCCCATCAAAATGTTTTCCTTCTGCTGTGTATCATCTGCCTGGCGTTTTGCTCTGATCAGAAAGGTAGAGTATGAGATCAGAGGGAAGCTTGAAAGAAGAGAAATTCCATGCCTCTAAACAACAATGCAGCAGCTCCAAGCAAAGTCATAGAAGTATAAGAGAAATTCACTAGTAAGTTAAGCATTGACATTTTCAGTGAGAGAAAATACATCCCAACTATCCGTAATTTCTTTCAGGTTTTACAAGCCCACATCGTCAGTACTTCAAATCAATAAGAGTGTTAAGACCTGTGTCTGAGATTACAGCAAAGCCGTCCAATTTCCACAGTGCAAGGAACTCCCAACAAATTTTGTAAAATCCATAAGTCCAGAAGTCTTGCATGTGAACAGAATCGTGTTGTTCTAGTCTTAAAAAGTGGAAATATAAGATGGTACAAAATGTTTCAAAATGCCATATGACTGTGTGCTTGGATCAGATGCTGCTAAAAAAGCCTGTTAGGTTCAGAAACTAAGGTTTTAGTTCAACTCCTGCTGGTCTGTGTTAAAGAAGAGTTTGATTTAAAGGCCCTTCTGTCTAAAATACCCAACCACAGAAGAATTTAATTTCCAGTCTCATAAGCCTGGGTTCTTTGGAGAACTCTCACCTCTGGCATTTTACCTTTTGGGGTTTTTTTTCTGCTTGCAAAGTTGGGAATCTTGGAGACACATCAAAATTAAAAGTAGGATGGGCAAAAGAGGTGTTTTGCCAGGAATAGTGCAAGTTTTACATGATGTTATTTTTACAGTGCTTTTCTTTCAACTTGAATGGGCTCACTATACTTCAGAGTGCTTGCAAGAATAGCTCATGCATTGATATGTGATGTTGGGTTTGAAGTGTTAGGCAGACACCCTAATAAATAGTGTGATATTTAAAGAGGATGAACACCAAGTGACACCTAGTGAGTTATTAACTTTTATTTTGTTCATTTTTCCATCTGTCTTTCTCTTTCTTGCTAAGCTTCTCGTGTTCTCAAATGCAGATCCAGTAGTTTTGCTGATTTTGTACTGAAGCAGCTCTGATGGACCAAAACCAAAGTTTTCAAGGCACACTTGCCAAATTTGCCAATGCTGATCTGGAAGTCAAATACCCAGTGTGTTTCAAAGAGTGAAAATGCTGGAAACTGAGTATCTCACTGACTGTTTTGAGTCCTTTTCAAAACCTTATGTTCATTTTTCCACCTCTCCCTGAGATCCTTTGAAAAATACAATTCTAAATGTGTATGTTGAGCATTTAAAAATTAGTCTTTGGGTTCTTCTTGGAAACAACTCTGCAGCTCTTTTGAACAGAGTTAAGGTAATTACTGCATCTCCTGAACTGTACTGACATGATGTAGATAGGAAAAAAAAGCCATCAATGCCTTGCATCAACATTTAATTGCGTTTGACTAAAGCACACATTTGCTGGAAGCATGTACTCCAAAAACCATGCAGATGTAATTTTAAAAATGTTTAAATTAATTGGCTTGAGCTTTTTACTTTTGCTAAAATACAAGTCAGTGGTTTTACATTTAAAAAACCTCATTTCTGTTTCAAGAGATTTTTTTGAGACTGTAACCAAAGCCAAAGAACAGCTGTACCGCACAAGCACAGGAAAGAAACTGCTGTCTTCTCCCCCAAAATACATGGAAAACCCATAGTTTCTGATCTTGCTACAGCTGAGTTACTACAGTTTTAACTTAGCAATCTAAAGTCATACATCAGGATTTATGTTGCTTTACTTTTACCAAAAGTCCTTCTCTTACGAAGCTTGGTATCAGCATAAGTTGGGTTCACTATTTTTTCCAGAGCAGGGTGACAGGATCAGAATCCCCTTGAGTGTGCTGTGGCAGCCGCTGCTTGGGCTGGACACCCAGCTGAGGAAGCAGCCCAGGAAAGAGTGCTGAGTAGTTCCTGCAGCTGAAGAAAGAGACTACACCAACCCTAGGACTTGCCTGTGGGTCACCACGCTGCTTTTGGAGAAGATTTTGAAGGAGCTGTGGGACTTCAGACTCAAAGGATTACATCATGGTGAAATCAGGTATTGCAGTTACTGTGGAGAGGCACAGCTTTTGGTCTGGGCTAACTGGAAATAGTTCACTCCTTTTCTGAGGAAAATGTTTCTTCAGCCTGACTTAAAGCATTCAGTTCAATGTCCACCAAGTGTTTCAGGTTGTTCTTTTGGGGGTTGCTACCTTAGATTTTGCCCTTTTCACGTGCCACCTCCAGACATTTATTTTTGAACCCGGTGGCATGCAGTGCTCCATCGTGTCTGATTTTTCCCTTTCTCTTTCCCCGGCAAAACTGCTCATCAGACAACCAGAATTTGCAGTTTCCATCTGCCCCAAGCTGGACTTTGGGCTGGAGGAGTAGCTGCAGGCTGCTGATCTCCTGAGAAGCACATGATTTGGGGTCTGTCTGTGCCACAGTACCTAGGGTTCATTTATCCCTTTCTGATAAGTACATGCAATGTGGACACGTGTAGCTTTTATGTAAACCTCCTTTAGGGGAGCATCTAAGATTCCTCTCCAAATGCTCCCTTGAGGCTGTGTGATGGGTGAGCACATCCCATAACAATCCTGGCCTGTGCTGGAAATGTTCCCACAGTAAAATCTACTCAGGGTTTTCACTAGTTTTGCTGGATAAGCTGGATGGTGCTGTGTGGAGAGCATGCAGCCTGAGCAGAGTTGTGTGGGGGCTGACCTGTTCTAACTTCAGAGCTGTGTATGGAATTAAATGCAGCAGGGAGAACTGCAGGGCTCCTTTTCCTGAATGACAGAAGTCCTTCTGGACAGACACAGGGAAGCTGGAATTCCTGTATGGCCTCCTATACTGATACAACACCGTTTCTAACATCTAAACAGTTTCATTTTTCTGGGAAGAAAATGTCTCTAAAATTTCTGGGGGAAAAACAAAGTAAACCTTCAGAAAACTGCAGATGGAAAACTTGTATTTATGTAAAATGGAAACATGCTGCGAATCATTGGAGAAAACCTATATTTTCTTGCCAATTATAACAATATTAGGTAGCAGTGAAGGTTTCCAAGGCAACCTGGCCACGGGTGCATTCATGTGGAGTGTGTGTGACTACCTGCTTTGTCAAGCCAATGGATGCATGTCAGAAGGTGGTGTGGGGGGGGGAGTACAGATCATTTCATCAATCTACACTACAAAAACTATTTAAAAGCAGAGGGTTTGGGGCTTTTTTTTTTTTTTAGGTGTATGTCTGATTGTGCCAAGCATTTCACTGCTTTTCTAGAATAGGCAAGACATAGGAATAGGGATATATGTGAGAGCCAGGCTGAAAACACCTGGCTGGTGGGGTGTCCAGAGGGATGTTGGAGGAGCTCTTCTGGGCACAAGTTAGTGTGAAGTCTGCTCATACATTCTCTGTGGATGTAAATAAATGTACAGCATCTTCCCCAAAAAAACTTCCTTCTTCTTTTTGCCTGAACTGACACCAGCCTGTATTTCTCAAGGTGTTAAACCAAAGGAGTTCTTCCAACACCTCAGGTTTCTTGCCTTCAATTGCAGTGCTTGATACCATCTTCCTTTTGTTTGCCCCTCATTCCCCTCCAGCACATCTTTATTTGGTGTATTGAAGCTTTCCTGGCCTCTCCAGCCGTCCTGTGAAGCACAGAGAGCAAAACACAGTATGGTCCTCCCATATGTTTTCTTCAGGCCATCACTCTTGTTTCCTCTGAAGAGCCATTGCAGTTAAATATTGTGTGAGGATCCTGCTGTCAGACTCCAGGGAATTCACTGCCTTGTCTTTGACCTTTTAAAAACTTCCAAGAACTGCATATTAGGTTTATTTTAAAAAATACCATCAGGGCTGCCCAATACCTGATACAGCTGTCAGGAACATGAAAAATTGGTCCCATAGCCGCCCAAGGGATCTGAGCAAGGAATGTGGGTCATGTTCATCAGCCTTGGCTGCTTTCTAGATTCATAAGGCAGCTGTGACACAGCCGTGATGTAGAGTCCATCCCTCACTTTAGCCAGTCAGGTAAACTGAGCCTGCAGGTCTGAGCTGACATCACTGGGAGCAGGGAAGATCACAAGGGGATGCAGCTGTAGCCTGAGATTTGGCTGAAAATTTCCACTGTTCTTCAGTAGCAGTCCTCTTTCCAAATTCATTTTGCTTCAGGAAAAGGCTGAGAGGATTCCCAACAACCTTTCTCTGAACCAAAACTGTTGTGGTATTGAGTTTACTGTAACTTTGCAGCTTCCCCTGGGAATTAAAAAGTCATGGGAGGTGTTCAATGAGCAGTTACTCATTGAAAAATGCCTGTGTGCTGCCTGCTGGCTCTGACATGAGGGCTCCAACCACACTGAAACTCTGGTAATGTGCACAGCCACGTTCCTTCCTCAGCACTGCTTTCAGAGTAGCCACAGCAGCTGCTGTGTGCAGCAAATGGCAATCATGCCCTGAGCATCCAGAAGTCAGCTTGACTGAGAAATTAAGATGCTGGGAGGTTGTGCTTAAATTATTTCACCTAACTGTTGCTTTTTACCATGGATTACAAAATGTCCTCTGTGCATGGAGATGTGGATGCTCACACACATCTAACTCAGCTCAAGAGCTCACACTTTTGTGCAGTGAGAACCCAGCCAGCTAACCAAGCTAGGAAAATGCACCCATCTACCTTCCCAGAGATCTTCCTCTGCACTGGCTGTGCTGAAATTGTCGGCATAAGCCTGTTTTTTCCTTTCTTGTGGGCAAGGGAAGATAAAACTTGGACAGAGCCCACCCAGATTTTATCCTTTCAGTACCTAACAGGGGGCCTGCAAGAAAGCTGGAGGACTTTCTACCATGGCATGTTGGGGTAAGACAAGGAGAAATGGCTTTAAGCTGACAAAGGGTAGGTTAGATAGATATTAGGAAGAAATTTGTTACTGTGGGGGGTGGTGAGGCACTGGAACTGGTGTCTTAGAGAAGCAGTGGGTGTCCCATGCCTGGACATTGATGGAAGGCATCTACAGGTGGCAGTAGTTCTTAAGCACTAAATATGTTATTGAATACTTTGTCCCAAGTGCTTCAGGTGCTCCTAACACTTAAGTCATGTGTTTAAGCCTCTTAGCCCCATTAGGATTCCACATTGTTTGGTATTTTGGGTTCCAGAGAAAGGTGCATCAAGCTCTTGCCTCTGGAGGCAAAATCAAACACAGAATTGAATTTCCTTTCCTTTTTACAATATGGGACACTTGACAGAGCTACAGAAATCCCATTTGAAAAATGATAGCTGTTGATTTTCTGCTTGCTGAGAATTATTAGTATTTTTTCTATCCTGCAAAAACAGCCATTAAATCAGCAAAATGCTTTGGCATTAGAACCATTTGGAATGTAAAAAATACTGCTTCTTCTTGTTGAGCTGCAAATGTTCAGTTGCAAAGTTAAGGGAAAATCTAAAAGTACAAATAATGATCTTAATTTGAAAGACATTTTATAAGTAAACATACTACAATTGTAGCTACAAATCAGATAATTGCTGAACATTTTAAAACCCAGGAGTATAAAATTAAAAACAATAAAATCAAATTTAAGTTCAAACAAATAAGAGGGGAATTCTAAGTAGAAGGTTCATATAATTGATATTTTTTTATGGACCATTTCTTTATCTCTAAAACCTCAAATATCACATAGTAGTCTCTAGTCATCTATGTTATAATATTTAAATGAGCATATACTTTAACATAAAGTGGTTTACAGTCAGTTTTTCTATTACTGTATAAGAAATGTATCCATGAAACATAAAAAGGTCAACTACTTCAATGAAATAACTTTTAAAAATAATACGGTTTTACAGCCATACATAAATATATGTATTTTATCATGTCAAAGAATATGAAAGAATATAGCTCTGTGTTAAACGGCAAGTCTTTCATGGAGGATACATTAGCTTTAAACTGGGATATATGATCACTGAAATACATTATTTCTGCTTTGGACTTTACATTTCCAAGCAAAAGGTTTTTCTTCTCCCTACTTCCCATCTTTTTTCCCCACTCTTAGGAGTTTATCAAAGTACTAATATGTCTTGTCACTATGTATTTTAGTAATGACTAATTAGACACTGGGGGCTGTGCTGGCCCCCTGCATTGTGTCCAGCTCAGTTCTGCCATGCCAGGACAGCCCAGCTGTTCTGACCACGCTTTGGGAGGGTGCTGGCAGCTAGGAGGGGGACAAAGCTGAGGTGCAGCCACAACGCTGGTGACAGAGAGGGTCTGGAAATATCCCCAGCTGAGATGGGACTTTGGCTGAGGGGAACGTGCAAAGAGACAGTGCTTAGGTTGATGGATGTGGAACATTTATCAGAACTCCCTAAGAAGGCAAAAGGAAAGGGAGAAGAGACCAGAAAATACTTTGTATATGTATTTGGCCCTCCTATCCGCCTGTGACAAAGTATGGCTTGGTCTGAGCTGATCCTCAGAGAAGTTCCAAATCCCTGGATGGGTTTTGTAACTTCTGACAAGTCTAGAGCCCAGATATCTTTGCTGAACTGCCAGCTAGTTCCTTCTCTACAGGCTGCCAGCATGTCCCCCTTGACTGTGGGATCTCAGGAATACAGGTTCCTAAAGCATTAACTGTTCCACAGTTAACCAATATCTCTAGGCCATACCCAACCTAAGCTTTATGCAACTAATTAAAAGGGAAAGCTTATTTCTGAGAAACAGCTGTTCAGAGATGGGAGGTAGAAGTAAGGTAAAAAGCATTCCCATTCCCTACACATCCTTCCTCTGAAGCAATCAATAAGTTTAATTAGAGTGGTTAGGGATGAGCTATGAAAGCGGCAAAGTTAGTATCAGATAAATTAGAGAAATATTGGGACAGGAGATATATTTGTGACATTTTTAACAGAAATCTGACGTAGGTAATTGCCAGTGCTGCTTGTTATGAAGGGGAGGAGTGCGTGCATCAGGGCCTCGCAGCAGTGGAAGGAAGGTCTATTATAATCCATCCATTTCACACACTGTAACTGCAGTCTCCATAAGTAATTGGAGGGGAGTATGGTATAACACCCACGCCACCCTGCTTAAAATACTGGTGTTCTCTTGCTGATCACCCCTGAAGTCAATGGGTAACATACAGGTTTGGTATAATGCACTATGATATACTCCTCCTGTGTGCAAGTCATTGCACTTTGCACATACACTTCTCTTATTTCTAGTACAGAAAGAAATCTGTCCAAAATAAGCCACATCTCTTTCATTTCCTCTTGCAGCTGGGCTGGATTGTGCATCTTAAAAATGCTTAAATACATATTTTTGAGGACATCCTCTCTCAAATGATGGGCACAATTCTAAGATGTGGAGGTTCTGCAGTAGGGATCATTTATAACTGCAGCTATTGCCTTCCTGGAGAAAGAATTTTAAGAAAACACTTTATTTCTAAGTCAGATTTTGTTTGTGGCAGGACTGTTCATACTTTTAAAGTTATGCACATTCTTAAGAGACTTTGCTCAGTTTGGGTCAAAGTGAGAGACAGAGATGAGAGAAGCATTCATAGAAAGTATCTGTGAAAATGCTATAGATCTGTTATACCAGAATGTTTTTTGGACATATCCTTTTAGTTATTTTGGTGTAGTGAAAATACCTGTAATTTTGTCTGAGGGACTGAGCTTAAAAATTTTATTAGCTGAAATATCTGAATTTCTGATTTAAAATTGCTCCTTGCATCAATATTTTTTATATTCATCTGAGACACTTCAAAGTAAAACACCTTGCATTTTGGTGTTTTTTTTTCCTGAAAGGATTGGGTTCATTTAGTGTGGAGGAGAGAAAAGATTGGATTATTTAGTCTAAAGGAGAGAACATGATGGAGGATATCTTTCCAAATAGATAAAAGGCTGATGCAGTAAGGAAGGCAATAAATTTGCTCTCCATGTTCAGGGTGGACACAAGAAGAAATAGTGGGACTTTAATAGCAGAGGAAAACAACCCAAAACATCAAGCTAAGCATTAGGAAAATATTCTACTGGTAAGGCTATAGCTCTTGGAGAATTCTGCCTGACTGGAGATCTCCCCCAAACTATCTCAAACCTGGTTTTGAGGTAAAGCACCCTCAGAATAACAGAAAGGACTTGTTCTGCCTGAGGGCTGGATAATCTCTGTAGTGTCTCCAAGGCTTGGGATTCTCTGATGCTGAGGGCAGTTTTTTTAAATATAAAAGAACTACTAATATGGAAAGAGTCTGGTAAGAGATTGTAGGTGCAGCAAGTAGACTCTCAAAGAGATTTTCCTTTGGACAGCAGTGGCTTTGGCAGGCTGGTGTGGCTGTCCCCAGGCTTTGCACGTGCCTTGCCTGTATGTGGTCTGCATGTTCCCAGGCACAGATGGGGCTGGCAGAGGCAAAAAATTTCTTTTAATCCTTCTAAGAAATTACAAATTAAGATGTGATTATAGAACTGTTAAAAAGGAATTACCACAGAGGAATTTCCAGATGGTCATGCAGAATAACTATTGAGGACTGAACAGCAAGGTTGAGTTATCTATCCAAGTACAGTTCTTTCTTCTCTTTGTTTCGGGTTGGAGAGTCCCATTCTGTCTTCCAGTCCATGTAATAATTTCTTATTCAGTCCAGTTACAACTACCTTTCTGCCTGCTAGTTCCATTTTCTCGTCCAGTGCTGATAATACTCTTTTAAACCTAATTCCTCAAGAATATAAAATGATGGGCTCAGTTTCTTCCCTGCTGAGGAAAATAACCTTGAGACTTTTTTTGCTGGTGCAAAACTTATTCGACTGGGTGTAAAGGATGCTTTGGTACTGTTCTGTGGAGCAGTTTGCAATTCTGCATGATAGGGTATCAGAGCAAATCACTGCTGATAACCTTCTAGGTTAATTGCTGTGCAAGGAGTGCCTTGAATCAACACATTATGTTTAATCCCAGAACACACTCTGGCTATCTCTTTACTGTAACTCTATGGGGCTTCCAATTGTTATTTATGCATGATAGGTGACACTTATTTCAAAGCTACCTAAGTGATTTAGACACAACAGTTTAACTGTTTTGCAGGAGCTCATCCCTGTAGATGATTCTGGCATAACATACATTGCAAATGTTTTTACATATTCCAGCTAATGCATAGATAATTCCCTACTCCTTTTTCTTATCAAAACTTCTAAATCTTTATTTGTTCTAGCTATGTTTTTTATAAGTCTTAAAAGTGCTGAGCACTGCGGATGAGTCTCAGAGGCCACCATGAGATCCTGACGGAAATTCTCATCAAACTGGAGGTTTCTGTATTTGATAGAGTGTCCAAATGTCGTGTTTATTCCAGATGGTCCTCTGGGAGATGATCCCAGGGATGGAGAGAGTTATCAGTCAAATCGATGGAAATATTTTTGTTGTCACTCCTTTGGCTCAGGTCCATAGAAACTCCAGAAATCAAAAACCTTGCACAGCACGGGACTTGTGGCTGCTGAGGATTAGGCTGTGTTGCAGTTTTACTAAGGAAAGTTTCTCAAGGTGTTTCAAAGGAACTGGATTCACATTCTTATTGAATTTTGTGGCAAATTAGATTTTGCTACTTCTGATAAAAAATACCTTTCTGATCTATCTGGATCAATGCTATTGTGGTCCTGAAAGGCACACTGCTAACACAGCAAGTGTCCCTAGGTTAAAATAACGCAGCGTAACAAAATAATGTACTAAAATACAGTAGGGCTGAGCAGCCACTTGTTCACAAATTCACTGACCAGTCATGTGCCAAGAGGAACTCTGGTAGCTTGCTCAATACTTCTTCACTATTCACACTGCTTGTGTTCAGTCTCCTTTTTCATTAGGTCTTGCACTTCCAAATCATATTTTTCACAGCCAACTCTTAAAGTATTCTTGCCATAGCAGATTGCAAGGGAAGGTGACTTCTGTTTTTCTTTTAATCCCTTACCCAAGAAATTGTGCCTCTGCAATGCTCTTTCATTTATTACTGTATCACTCACACCTTCATTTTTTGTTGTCTCCTCCTTGTGTTGACACCTCCTTGTCTGCAGTACTCCATCCATAGTAATCAAGGGTGTGACTGAATTTACATCACTTGTAATTCGGGGAGTGGGGTAAGAAAGGGAGACAATGCTGCACACACCCTGTTCATCTCAGAAAAATGTCTGTGTACACAACATGCAGTTAGTTCAGCTGTGGTAAAAACCAAAGAAAACGCTGTTTTCTTACATTGCAGTCAGCTAGAAGCTATTATAATAACTTCCACTATTGGCATCAAAATAAATCTTGGCTTTTGGATAAAGCAGTATAAGTTTTCTTTGCAGGTTCATAGAGTAGCTCCCAATTTACATCTTATATACAGAATCTGTGGAAGAAATGTGTATTAACTTTTTCATCAAAGTGTTGATCTTTGCTTTGTAGCCTGTGAGGCTTTCCATCGCTTCTTTATTGCTTTCAAGGCTGGTAGTGTGCTCACAGTGAGGACTGCTAAAAGTTATTTCTCCTTAATCCCTCTCCATCACATGCTTGGACCTAGAGTCTAAGCCTAGTTTATAGACTTTAAAGTTAATCTTAAGCATTCATGAAAGAAACTTACTGCAAATATAGCAGTGGCTTCTATAGCTTCTTTGTTTATAATTTAAAATTTTATGGTTTTTTGGAGGGAATTTAAAACAAAATATCATTTGAAGTCATAAAATGCACACCTGTGAAAGAAGTCATGTGGCTCAAAATACAACGTAGACACAGAAGTAAACAGCTCTGGTAATTAGGTGCTCTCAAATACCCTTGCCATGCTGAATGACTAACCTGCTGAAATCATACTTATCAGCTCACACAAATGAGCAGATAGGTTTCAGTAAAATGCAGGACTTTTCTGATAAATTGCAACTATTTCCATGGAAATGATAAAGATTTTGCTACTTGGGCTATTTCTGGGGATCTGTTGTGTCACTGCTATATACTCTTTACAAGTTGCACTTGTTTGAAAGATTGTACTGGCTGGAAATCATGATTTTTAGTTTGAGGAAAGTTTTTTGTGGAAAATCTTTGCTGATCCTGATCACGTCTTGGTATAATACAGCTTTTACCTAACTTAGATCTTAGACTTGCTTGCACTTTAGGCCAGGGTTGAGGATTATCCCATAAAGGATAGGTTTGCATTCTAATCTAATGAGAAGAAGGAAAAGATTAGAGGGTGGCATTCACTGGAAAATTAGGAACATCCTTCATTTGTGTTCCTTGTGCTGCAGGCACTGCAGGTTGCTTGTCGGGCTGCTTTAGCTGCTGATACACTGCAGGACTTTGCTGTCCACATTCTGGTTTAGAACAGTTCTGTGACTACTCTGACCCTCCTGTGATGAGACTTAATACACATTAACCTTCTTGGGAGGGAAAAGACCATGCTCAGGTATCTGGCCTCCTTGTTACATAATGCCTCTAAATTCAGCTTTACAGAGGCAGGAATGACCATGAATTAGTGCTAAATGAAACAAGGAAGAGAGGAAAGACAAGTGTTTTTTGTGTGTGGATATGTCTTCCAGGGAATGACCTACAGAGAAACTGTGCAGGGAAAGGAGTATTTGATAATGGCTAACACTCAGTGAGCAGTCAAATCCAATGAAGATATGCTTTAGAAATCAGCTCTGCTATACGAAAGAGAGGTGCAGAAAATTACCAATGCATTTCTCAACATAATAAATGCGTTTTAACAGAATAGGCAGAAGATGATGCTGCACAAGGACCTATCTTTCATAGCTTTAGTTTTATAATGAGACCACAGCAACTACCTTTTGTCATGAGAAAAAAAAAATGCTTTCTTTGAACATAAGTGCTGGTAGTTGCATAATATGAAACTTACTGATGCATATAATGGTAGCACTGGGCCGTCTGAGCACAATGTACGCTTTAAAATTAATCTCTGCACAGATCAGCAAGCACATGCAGATTCTCCCATGTTGACAAGAACAGTGCACTTCTTTAGGAGAAGCCAAACTTTCAAAGCCTGGCAGCTGGAGCTTGCAAGCTTGTTGTTCCATTATTAACTCTGTAAGCCTCAGGGAAGGGGTAATGGATGAGATGATCCCAAGAGATCCATCCCAGACCTACTTTGTTTGGTTTCATGGTTCCTAACCAAGCAAGCAATAAGCACAAGTGTTCTCTGAAATGAGCAGAGGGAAAGAGATGTGTATTAGTTATGCAAGATACTCTGTTCAGTTCAAAGTTGTGTAGTCCTTTCCAGAGCTCAGCAATGAACAGGGGCAAGGAGGCACAGCCACAAGGACAGTGCTTGGAGGGACCCTGTGACCCCCAGGGATGCTGAATGTGTTTCCAGGAAAGCCATGAGACTGTAAAGAATTGATTTCAAGGGAGTGAGTTTGGGCAGGACAAGACTGTTAAGGAAAACCTCTCCCAAGAGACCTGAAATGAGCAGACCTTGCCAACACTGCTCATCAAAATCTCATTTTGCCAAGAAAAAGTGCCATTTTACAGTGATACCAAAATCACCTATAACCTTAACCTATATTGTAAATACCAGGGATTTGAATCCCAATGACAGAAATGTACTGGGTTTCCCTGTTGCTGACTTGTGTGCTGTGATGCTTTGGGAAGTGTAAATCTGGGGGGAGAGACCAAGCTCCCACTCAGAGCAAGGCCAGCACTGCATACAACCATGTTTGCTCGGAGCTTTGTCCACTTGGGTCTTGAAAGCCCCTGAGGTCTGAGACTCCTGTGCTTACCTGTCCTCCTAGTGAGTGGGGTTGCCAGAGATTAACCAAGCCTGCCTTCACACTGTAGCTGTATCTCACCTCTTTGCAGACCTTTTGGTGCTCCAGTTGTCATCTACAACCACCCCTTGCAGCTTGCCTTTAAGAGACTTTTCTTGCATATTTGGTGGTTTCAAGTAAAAGCTCCCTTTTTTCCCCTCTTTTTATGGAAAAGGAAATGCACATTTTTTAGAATAAAATCTATCCCAGTCTTTTTGCAGTCCTTTGACTAAAACAATGCATTTCTGGGTTTCTCCCTTTTCCTTCTTCCAACAAATCAAGCAAGACTTCAGTTCAACTTTTAAATGGAACCCAGATGATTTGTAGAGACTGTGTTATGCATTGTAGAATATTTGTACTTTTATGAGCTCAAGTCAGAATTTTCCTTGTGTCTAGAAGAATCAGCTTTCAGGGGCTTTCAGGCATACATGAAAATACTCTGAGTGATTTAGGCACTTACTGAAAGTCATTCAGACAGAGGACCTATTGCACTTTTAAAAATATGACTTTCTTCAATGTGTTAAAAATCCCAGCTGCGACAGCTGTGGTGATAAGGCGTTAAGTTGAACTCTGCCTTTTTGTAAAACAGGATCATTTTTCTCTGTCTTCTGGCAGATATGCAATCCAGAAAAACAAGTCATTAAAAGATTCATTTGTAAGGGTAAACAGAATTGATGTATAAAGATGTTTTTTTTTTTTTAAACTAGACTGAAAAAGTATTTTTTTCTTGAGAGGTGATGATAATTTCAAAGCTCAGTCTGTGCTACCTAATGCCTACACCACAATTCTTCCCCCAATTAGCTGTTTGTAAGGCAGTGCCATCTTCCACTTGTCACATTATAGACTTTATTCAAATGAAATACCTGAAAGAAAAACCTCCAACCTGTCCAGTACTACCGAGCAGAATTCTATTATGTAAATCTACTTCCATATTTTGGGAACAAATAATAGGCAGGACATGAAATGGAAAAATAAATTATACGCACACAAGTAAAAGATCAGTCAGGCAATGTACTGAGGTATCATTAGGGTTGATGAATCACTATTATCATTATAAAAATAACATATAATGCTTCAAATCCTGCATCGTGGTTGACTTCTTTGCTGATGAATATTTATGCAGTTTCTTTTGTTTCTTTGCGTGTCTAACAGATGCCAAGCTAAGTTCAATAGACAAATTGCATCTCTGTGAACTGTCACAGCCTCATCCTTGTTTTTTCTGGCAAACTGAAGTTAAATAGCAAAATAGAATAAATAAACAGAGGTCAGAACCTCCATCTCCGTACAAGATTCAATCAACTGATAAATAATCTGTGGAAGAATTCAGTTCAGATCAAAGAAGGAATAAAATTTAAATCTTCTTTATTTGAAATGAACCCTTGCATATCTGCACTCTGAGGATCGTAAGTTACCTAACCAATGTGTGTGTCATAACCTAATTAGCCATGTACTTCTACTAAATTTCTCAATATTCCTTGTGTCTGTGCTCCTTACCTTCAGTGCAGGATGGGAGAATTATTGTAAGTGTATGGGATTTATTAGTAAATAAGGCTTATAAACAAATTTTAAAAATTACAAGGAGGAAAACAAAGATGGCTAGATAATGATGTTTGGAAACACAAAATCTGAGGTCAACAACATTTACAACCTTTTTCAATTGGTAATAAATCAGTTCAATTAATTCAGTGTCTTAGCATAATCTTGTTCCCAAACAAACTTTTATTTTAGCACAGTAGTTTTTATGGCAGGTGATTTTTTTTCCTCTTTTTTTCTTTTTTTTTTTTTCTTTTTTTGTGCCTCCAGATGTATAGTCCTATTGATTTGCTTTGCAAGCTTTCTGTAGAAGGTAGAATCAATGGAGCATTGTCACCCAAACAACTCTGAAGTGGAATTTATAGATTTGGGGAAATGACTTAATTGCTGGAATGATGCTTGCAGCTAAGCATGCCCACTTACACTTGTGCAACTGCTGTGCATTATCTAAGTCCCAGGCATCAAATATATAACAGTATATGCAAGTAACTGGAAAATAATGTAAATACTTCTGGAATGTCATCACTTTTGTGAGGCATTACACAGAATTTAACTGATGCTTACACAGGGGTACCATCTCTGAATTTTGTCCTTAGTTCTTCCTAGAACAGCCTTGAGTCTTTTGACATCTCCTAAGGTGCACAAAGCTTCCCACAGCTAACTTTGGCTATACAAAAGCAGAGTTTGCCATTTAAAAACACCAGGCAGAATTAGGTAAAGCATTTTCTCCTCTCTCAGTGCCAACCACTTCTTTCTGTCTTCATGTGGAAAGTCTCTCCTTGCAAAAGCAGCACATGGGATTTGGTAGTGATTCAAAGGGCTAAAGAGATACATGCCTTCCAAGAAGCAAACAGCTCAGCATCACTTCACTAAGTCCTACATCTGCAAAGATCATGGGTCTACTTTGATAAGTAGAAATTCACACAAGTTTATCCTCCCTCATCAGCTTGATTGTTGCAGTGCCCATCAGTACAAGTCCCACAAGTCACTGTGGTTACTTACAGCCTAACCTCTTCCCCAAGGTCTTGTAGTCCCTCTGTTCCAACTTCTTCAGGAGGCGAACTTGCTGATATTTAAAAATTACAAGACTGCAACCAAGCAGTGAGCATGTTTTGGGGGGACAGAGGGTTTGTTTGTTTGTTTGTTTGTTTTGTTTGGGGTTTTTTGATCAGTTTTGTTTTGCCTGGTAATGCAATACTCTACATCTTTTGGGCAGCTTTGTCCAGGAAATTTTTTATATCTCCACAGAAATCATCACCTGCCATACCCAGCTATACAGAAGGTACTGAGCCTTACTCTGAACACCTCCTACTTCTGTGCTTGGCTGATGCCAGGATGTTTTCCAGTGATGCCTTTGCCAAGGGATCCAACAATGTGTAACACCACACCACGTTCTAGCACTTCCGACTCCCAAAGACAGCCTTGAGTCTGGAATCAGAGGAGTGTTATTTATGAGGAAATCTTTTTACGTACCTGCACAAGACTGTCTTTAGCCAGTAGCTTTTCAAGTGGCAATGTAAAGTCATTTGATTCACTTGCTTGACCAGTTTCTAATTAGATATAATGAAGCAATGTGAGATCTCTGAACACACTCCCTCCAGCACCACTCAGTTATTCCTTGCATCTCTGTGATGAGATCAGCAGGACAATTTTATACATGCTGGGCTCTCCGTGCAGCAGACAGTCCCACCCAGCTAATGAGGCTTTATTGCTATTCCATCACCATCACATACTCTGCAAGTACCACATGAGTATATCAGCTTCTTAATGCAAAACAATACACGACCTGGTGGTGTGCATTACACATATATACCTTTTGCTAAAAGTCAGCTGTGCATTAAATGGATGGTATTTCTATTTAAAACAGCCAGCATGGTCTGAACAGATTCACTGTGAGCTGGTTGCCTAGGCAACAAAATTCCTCAAATTGGAGGGGTCTGTAACAGAAGATGTTTATCTAGCTTTAATTTTGGGGCCTGGTTTCTAAAAATCTTAATTGACTCCTTTCAAATGTATTTTATTTAGTGATAATGTAACATTTCAAGTAACAACTAGGACAGATTCATCTACTGTATCTCTGCTACAAATGATAGATATAAAGCACATAAAATAGAGACAAAGGTTAAAGGGTAACTTATTTCACAGTTTAGCAATTGTTTAGATGGTTGAGCCTTGCCTCTTGGCTGCTAGGTTCACTGTATATTTGTTTATTGACTTCATTCATATAAAGCATCAAAAGTTATATTTGTCGATTTGACAGCAACTGGGCTATCAGATACCAAAATTCTTGACCTTGTTTTTATCAAGTTTTGTATTTCCTGTATTTTCTGTAAATCTCTCTGCAGCATGCTTCTCTCTCCACATAACTCAGCACCATGGATAGAGGTTCTCCCTAATCCTGGAAATACTGTTGGACCTATTATCGAGGTATTGTGGACGTTTTTGTTTTGCTCATTCTTTTTTTTTTTTTTGGCTAAATGGGATGTGCTTTTGCTCTCAGTAAAGTATGACTGCAGTCTCCCTTAATAACCCCCATCCCCCAGATGGATGTGGAAGTAGGGTTGCATGTTAGCATGGCTTGGCAGCAAGGCTTTTAGGGCTTAGCGCTCCCACACTTGGAGCTGTGGATCCATGACAGGGCAGCTGTGCCACTCCCAGAGCTTGAATCAGTGTCTTAGGGCTACATCACAGACTCTGCTGTGAAGGGGCACACTACAGGGCATAGCTGTTCCATCAGTGTGAAGGTTGGGCTGGCTGTGCATCTGAGGGGAGGCTGCAACACCAAGTTGGGGAGAACCATTTCAGGTATTTCAGCATCGCTTTCCCAGGAGTTCAGCACCCATAGCTGGAGGACAAATCCTAAAATGTTTGTCTCCCATTAGTCAGTACTTAACTGAGGAGATAGTCTAAAATATTCAGTGTTAGGTAACTTCTGTTGTTCTTATAGCATCAGAGGCCTCTGAAAAGCCAAGCAGGTCATGGCAGCACGGGCACATCCTGCAGGTCTGTGGCAGCTGACAAATTGCTTTCAGAGGAGACTGTGTGTGCAAAGTTGTCCCCACTCAGGATCTCTTGGGAACCAAGTTTTCTGGCTTTCCAGGGACCTTGAAAGGAATTAAAATTAATAGGAGGTAAGCATTCAGATTTCTTAAGAAGTTTTAAAAGCAAAGGCTTAATGTTTCTGTAGATGGTTTTTTCCAAAGTGCTTGAGAGATTTGAGAGCACAAGGCTCCCTGCAAGGCAGCAGGACTGCACTCCTCAATCCCTTTAGGGAGAGGATTGTGGGCTGCTTACCCAAAGACAGGTAGAAAATAACTCCCTAAAGAAGAAGTTGAGAATTCTCCACCTTGTGTTTCCTTTCTGCTCACCTGGATTATACTGATCTGCACTGAAAGCATATGTAGGACAGGGAATCAATCACACATATGTTACTTCTGCTGTCTGAATTTAAGTGTTTCTTAGTCCTTGTCTGGAGCAGTGGTTTAGGGGGAGGCATTTGCAATTTTATGAATTTTAACTTTGGGAGGAAAGAATTTGTCGTGCATGCGGTCTGGACAGCAGAAACCTTGCACAGATTATGGTGATATTACTTTTGTTTTGCCCTCTCCTCCAAAATTAAATCTCAAATCAATTAAATCAATTAAATGCCAAATTAATACTGATTTCCCCACTGTAGATTAAAATTTCTCTGCACTTTGTTTCTAGAGCAGATATTCTTGCTTTTCAGCACTGTTTTCCACAGATGTTTTTAAAAACCTTTGGTAAGTGTATCTTGAATGCAATACATGGAAACAGTCATGTGCATTTGTGCTTGCATATTCACAAAATAGAAATTAAACTGATTTGAGGAAATCTGGTAAAAATGACCTGTCAAATGTACTAAAGTTTCAGTGCAAAATGCAGGCAGCAAAATATTTTCTGCTCAGCTGAGTTTGCCTCATCCTTTTCTTGCTGAGCACCCATTTGCTCCCTCTCCTGAGGAGAAGATCTTTCTCGCTTTCATTAGGCTTCTCTAAAAATTCAGACAGCATTGTTTGTTGTTCTCTGCAGATAGATTTTGGCCTTTAAAAGCTCAGTCTTGCTGTATGATTATGAAAGTACTACTGAATGTTATGATTCTGCTTTTTTATTCTTAATCATCCATCAATTTTTAGTACCTGAAAATCTCAGTGGTTTAGACAAGAGAGAGATGTCAGATTCAGCTCAAAGGAATTGCCATGATTGCAGCTTGTCTCTAGGACCACTCAGTGACTCAAAATATGATGCTTTGTTCCGAAGCCTTCTTTTGGATGTAGCTCTGGACATTTATTGTGATGAGCTCAGTTTAGGCAGATGTGTTTGCAGGTCCTGTCTTGTTTTTACAGTAAACAAGAGAGATGGAAAAATGTACAACTAATTGCCAGTGGGGTAATGAATTCCCTCATACTTTGACAGAGCCTGTTAATTAAGTTGTGATCCTGTGGGTTGTTTAACTAATTCTGCTTGGAAAAGAGTAGCCACACACCAAAAGGGTAGAGACCCATACCATGCTACTCAGGATTAAAAATAAAAACTCTGATTTAGGTTGATGCAAAATAAACACAAAATATAAAGTCTTAGTCAACTAAAATATTTTAGAGCAAACTTCCTATTTAAAAAAATATTATTACTATTATTATTTCTTTGGTGATTGACTGAGGTTTTAGAATGTTTTAAAAATTAAAATGAACATTTGGAAAGGAACAGTCATTTGGAATGGAATGACAGAAATATTTGTTTAAAGAAAACAAAACAGAACAAAACAACAAGAACAACAACAAAAACTCAAAAAGAAAAACAGCAAAAACGACCAAAAAACCTCCAACCCAACATACCAACCTGAGATGTCTAGAATGTTACCTTGTTCCTTCCCTAGACCTTCACTGACATGAGGAGTAAAAGCAAACTGAAAAGTTCTTTTTCAAAAAAAAAAAAAAAAACTGTAGTATTACCAGATGGCCATTTTTTTTTTTCTCCCAAAGCATTCTTTGATAGAAAAAAATTCTTTGCTTTGTGCTTATCTAAGAGCATGTGACATTCATCTGAATTGCAGGTGAGCTCACAGAGGACTACAGATCTTCTGCTATCAGCAAAAAACAGCTTTTGAGTTAGCTCTGCACTGGAATAGCTGAAATCCTCTTCAACTGAAGGCAGTGGCAGCACAGTTCTTTATGAGAAAAACAAACGAGCTGAAACCAATCTGTGGGGCATTTATTAAATCACATAGCCAAAATTCACGTATAGAGTATTTTAAGTCAGTAAAATCTGCTCGTGGGAAATACCTTTGGGAGCAAAAGTACTTAGGATTTCTCAGTGTCATTTTACTTTGCTTTAATTTTTGAGTCAAATTTGGAATAGCTTAATACTTTTTTTTCTGAAATGTGGTAGGGCATAGAATCTAATAACTGGAGAATGGCACAAAACCTAGGATTGGAGGCAAGAAGCACATAAAAGTGACTTCTGAACCCTTGCTCCTTCCATGGCTTATCTTACCCAGTAAGCTTACTTGCTCTTAATAGCAATGGAAGTGGAAAGTGCTAATGGTGCTCGTTTTTTTTGTTGCTGTTTTTTTGTTTGGTTGGTTGTGGGGGTTTTTTTGATGTTTGTTTGGGTTTTTTTTTTTGTTTGTTTGTTTGTTTTCTGGTTTTTTGAGTGTTTTTTTTTTTTTTTTTTTTTTTTTTTTTTTTTTTTTTTTTTTGTTTTTTTTTTTTTTTTTTTTTTTTTTTTTTTTTTTTTTTTTGAGGGTTTTTTTTTGGAGGTTTTTTTTCTCTCTGGTGAGAGAAAATTTATGTCAATCCATCATTTGGCAGTACGGGATGGTTCTGTTGAAATCACAGCTGGCTGGCCTTTTCCTGCAGTAGCAGATAGACCAGCCTAGCCATCACATTACTTTTTGTGTCTCCTGCTGGTATTCCCTGCCTCAGAACCCACATCCTCCACTGTGCTTGAGCAGGTTAGTCATCTCCATCTCCATGCTGGCTGAAGTGCAGACCCAGACATTCCTGTACACAAAAGGCCCCTCTTCCAACTTCAAGTCCCATCTTCCAACTTCATTTCTAGTGTCTGCTGCCATTGGTTTGACAGATTGTCTCTTTTTTTGAGCCTGACACTGAAAACATGTGCACAAAGTCCCAGTGTTGTGCTCAGCACCCTCCACAGCTGTTAAGGAAGTGCAGTGATGGAAGGCAGAGCTTCTATATACAGACACCCCCCTCCTGCTTTTACAGTCAGCTTTTCCCTCTCCTTTTTGCACAACCCAAGTCACCCAACAGGCTGACAATCTGCCAACAGGTCATATTGACTCCCAGAAAACATCTTATTTTCCTACATATCTTTAGAGAACTAAGACATTTCTTGAGAGTTTTAAGAAAGATACCTACAAGCTGGTGTCCTGCAGCGGTCCCAGCACAGCAAAAAAAGTAAACAAGAAGTTTGTCCTGCAGATTTGGTGACTTGAAGGAATATGAAAGACCCAGTGCCAAGAAGTTTTCTAAATCCATGGAAGAATCATGTTAATTATCTGCAAAATCACCTGCAGAACAGCTTAGAAACCATTTCTTATGTTAAATATTTATTTAACATAAGAAATATTAAATATTATTTAAATATCTTATGTTAAATATTTATCTTGTAGTGATTGCCTGAGGAGGAACCACTTCACAAACTTTATGGTCAACATAAAGTTAGGCCTGGCTGACTAAAGAAGGGTCTTTTCAACTTCCAGGTGTAGCCAACTCAGAGAAATTTTTTCTGTTCACCTGAATGGGAATAATACCTTTGAAGCCAATTTGTACAAAGGGAAATAGCTGTATTTCAGGCAGGTAAATCACAGTTAATATTCTTTGAGGGATTCTGCATTGGGAAGCCTTAGTGAAGGGAGCTGGATCTAGGAATATTTGCAGTGTTGATCTGTTTTCTGAAGAGTCAAACCTACTTCTTGCATTTCAGGGATTTTCAGATGTTTGTTCTGTATTTTTTAAAGTTGCCTGAGTTCTGTGAGGGCTTAGGTCACTCCATCCTAGTGCTCACCAGGATAGGCACAGGGGTTTATGACCTCGCATGCCCCAGTGGCATCTGTTATCTTTCTTTGTTATATTTTTTGCTTTCTTTCCCCATTTCTATGGCAACTTTTGACAATGTCCCCTCTATTATGCAGTTCAGCATAACTTAAAAAAAAACCTGTTAAATTTTCAACAGGGTCAGATGTCAGGCTTTATAGAACGAGATTGAACATTTGGCTGGCAAAGCTCATCTTGGCAAAGCAGAGAAAAATTCCTTTGTGGGGAAGCTTTTTCTAAAATGTACAATGCGTCCTGTGATTGTGGATGATAACATCTCTGCACTGCATCCCCAGCATGAAGTAAAGGCAGGGTGACAGCAGCAGAAAAAAATCAGCCACCAGTCTGGATTACCTGCATCTTTTTAGGCAATTGCATGCACTTCTCTCATTGTGCTGCTCCATGGGTTTCTCTGCAGGGAAGAGGCATTCTAGTGGACTTGTCCTCCTGGTGACACAACAAAGGGACAGTTTAGAGGGAAGCTTTGATTGTCATCTTGCTTTATTTAATTAGAAGAATCCAGCGCTACCAAGCTGCCCTCATCCTTGCTTACTAATAACACCTGAATCCTGCATAGAAAAATGCAGTGGTAAAAGACAGTATCCACAGGGCCCATGTCATGCCCATCTGTTCCCCAGCAATTATGATATCTGTGGTGAGCCACACAGACAGTCACTGTACAGCTGTGAATAACAGTATTGTAGAAAAGTCTTGTAAAAATTGCTGGTGTGGTAATCAGTTCTTCTCCACCTCCTTAAGAGGAGCTGAAGTTGCCAGACATTATATTCAAGAGCTGGACTCCTCAGAGTAAGACTAAAATACTCATGGGGGCATCTTCTAAAAGTCTGGTCCTACTAGTTTTGCCTCTCTGGAAATGAGATGAGGCTCTGACCTTGTATTTGCAGTCAGGAAAGAATGAAAGAAGCCCTTCCTGTACACAAAGCCTGCAACTGAGATCAAAGTGGGTTCAAAGATCAGATCTCAAGAGGAATTTGGGGAAGAGCAAACAGCAGGTTTTTAAAAAATTCAGATATGTAGAATGAAGATCAGCAGTTTCAAAAGATACCATGTTTATCACTGATATAGTCAATTTATTTTTGTCTTCTGCCCTAGCAAATGACAGTGTCCTAAATGACGGGCAGGCCAAGGAACACACCTTGAAACCAGTGGCTTCCCTCGGATGAATGGAGGGACACACATGTGCATTGTTTACACCTCATAGTACAGAGAGATGAGTGATGGGCCAAGATCTAGAGCGTGCCTCCCCAGGGGTGGGAACTGAGGTCTGTGCCTGGGGCATTCCTGCCAAGACACAGCAAAACATGAGTTTTTGGCCCCTGTGAGCTGTGAGAAGCAGGGGGGTTGCACTGGGGCAGGTGTTGCCTTTGCACCTGTGCTGGAATTCGTAGAGAGACAGAAATGCAGGAGGCGTTATTTTGATGCAGTCCCTCCCTCTGTTGCTTTGAGGGAAGCAGAGCAGCTGTCAGGAGGAATATCCCTATTCCATATGGCTGTTCCGTATAAATATAGCACTGTAAACAAAGACCTGCCTGGGAATTAATCCCAGGGTGACTAAAAATACATGGACATGGTTTTTCTGGCTTTTCTACCACTCAGAGGAGTGAGTAATAAAGGCTGGATTATCTATTTTAAAGAGATGCATTTATATTTTTCATTAAAATATTCATATTTATGTAAAAAAATAAACCTCATTCCCCCTCCTCTTTTTAAATCACAACCATATTCTGTTGCTTCTGGAGGAAGTTTGTGTTTGTTTCAGTGCTTTGAAATTAATTTTATATTCAAATAGACTCTTCCTCACTTAGGAACTCTTGAATTTTTGAAAACCATAGGGAACTAAAGGGTGTTGGAAAGTTCATTTGTTCAAAATGATTCCACGGTGTAGATTTGAAAGCATTTAAGAACTGTTTTGATAATCCCTCTACTGAGCTACTTTATAACTTCAGACTCTAAAATACTTCCCTGACTCTGGCCTAAATCACTTCAAAACCAGAATTTAGACACTTAAGTCATTAGGAGAAAAAAATTCTACCAGTGACGTGTAAGTCCTTCTGAGAGTACGACTCAGTGTCTTTGGTTGCAAGACCAGAGATCCCACTTGTCAGACAAGAAAGCAAGTTTTGCTAGCAGGAAAATCCTCTCAGCTTTGAGAATTAAACTGCCATGATACCCTACAAGTCATATGCTCTTTGCAGCAGCCTGTCATCAAAGTTCAACACCTCTTTCAGGTCTCTCACACCAGAAAGCAGCTGTCTTCAGAAACCAGAAGACAATCTAGGTTTGAAAAGACAGGTGTCTGCTAAGGAATGTAGGTACCTCCCTTGAAATGGAAAATGTAAACCCCTTCCCTCTGAATTATTATAATTCTGAAATTAAGGGGCTCTCAGGCAAAGATATGGGAACAGGAATAACAGTTCTTTACTAGGAAAATTTAAAATACAAATGCAATAGTACAAAAAAAAAAAAAACAAACAAACAAACTACTGACAGGCAGAATACGACCTGACGCCCTGTGGGTCAGGGTGGTGGCAGCAGTCCCATTAAATGGTGGCTGCAGTCCTCCTGGAGTGGCAGGTGTGGTTCTGTTGGAGCAGTGATCCTGTAGAAGGGTGTAGTTTTCCTCTGAAGGTCCAATGGTGGTGTAGATGGGTTTGGTCTTCCTCTGGGAATCCACTGGAGAAGAAAGCCGCTCCTCTGGGAATCCAGTGGAAGGGCTGACTGTGTTGTTCCAAATATCAGGTTATATCCAAGTAGGAACACTTGGCTCTTCCCCCTGGGTGGAACATCTCACAATAGAATGATGTAATTTTTGTCAGTCATGCAGTGACACTCAATGGCCCATTAACAGAAGATATTTCCCGGAGAGAAGATTGGTTGTGGAAGAGATAAAGAAAACTGCCCAATTAACAGAAGATAACTGCCACACCTCTAAAAGATGGGGGTAGAATACACACCCCCAGCCACACATTGTAACCTAAGACAAAGACACATCAGCATCTCTCTGGAAAGAGCAGAGCATGGTAAATTCCTTCTGTTTCATATCTCATACAGCAAAATCAAGAAAGAGTTTTGAAGTGGTTCACAAAAAACAGAAGCAAAAATAATTGGTGTAGACAAGTTAGATGACCTGCCTAATTACGCAGTAAATTGGTAATGCCTTTGTATGCACACATAGGAGAGGAGTTAAATATAGATCCTGACTTGTATTCTTCAACATGAGAGTGTGGTTGGTTATTTTTTTGCAGGAGAAGGGAAAATCACAGTTGAACTACTACAAACACATCACCTTGCGGTTCTGCATGTGCCCTGTACTAGGTAATACCTAGAAATAGTTTAGATCCTCATTTTGCCTAAACCTGGATGCCTACTGTCACAGGGCTGGCAAATGGGAAATATGACCTGTGGGAGGCAGCTGTTTTTCTGGAGAGGCAGCCCACTGCCTGTCTGGGCAGGAACATTTCTATCCTTGGTCTGCAGTCTGCCTAAGGGGTTAGATCACAGAATCATACAATGTGCTAAGTTTGAAGGGACCCATCAAGATCATCAAATCCAACTCCTGGCCCTGTTTAGAACCATCCCCAAGAGTCACACCATGTGCTTGAGAGCATTGTCCAAACGCTTCTTGAGCTCTGTCAGGGTTGGTGTTGTGACCACTTCCCTGGGGAGTCTTCCCTGTTGTAGCGCCCAAACTTCCTATAGGTGAAAAATCTTTTCCTAATGTCCAACCTAAACCTCCCCTGACACAGCTTCAGGCCATTCCCTCGGGTCCTGTCACTGCTCACCAGAGAAAAGAGATCAGTGCCTGCCCCTCCTCTTCCCCTCATGAGGGAGTTGTAATCTGCAATGGGGTTTATCAGCACCTGCAATTACATGGTCCCCATTAACCTCAGAGGCAGTGCAAGAAATGCAAGGTGTGCACCAATCCCAACTGTGCTGGGAGCCAGGTCCTCACTTCTGTTGTGCATGGGGTGACTCTCTCCTTTGTTTAACCAGTTGATTTGGTATGATTGTCTTTTCATTGCAGCAGGCACCTCACTACAAAACAGCTTTTCAAACTGAAAATGTAAATGGCATGTTCCATTTCAGGGCTTAGGTCACACTTCTTTCTGCCCCATCTTCCTTGGTTTGGGAGAGGTCCTTTGTAGTAAAGGCTGTGATCAAATCTTGTGAATGTTATATTTTTGCTGTCTCTGCCAGTAGCACTGCTCTAGCAGACAGAGGTCCCAACTTCTTCTCATGAACCTTTACAGAGAGAAAAAAGGGTATTGATTTTCCTGGATTTTCCTTGAAGCTTCAGTCAGCAGGTGTGGCACCCAAGCAAAGTACTCTCTGCTTCCCTCTTGGCTGCCAAGATCCTCATTCTGCAGCCTTCCAGTCCACTTGGTATGCTCTCAGTGAAAGTAGCTGCTTGTAGGGCTGTAATTGGCAATTCTTCACCAGCCTCCTGTGTCACTGCTGCTTCCTAGAGCATTTTGGTGGGGCACAGTTTTGCTGAGATTATTTCCTCCAACAGTGCTAGAGGCACCAAAAAAGATGTTCAGATTTTGAAGAATGACATGAGTAACTTTGGACATCTTTGTTATGTAAGATACCTACTGAGATTTTGGGGGAGGGGAGAAATAGCTAAGCCTAATAACAGCAAACATTTAAGAAATAAGGTTCTGACTAAGTCATTGAGTTTTCCTGTGGGGGTATCATTTTAAGGTAGTAAAAATAAGAAAAGAAATCTTGCTGGTAGTTTGGCCCAAAAAAGATCTACTATGAAGACAGAATGATGGATGTGTTTCATAGAATGAATATCAAACACCTTCATGTGTTTCATAGACTGAATAGATAGAATTTCAGCTACTACTTGAAGTTGAAATACAGATCCTAAATATGCTTGAAAATAGGCAAAATCTGACTGACTACAGCCCAAGTGACAGGTGAATTGGGAAGTCCGTGTAATTTCAGCCAAAAGATGTTAGTCTTACTGCTTCATACATTTTAACATGAACTCAAGTTTTAGTTTTTTGAGATCCTCAAAGCAAAATATGGGAAGAGGTCACCATAAACTTATCTGCAGCTTGACAGGCAATGTCTATGCCCACTACTCCATCTGCTTAACCTTCCCGGGAAGCTGATGTTCATCTTTGGGCTTCAGTTAATAGTTTGTTTTATCAAGAGAGAAACCTGGATCAGTAGCCCTCATGGGACTGGTAAATGAAAATGGAATTCAAAAATGCTGTCAGTTGCTCTAATGACCAACATTCTGCTTTGAAATATTCTTGACACTTCCTTTACAAATTAACTTGAAAAACATTTTTATATGCAAAAGTCTTAAGGAGGTTTTCCTGACCCTGGGAGTTTGAAGATTGTCCTTTGTATGCAGAAAGCTAAAGGGAACTTCTAAGAGCTTATAGAATTTCTCATTTTTAGTACTTTGACTATATCCAAAATAGGTATTATGTAGGTGAAGGATTTTGTTTTGTTTTCATTGGTTTTGTTCCAGTTTCCTTACAGTTTATCCACACCCCAAAAAGAAATTTGTTGAGACTCAGGCAGGAGGAAGTCCTGCTGCTCTTCATGTTTATTAGGACTACAAGGCAGTCTTGGCCCTAGCATGAGAAAGCTTGAATTGTATGGGATTTTTGGTCAGCATCAGGCCTTCCAATTTGAGTTTCTGGACTGCTGGGGATTCAGTGTATCCAATACTCCTTAGGTGGAAGGTTTTGCTTTAGTGTTTTCTGACCTGTGACCTGTGCCAACCATACTGAAGTTCCTCCAACTATGTATCATTCTGACTTCAGGCTTACAAACCACACCTGAAAGCATGCTGTTAAAGAGATCTTTGTAAGCTGAAAGTCAAGTACTCAGGCTTTTGAAAAGCACCCTAATTTCATCAGGCTCTGTCCAATCTCTCTGTTGGTTTCTCTCATCCACAAGGCACATGTTACTCCCCGTTTACAGCAGGCTGCAAGGCCACAGGTGACAGCTGTGGAGCTGAGAGGCCTGAGCAGGACACCCTCTTGGGAGGTTACTGTGCCTTGCTGCTGACAGACTGCACAGACCAACATTTTGGCACAGTGGGTAACCCAGAGTAACTCGTTTTATCCCCAGAGGCACAGCACTGGCTGTTCCCCTTCTGTTCACCCATTCCCACTGGTTCAGCCACTGGTGGAGTCTCTTCTCTGCCCACACAGGTACAGTGTGGGTGGCAACTTCAAGCAGATCCTACTGCAAAGATGACACACTACATATTTTAGTGACTGTCTTGCTCAAAGGATGGGAAAATAACAGCCAGCATGCAGAAAATGAATAGAATAATTTCATATTTTTACAATCTCCTCGTTAGTCATTTCATAACACTCTTCCATAAAGTTACATGCCCACATACTACACATTTAGGTTTTTTGACATCTCTAATTGAAGAATCTTTTCTGTCTGCCAAGTACTGCTTTTAATCTGTTTTTACCTACTCCTTTTACCTATTTAAGGACCATTAATTTCTGTAATATTTTTCTGAAAGCCATGAAAGTATAGTTCTCACTTCTGAAATTGCAAAGATAGCTTAATGATAACAAATTATACTTTACCAGATTGCATGTGGGAAACATTTGGCCTTAATTGAATTACTTGTTTCTTCCAACTCAAGTATCATTTGCCAATACATATAATTATATCTAGAGAAACTTATATACATTTTTTACAAATTGTACATAAATATACTTACAATCAGGTAATTTTGATCATATTTAACAGTGAGCAGAAAACAGTTTCTCTTTTGTGGACTCTGAGACACCCTTGAATTTATACCTTATTTTCCTCTTTTCTATAACTTCAGTCATGGTCATGAACTAAGTATTGCGCTTTTTCTTCCTCGTATAAATATGTAATTGAAATAATTAAAGTTAGGCAGAAAGTACCTGATAATATTTTTGTGGGGAAATTAACTACTTGCTCTCCTGTGCTCCTTATGGAAGACATTTAAAAATAACATGAAACTGGTGCTAATGGCCACCTTACTTTCCCAGAACATCTTCCTCCATAGGAGTTGGACATTAACAGCATAGTCAGTAGTGAGTTATTAATTTTATTTGGTTTATTAGATATTATTCTTAGGCTCAGATTTTTTCCATCTTTTTTCCCTTCAGAGGGAATGTTTCAACCCAAGACTTATAATCCTGCGCCATAGTGTCAGCCTCAGTAAACAGATACAACAGTTAAGCCACAGTCATAGACAAGATATTATTGTTCTCCACTATTTCATTGGTTTTGGCCAGGACAGAGTTAATTTTCTTCATAGAACCTTATACAGACTAGGTTCACCTACTTCTTTTAAAATGTTGTTTTGTAATCCTATGCAATGAACCAGAGAACCCCTGGTTAGGTTATGGAAGTGCTTGGGTTTAGAACATTTTCCTAGCAGTTGATGGAGACTTACTGAATCACTTTGCAAGACCATCTGTTCCTGAAATTTGAACTCTTTGTCAGTGTCTTCATTTGTTTCATGATTTAGGAAGCTGTTTTGTGTTGTCGAAGGGTGTTTTCCAATTAAAAATACTATTCATTTTATGAACTTGCAGTCTTTTTCTACTTTTTAGCTGGGCTTCCTGGGCTCTTCTCTGGTTCTTGTTATTGTGATTAGCCTCTGCAGCAGGCCATCATTACTAATTAGAATTAGCAGAGGAGCTCTCATGTGTTCTACTTGCATATCCAGCTTTACCCTCTTAGTTATACCTGTAAAAGTGCTGTAGCAGTTCATCCTGTATGAATAATGATTTGAATGGAATTTGTTACTTCTCCCTAAAGTTTCCATACCAATATCTTACACTACCCAGCAGTCTTAGTCCAAGTTAACTTTTAAGTTTGCTAAATGTGAAACTGTAAACTGAAAAGCTGAGAAGCAACAGAGTTACTGCTATTCCTCATGGTTTTGCTAATCTTATTAATTTTAATGATGCTGGAAAGCCACACTGGTAAGGGCAACAGTACCTATAAAAATGAAACACACCACTCATATTCCTGCATCTTTTGCTTATAAGCCTGATGCAGAGGCAAAAGACCTGTTCTGGGGAACTGCCAGTGCACTGTGTGATCCTGCCTAGTTCTTACCATCTTCATGGGGGTGGGAATGCAGCTCCTGCTTGCTCTGGTGCAATGGGGGCTCTTGATATAGTTGCAAATAAATTGCTGCCATCACTTGATTATAAGTAGCATAGTTTAATATTGAGTATGTGTTGAATAATCAGCTTACAAGTATATAAATAATAATGAATTAGTAGTTTATAAATATTGTCTGATTATTAAACACTTAATAATTAGTTAATAAGCACAGAAAATATTGTGTAAGTATAACATAGCAAGTTGAAGATGCTGTTTGGCTGCTTCCTGGAAAAGTGCCTTCTTTTCCAGGGTTGGAGGAATGGGTTCAGTCTTGGGTTCATTTGTGGTGAGTGAGGACAATTGGGCCAGTGACACTGCCCCCACAAATCTCCATACAGGCACCACGGATCTGCTGGCACACATCATTTCTACCCTTGAAAAGAGATGGGGAGAGACTGGCCCAGGGTTCCTTGAATCTCTGAGGAGGAAGCCAGGCTGCTTGTGCAGAGGACAACGTTGCTGCTTGCTCTGCTCCTGGCTGGGGAGCATCCTTAAGCTAATTAAAGCTTCTGCTCATTATAGCAGTGTGGGTTTTGACAAGGTCATAAATCAATCACTAGGAAGATGAACTGCCATAATTGTGCATTGTCTAAATATGAACTAATGACTTAATGACAACCCCAGCTGTTGTACACGCAGTGAATTAAGAGTTGGACATATAAAAACAGTGTAAAAACTGTCCTTTTCCCCAGAGACTCTTTCAGACATTGAGTTCCACCTGATGCATGCTGGCCTCTCAAATTTTGGGGACCAACATGACTGAACCCCCACCTGAGGCAGGAGTCTCTGTCACCTGCCCACCTCCTGCCTGCCCAACACCTTCCCTCCCATTCCTGTCCCCCTGCTCAGAAGCAGACAAGTCAATTTTAGTTACTGAGCCCAAACACACAGGACTTGGATCTCTGCTCCAAACTCCATCCCATCCCCAGGAACCCTTTTCCCAGCCCCAAACACACAAGCCTTTTTTTTCTGTTTTAGAGCCCCCATAACAGCCTCATCAGCCTGTTTTCAAGCCTGGAAAACCCAAAACTTAGTCTCCATTTCCAAATACAGAAAACACAGGACTTACTCTTTGGGTCTGACTCGTGTCTTGAGGCCCAAGGACACGTCTTCCTTTGAGAAGGAAGAAGCCCAAAGCCCATGATTTGCCCTCCTTTCCTGGAGTGAGGTGAGCTTGGGTTTTGCAGCCCTGAAACAGCCCCCCCTCCCCAAGCCCATGTCTGGAAAACAGGATTTAGAATAGGTGGCAGTGCCCTGGGCTGGACCAGCTAGTCTGGCTCTAGCCAGGATGTCACCTCCCCCATTCCAAGAGCTGCTCAGCTCAGTGGGTCCCACATAATGCCTTCATATCTGGGAACTGATATATCTGAGAGCAAAAAATGGAGTAAACCCAACCATAAAAACATTTCCACATCTAGGGCAGGCCAGAAGGTTCCCTCAAGGGTAAATGTACTGTCAGAAGCCCTGGATCAGGCCCTGAAGGTGTCAGAGCTGTTGTGAGAGCACACAGGCATGTTGAGAACTGCAACTTCACTGGAAAGCACACAGCTGTGTGCATAGGGCACCCACAAGGGAAAAATACTGAGCAAGGAGAAGGAGCAAAACAAAGAAAAGCCCGGAGAACTCCCTAACATCACGTTAGTGTCTCTTTTTCTACAGTCAGGTTTTTGCACAGGAGGTGGACATATGGAGGACACACACAGTGTTATCTGCTTCTTTCAGTGTGCCTGAAGGACAGCCACAAAGCCTCCTGCACTGCTTAGCTAGAACAAGTGCCAGGAGAAAAGGGGAGTCCCATGCACAGAAGCCAAGCCTCTATCCCTAGCCAATGGTAAAGGAAAAATCCAAAGGTGTGCAAAGGCCAGAGCCCTTCCAAACTGGTAGCATATCACCCAGCATGGCATTGAAGCTGATAAAGCTTATGCTGGACAGACCCTTCCTTTCCCTGGAGCTGTCTGGGTTCAGTTTTCATCCTTCCTTCCTGATTTGGGGCAGTAACTAATTGTCTTGACTTCTCTTGACTGTTGTGTTTTGGGAAGCAAAGATGTCTTGGGAGATGGCTGTCTCTCCCAGAACTATTCAATGAATATGTGTGAAGATACTCCAAAAAGCCAGCGATTTTTGTCCAAACATGCTCTAATTTCACTCTACTTCCCCCACGGAGACCACCTGCTCTCTTGCAAGCCCTTAGAGCCCCTAATTGTCCTCAGCTGGGCCTGCCTACTTGTATTTAAGCTCCAGCTGAGGAGAATAGTCTGCTGTTGCTTCTCCTGCTTGGCTGCTGGGGGAGCTGGGCTTCATCTTGGAGGCTGATTTCATGACCACTGTCCTGCATGACGCTGTGTGCTGGACCAACAGGTATATGGGGATGGGATGATCATCTTTCTGGTGAATGCAGAAGTGAAATACTGCAGGAGGTAAGAGGCTCTTTTTTGTTTCTTTTTGATTCTGGGTTTTTTCTTTGCTGCTGATGAAAAGCTTTTACTGATGTGGGATAACCTGGCTGCTGTTGTCACAGGGCTTTGCCTTGTCAACTTGTGGGCATTTTGCTTTAGTGAAGCTTTTCCTCTGGTCTTGGGTGTGTTAAACTGACAAGATAATGTAAATTACCCTTAAGTTGTCCTTTCCAGTGGCCCAGGAGGCAAATTCTCCTTCTGGCAATTTCTAGCATGGAAAGTCTTCTTATGAGAGCAGCTGGGATTTTTGGTAGCCTTGACCAAGCTTGGAAAGGTTTGCATGGCACACCAGCAACTGGAATCTCAGTGTGTGGTACTCCAGTTTATTAGCTGGGAAAAAGTGCTTTTATGACTATGCAGTGCTCACTTCTGTGCCTGATTTTTCTCTATCCCATGGACCTTTCTGTGAGGAGAAGGTAAAAGTACATTTCTCAAAAAAGTCCTGTGTGACTTTATTTCCCTGTCCCTTTACTGAGGTTGGGGAATATCACAGCTGCTAAAGCTTTGGGCTTGTCAAAATGTGAAAGGTGCAGCCCTGTCTGCAGACCAAAAGCTGTATTATTTATTTCAAAATTAAAACAGAGCATGTGTTTTAGATGGCACAAACAAGGAGCTTTTGACAGCAGCAAAGCTTTGGTTTGATTCTGAAGAGAAAATGCCTTCATTTTACAAATGTCTGTCATAACTTTCACTGGAGGATTTTATATCAAGCAAAGGCTCTTTCAAAACCTTTAAGGTGGCCTATAATGAACACCAAAATTGCAATTCTGTTGTTGAAAATAATTTCATTGGTTAAGAAATATATTTCTTGCTTGACTTCCCACCTGCCACTTCATTCTTAAAACCTGAATAAGAGTCCCCCTTCTAAGAAGCGACCTTTCCACCTTTAAGACCAAAAGGTGGATTTAAGTATGTGTTTATGAAAGTAGTCCTTAGCATGAGCTGTGTTTTGAGTTTTGAAACAAAGGTGAAAAGTACGTTGTCTTATTTGCTGACCATTAGTCTTGCAGTCTTGAAATCCAAAACTAGTTAGGATTTTGAAGCTGTTTCATGACTGGAAGGGAACATGGTTGGAAAAATCAACTGCTGTATGTGATAGTGTGGCAGGAGAGCTCTTGCTTTAGGTCAGATGAGTTTCCTGCCTGCATTGTTGAGAGCTGCTGTGTGAAATTTCAAGGGTTCCTTGTGTTGACAGCTGAGCTTGATCCCAGGATGTGCTGTTGCCAAAGTCTGTAGAGACACTGGCTGCACTGTCCTTTCTGTGAGTGAGAAACAGTGTCATGTCAAAGATCTGGACAGACATGGACAGTGAGATGGTAAAGGAACAGCTGCAGAGACTAAAGGAAGAAATGTTGTTTCTGATGCTGTTTAGCGTTATCAACATCCCAATCCAGATATATCTCCTATATACAGCAAGGTGCCAGATGCCCACATTATCCTGGAGTGAGGAAGGCATCAAGGGTGCAGGTTTGGAAGAAGTGACCAGACACTGGTTTTACACTATGCTGCTCACTGGTTCCTGGCTGTCTGGCCTGCCTGCAGAATACTTTCTTGTCTGCAAAAGTGTAATATGAAACTTTGAGTGGACAACTGAGTGTAATACATAGTGTTTTCACATCCCCTTCAGTTTTGGTTCACATAAAATGTCTTGTTTATTTTCCTGATTATTCATTTCAGCTGTACATATGATTAAAAATAATGAATGTTATTAATTTTTATCATTAGTACCATCATTACGCCTACTCATATCCTTTGATATTATTGCAAAAATTATCTTTAATAGTTTTAATAGGAGCTATTCCCCAGGCTAATGAGGATATAAATCAAAGTATTAAACAGAGTAGAAAGTAAAGTTTTGGACTCTATTCTGAAATTGAACCCCCTCTGTGCAGTGGATGCCTTCAGGTTTTGCTCAGAAGAATATTTATATATGTCTCTTCCGTGTACTTTCATGAGATGGGGTTTAAATTTGACTGACATCAATTAGGCTGTCCGTGGCAGCAGGGAGACAAATTCAAAGGTAGGAGAAGGAGCAGCAAGGATGTTGCTGCACTCTATTCTTGCAGAGGTCAGGAGGTCTTATGCCCTGGCTGTAACAAGGTGAGGTAGACTGAGTACTCCAGGGAATCCCACCTGAAGGACTTTAGCAAGAAGCAAGTAGATACCAGTCATTAAATTCCACAGGAGCATGCAGTAGAATTCTGTCTAATTACTAGGATTCTATCTGTTAAAGCTGAGACACAGCAAAAAAGGATAAATAATCTCTCTGGTAATCTTCCAAAGGATGTCTTCTAAACATCAGAAACAATCTCTGCCCTCTTATTGTCCTCTGTTGCTTCGCTGATTGTAGCAGCGTGCAGCCTAGAAAGGATGGGGTGTTGGCAAGGGATCAGAAAGTCAGGCTGGTTTCCTATGCTTTTTAGTTTTATTGGGTGTTTCACCCATTAGTTTTTGCAAGGCCTTTTTTTTTTTTCTTTGCTGTAAATACTGAATTAAAGATCATTTCGTACAGCACAACACTTGCCAATATGAGCAAAAGCAATATAGCAGATAATACTTTGGCATGTTCTCTGTTTCTAAAATTTCCTGTTGTGACTCGAATTCCCTGATTTAAGAGGATTGCAGTCTATTTGCTACAGAGCCTGCTAATAAAAGCTTTTCAGATACCTATTTTAAACTAATTGTTGCTAGTCTTGTCACAGTTTTTGGGGCCAAGGACATTGCTGCACTTCGTGGGGAAATCTGTTAATGCATTGAATGAAGCTGCTAGAAAGCAAAAGCCAAGAAGTGCAAAGAAAACAAACAGTTGTGCCACCCAGCCTGTTGCTGGCTGAACACTGAGCAATTTAGGGCTTTAGGGACTTCAATAGGATTCTTCTGGTTGCATCTCTGAGGTGCTTGCCTTCCCCTCCATTCTGTGGTGAATCCCTTCCCCAGGAGGACAGGAGTGAAAGATTGTAGAAGGGTAAAAATGTGTATAACCCTTGCTCTAAATAATTGCTAGAAGACAGCAGTGAACTGGACTTCAGTCTGACCCAGAACACATCCTCATGGTTTCTTGCTCCTAGACTTTGAAGACAATTTGTTCCTCAGCATTTTAGGTACCAGCCTTTAAATAGGTTGCTGAGAAAATTGCCTGAGCCTGGAGAACTGGATCCCATCTAGAGCTGCTACCAGCAGTTATAGGAGGCAAGAGGCTACTGCAAGGGGGGTGCCTAGAGCTGTGACTTGGCTGGGGTCATGTTGCAAGCCTGCTGCAGTCAATTTGAACCTGGGTCCGTGGTGTCCTGAGGCAGCACGGGAAGTGCCCCCTGGTCCTTTCAGTCTGCCACTCCCTGTATTGCTCCATGGCAAGTGCTCCCCTTGCACTGGGATAAGGCACGTGGGGGATAAATGCTTTCTGCTTGGTTTCAGTAATGGGCTGTAATTGACACAGGCTTGAAAAACTTATTTTTAATGTTGCACAACACTTCTGTGTTGTTGGTGGTGCTTTTTTGCAAGAGGAGATGAAAACTATAGAAGGAAATGGGGGGGAATTACAGATGCATTTTTGCTTTGCCCTTAGTAAATGAGGTCTTCTGTGTCAGTCATCTTTCAAACTGCTTGATTGTATATAATCATGTGTGTCTGCCAGGGAGCATCTCCTGTTTGAATAGCAACAGCTCCCTCTGTCTGCCTCGATCCGTGGGTTGTGCGCTTCAACAGATGATGCCATTTTCTTGTTCCCTGCCCAGTGAAATTCCTGCTCTCTAGATGTGTTTGCAGCTTAAATGGATTGACTTTGAGAAGGTTTTAGACTTCCTCTGTATGTTTTTATGTATAAACTATATGTAAACTTTATGTAAACTATATGTATACTTCATGTATATGTAAACTTTTTGCTGTTACTTCCACTACCAGCTTATGAATGGAACAACTGCTAAAAAACTCCATAAGTGGGGTAGAGGATGCAGTGGCTGCATTAGTGGGAGAGAATATTTTCTGTTGAAAGTGAGCTTTGAACAATCTGTGAGTTACTGTCACATTGAACACATCTCTGGAGCTTTGAAAGTTTTATACCCTCTTCCAAAGTGCTGCTATTGTCTGCGTAACAAACGTGAACTGAACTGTTCTCTTAAAAGTCATGCACACTTAAGAACATGGTAGTAGCTCAGCGTTAACAATGCTGCTACATTCATTTCAGCAAACTGTTACTGTAGTACAGCTGTAGCTCCAGCAAACCATTTGCCTTGTGATGGAAAGCCAGCATGCGATTAAAGGCATGCTATTAACATTTCCTAGCTCTCCTCTCGCTCTGACATTTGTCCTGTACGAGGTTTTTTGATCACAATCTCAGCAGCAGACTTTGCTGCACATAGCACTTCAAGGTTTCATAAAGCTGCCTATAAAGGATGCATCATATCTCATCTGGTATTTGCTGCAATAGATGGAGGAGAAACAACCTGCCTGAACTTTGTTTTGGATTAAAATATTGTGCCCAAGAGCTTCCTTTCATTTTTAGGTTTTTTTCCATATGAGAAAATAGACTCCAACTTTAAAGTCCAACACAGATGATGACTTGATGCAGCTCTACTACTAGGAGGATGTTTGCAATGCTTTAGGGGGCAGAGCTTATTCAGGTGACAGGCCAAAAATTCTTGTTTTCCACCACAGGAAATGTCCTCCACAGAGTTTGTGGGAGATGTAGTCCAGCCAGAATGCTCTGGATTTAGGTGACACAGCCTTTTAGGCTGGCTATGGTTCCTGTGATGCTTTGCTGGAATATTTCTGTCTTCTAGTTCTAGAGTTTGTCTTTGACAGATTGTCCTCTTAACATTGAATTCTCAACTGGATGGAGGAACACATTTTCCTTTTAGGTTGCTGTTGCCTCCTTACTAAATTTTAATGAGGTACTTTTTTCCCCAAGAACCCAGATTTAAAAAAACAAACACAATCAAAAAAGCAAACCAATACAACCATTAAAAAAAAGCCAACACCAGTTTGCTGCCACTCTTGCATTCTGCCTTTGGAGTGAATTACCAAGGTTGTCTTGGCATGTATGTGCATGGTCAGAGGTGTAAAAAAAGTGGCAATATGGAGTTGTGCTTCATGGCATGGCTCAAATAAGTGCCTCTACTTCAGAAAAATCTCCTGTAATTTGCCCAAAGAAAGTAGCACATGGTGACTGCAAGAAGAGGTGCTTATATGTAAGAAGTGACGCTGGTGTCAGTGGTATCGATAACAGACCTGCTGGTTAAAGCAAGGGCAGATGGATGAACAGCCTCTGGTTAATGGCATAATCAGGGCTGTGGGGCTGGGTGGGCTGTCCTGTGCTTAGTTGGGTGTTTTCAAAGCCAACAGCTCAGTGACAACTGCTGTTCTGCATGCAAAGTCACTCAGTCTGTGAGAGTCCTGGTTTTTCTGTTCATAAATGACCTCTACTCACAGCATTGGTTATGTAAAGCTTGGTATGTTTTTGAGAGCAAAGAGCACGCGTTATAGGGGGAAAGATACTTTGCTGATGTGTACCAGTCAGGTGAATCTACCCAGATAGATTGGAAAGAATAATTTAGGATATAGCCACGTTCCCTGTGCTGTGCTACAAAGGCAGATGTCTGGCATCCTTTTCCTGTTGTGTTGGCATTGCTTGCATGAGCACCCGCTTGTTACCAAGACCAGCTGGCTGGCCTTTGGGATCAGTGCTCCCAGAGCACAGCCTTGCTGCCTGAAAAACCTGGAGAGGCAGCCAAGAGGCACTGAAGTCTGTGTGCTTGGGCCTTGGGTGCCCAAGTCTTTCAAGCCCAGGGGGAGCATTTCCAAATTTAACTGGTATTTTGGATCTCTCGTGAAGTATTTGAGTAATTGGAGCTATACTGCTTGGATGGAAAAAAGATTGGGTTGGTTTTTCGGGTCAGTGAAAACTATGTGAACAATTCCAAGGACGAATGAATGTAATTCCTAGCTGGTTTGGTTCTCAAAGTTTTGAGGGCCATTTCTGTTGGCTACAATGACAAAGGGTTTTAAGATCCTTCCCATGTGCCTTGAACTTTGTTGTGGCACTGAAATTCTCTATGCACGCGGTCAAACCAGGAATAGAGGTGGTTCTGACCATGTACAGTCTGTCTGAAGGATGGAAGGGAGAAATGTTTCCCTTATGCCCATTTCATGGTGAGTGTAAGGAAGCTAGGATGAACCCATCAGTCCCTTAGAAAATGCTTCTGCAGTGAAGGAGGACCAAGGGCACTTGAAGGGAAAAGAGATATGTTCAGGGATAATGTCTGAGCTGGCCTTTGAAAGCATCTCCTGGCTGGTGGCACCAGCACCTGGCTCTGTGGCACAAAGGTGGCAGGCAGCAATCCAAGCTTGTCAGCTGCTGCAGCTAGCAGGGAGGAATTGGGCTAGCACACAGTCTGTCTGTCCTCCACCACTGGGAAACACCCAGTGTTTGAATTCCAGCCCTATGTACCAGGAGCATAAACATCAAATGAGGTTTAAACTGAAGGATTAGTCAGAGGCCTTAACCAGTCTCTGGTTATTCCATGAGTGCTGCTGCTGCTGCTCCTGGCTTGCTGTTTACTCATCTGCACCTGCAGTGTTGAAAGCTGTACAGAAATCCTGTTCAGCCTGAGCCAAAAAGTATAGCTAGGCTTTGTGTTTACTGAGGGCTTTATAAAGGTCGTGAATTGAGCTTTTGTGCCAACCTTTTTGTGATTTACTTCTCATTGTTTCTCTTTCTCCAGGAATTCCTCCTTTGAATTGCCATCTGCCAGCTCTTTTAACAGGGAGTTCTGTGTTGTAGATTTTCTGTTAGCACGAGTCTCCCTGCCTTTGTGCAGGAAAGCTGGACCACTGTGGAGGCATCCATGTGTTGCTGTATCTACTGAAGTCATGATGAAGGGTGACTTGGTTTTTGAAGGGGAAAGAACAACTAGCTCCCAATAGTCCGCAGCACTGGGTGTAACAAAATTGCTGGGACAGCAAGGAAACCTAGAGTGTGAGTGAGATTGTTGGTCCAAGCACAAAATAATTTGTTTTACTATCAGTTTTGTAGTTTAGGTCTGTGAGGGGTTCATTCAGACTCAACCATAAGCCTTCTTTCACCAGTTCTGAGTATGTTTTTAACTGCTTTCACTCTAATGCTGTGGAAAAGGATTAGGCACCAGTTGCAAAGATGCTTCCTGTGGTCACTCATTATAACTGGGGTTTGCTGCTGTGCTCAGACCTGCAGAATGCTGATGCAATAGTCTAACACGGTTCTGTCTCTTACTTTGGTGACAAAAACTATAAATTCCCTCTTTAGGCTGCTTTGATTAGTAGTTATGGTGTTATTACATGTGCAGCCTTCATGTGCATGTCTTTCAAAATAGTCACAGTGACTATGGCACATTATCAGCATTAAAAATGCTTCATAATTCTTCTCTTAGAGCAACCAGCATCTCCTTCTGTAAAGCAGAGTGAGGGAAGCTTCCTCTCTTGAAACTCAGTCAGGTTTTGTTGTAGGAGCTGTGATGCACTGATTGCAAATAGAGGACAGCAGTTTCTACTGCTTGTGGTTTCTACCATGGCAGAAAAGGAAAGAGAAGGCTGTGCAAAGCGGGAATCCTGGGGAAGGATTAGTTTGCCCATCTGTGGCGCAAGTGTCTAAGTAATGATTTAAGCTCCCTCTGGTATGAGTGAGTTACCTGTGAGAAGGGCTTGATTTCTTTAAAACAACCAGCTTAGCCTAGGTACCTTTTAGCCATTTAGCATTGGGTAAGATGATTATCATCTGCATATCCATATTAAGATATAAGCTGTTGATTTTTTCCCCCAGTTTTCCATTCTTAAAACATGACAAGATTTCAAAGGATATTCTAGCCAAAGCAGAAATAGGAGTGTGATGTGTCCACTGGCTTATCCCTTCCTAATGCCAAAGCCCACTTTGCACACAGAAGCCTGAGAATATTACTGAATTCTAGGGTTTGCTGCACCCTAAGAAAATACTGACTGTCCATATATTTGAACACTGAAATGCAAGTCACATATTATTAAATAATGACAGGTGTCTGCACAAGGTAATCCTCAGGGAAAATGTGTTGCATTCCTTGAATGTCAATAAACCTCGCTTTATGCATGGAGGTTTGATGAATAAATAAAACCTTGATTTCATTCTGACAGGTGGCATCTCATTCAGTGCTTCTCCATGAAGAGCCAGATCTTTGCCCTTTTTATTTCCTGAGGTCTCTGAATTCTGGCTCGTCCCTTGTTTCCTTTTACACACCTATTTTGAGGCATGAGTTAGTATGATGCTATCTAAAGGTGAGTTCCTCAGATTCACTGCACAAAAAAATAGGCTGTGTCTCAGGAAGCTGTGCTCAGCTCCAGAGAAAGAACTGCATTTTGGAGGTGGTATTTATTAGGCAACCTAGTATCATAGAAAATTGGAGGGTCAACAAAAAAAACCCAAAAAACTGTAAATAAAAGGGGACTTATGAGGGCATCTGCTGACATTGCAAAGCTTGGCAGCTTGTGTCCTCAAAATGAGCATGAGGAGCCAGGCACAGCTTTGAGATCTCCAGTTTTTAAATTAGTTTTAATAGGACATAACAGGTAGATTGGAAGAATACAATACTATAAATTTTAAAAGATTAATTGTAAAGGTTGAGACAAATTAAATGAAGCTTTGTAGACCAGTAAGGCCACAGTAAAGATATGTTTTGTTTCTTGGGTTTGGTGTGGAGTGTTTGGCTGTTTTTATTTCTCCTAGTTAACACTGCTTTATTCTTCTGGGGTAAAGCTGAAGCTGAATCACAACCTTGCTGGGTTCCCAAATCAGCCTAGAACTGCAAGTTGTAGCTGGCAGGGTTTTCCATACCAATTTTTACATTATTTCCCCTCTACTATCATAGCTAAAACTCTTTTCCCTTTCCAAGGAAGAAGAACCTTTCTGGAGCTCAGGTTTTAATGCATAATTCAACCTTCAAAGTCCAAAACAAGCATGCAGAAATCAAAGGCTTGACATGAAGTAAGTTATTTGATTCTGCAAATACCAGTACAGTGGTTTTCCAATTGAGGAGGCTGTATTGCCTTTAGGATTTACTGTAATCAAGACAGTCATTTGCTGGATATTGATAATTCAGCTACTGCCTCTCTGAAAAAAGTAATTCACTAACTGCTGTATAACAATTTTGTCAGGAGTTGTCCCCCAGCAACCTACATGCTTTTCTCAGAGTGTTTTTCTTTCCGTTTTACATATGTTAATATAAATTATTTTTCTTTTGCATAAGATTCCCAGCAGTAAGTGGCATTCTCATGCAGAGAAGCAGTGTTTCTACTTTAGATAGTCACAAAGCCACAAATCCTGCAAAGGCAGGAGCAGGGCACTATACACATAGCTAGACCACTGAGCAGGCTTCTTTCTGTGCTTACTGAGTGAGACTGAATGGGAGTGGAGAGACAACATGAGGCTGACAGCTAGGCAGAGCCACCTGCCTCAGAAAATAAAATCCTGGGTTTAGCAATTATGATACCATCTACCTAAGTCCCTATAACTAAGGCCTGGATTTTACATGTTAGAGTCTGAGGATTTCCAGCCTCCTTGGAATTTTTGTCTAGGTGTTATTTTCTAGCATTTCTATCCCAGGTGTATCACTGTACATGTCAGATTGTCTTGGTTCCAGTTTTGCCAGCTATAATGCTGTTCCACAGGTTCAGGTGTAAGTGCTGGCCTTGCAGCATGCAAGTTTACACCTCAAACAGGAACTGACTGTCCTAACTTTGCCTCCTAGTCTGCAAGTCCAACTAATCCTGGCCCTAAGGTGCCATGCTTATCTTAAACCATTTATTGAACATATTCTAGTGTCTGCAATCATAACTGTTGTTGTAGGAGCCCTGTGGGGCTCAAGTGAGGCCATGGCATAGGTGATAGCCAGTATCATCTTTTTCCAAGCAACATATTCAGATTTTGTATGATTTCTGGGAGGAATAGAAACCTGGACCCAGTAGTAAATAGACAAGATCCAGGCACTGCAGCAGTGGGGGGCACTGGAGTAAGTCTTGCAGAGAACACACCAGTCTTTGCAGGTCTGAGGTACACCCAGCAATGCAGGGAATGCCTCCATAAAAGCCCAGCAGACTTGCTGTGGTACTGTGTTTAAAAGGGTACCGTGCATCAAAGGGCTCCATGTTCCTGCCTGAGACTGACATGTACCTTTGGTGTCCTGCCTGGCCTGTGGAGAGATGGGAGGGACATGTTCCTGCTGCCTCTCCTGTCTGAGGCAGGAGAATCCATAGGGGAATTCACAGACCTGCCGAGGTGGAGTCCTCAGTTAGTTATAAATCACTGATGCTTTCTCAGTCCTGTGCTTCTCAGACTTCAATAATTTCATTGTTCCAGCTGAACAGGAGTTTTACCTTGTTAAATTCAGGGAGTGCCACTAATGGCAGCAGTCTTTTATCCTGTCCTTCTCGTTTTCTGACAGACCCATAATGAATGATTAATCTTGGTGTGCTGCAAAGGGTTCAACTACCTGTTTCTTTCTCCTGTAATAAAATCTATGCTGTTTGACTGATTGTGCAGCATTTGTATTTGGATTTTTTTTTTCCGTTTAATCTCTTTTATATTGTGAACCTATTTAAAAAGCAGTACTGTAACTCTGGAAAAAGTAATTTTTTTCCTTTATTGTCTTTTATTTTTAAAGATCTGAATTCACTATTTTTAAAGTACATCAGTGTGGGGGCCTTTACCACCCATCCATGCTAACACTCAAGTTTATTGATTCTAAATACATATATTTCACTACCCTTTGATTATTATCAAAAATCAAAGTAGACAGAAACACCTCTAATTTACAAGCCCAGGTTGCCATGGAGGTATCACATTAGAAGTCAAATTTCCCCGCTCTATTCATGGTCTAGAGCAGGTTCTCCAGGCGTGTAAATTACTGCAGCTCTGTGTGGCTGTGGTCTTCAAGAGCAGCACATTTTCTGACATGGATGAATATTGGAATCATGTCAGTACCTAAATAATTCAAGAGCATGGAAACACTGGGTCCATTGATTTGTTCTTTTTCTTGAAGTTATTTTAAAAAAGTTAATTCACTGTTCTTTTTGGGTTAAAATACTGAAAGCACAGTAAGATGCAAAATGAGTTGTACAGAAACATCTTCATAGGAGGCCTGAGTTAGGCCAAGAGCAGGTATCTTAATTTACTAACATATCATTCATGTCAAAGTAACCTTGTAATTTTATGTTGTAAATTCAATACTTTCTATTTAATATTGCATAAACTGTATTGCTAGTTCTCAGGACTAGACATACCATAATAGCTGTATTCCAATATATACTTGCCTGGATAGTTTGAAAGTCTGGTGGATTTCTTGCAGCAATTTAACAAAGTCATTACTGGCAGACTTGCTGCAGTGTGGTTTGTCACAGATCAACTCTTTGGGTAACTAGAGCTTTACAAGTGGCCCTGGAATCTCAGTGACTTATTTAAACATAATTCTGCAACTTGCTTGAAACGTCATGTCCTTGGGAAAGGAGACAAAGTGGTCAGAGTTTTTTTAACTCTTTGGGTTACCTCCCTGGTACAGGGACTTGCTGGTGTGTTATTTGGTTTTCTGCCTCGTTAAAGTGCTGTCTTGTAAACTGGTGGGATTTAAGGCCAAGAAATGTGTGGTAATCTTTTTAGTAATGGTGTGTGAACTTTTGTTTGTATCAACTCCCCCACTGTCTGTGTAACTACCCTTGGCATTAGTGATGATTTTCACAAACCTGCAGCTGATGGAATGCTGAGCTAATGTACATTTTTCCATCACTTATGTTCAGATAGTACAGATGACCTCAGAGCTATCTACTCATTTTATAGGCACCCTACCTCTGAAGTCATTAGTGCTTAATTTTCACTGCTGCTTGCACTCAACAACGTTAGTAGTGGCTTCATGAATTACTAATGCGGTGCTTAAAGGTGAAAAGTAAAGACCTCATCAAATTCTGGATATTTGCATATACATTGCAGATAATTAAGTATCTGAGAGGCAATGCTTTTTTTCTCCTCTCTCCCTCTGTTGTTAGGGTGTTCAGTAAGAAAACCCATTTAGTATCTCTTGCTGCTGAGGATTAACCTTTGTTTAATGCTGTCCGGTCCTATCTGGTGTATCACATGCTGCATTAACCCTCGTTGGCAAAGCAGCCTCCTGGGTTCCGTGGTGTTTACACTGGCAAGATCCAAGAGGTAATTACAGGGCTCCTTTGAAAGAAATTAAGTGCTGCAGATGAAGTCTTTCCAGTAAATCAGAAATCACATATCCAGTTCAGTTTAAGAACTCAGGGAGACCCTGTATTTCTTTTCCCTCTGAAACTCTTCTCCATCAAATCAAAAGCAGTTCTTCAAAGCACTGAAGTGTATTCTTAGCATTACCCTCTTGAATTCAATAAGACACTTCTGCCTTTACTAGGCAGACGTGTTTTTAAACAAAGCACTTAAACACATGCTTAATTAGTTATTGAGACAAGAGGCAGGGTATATGTATTCTGCTCCCATTTTAGAGAGGGAATTTTTTCCCACAGTATATACAACCTCTTTAAGAAAGAAATGTAATTTTAACTTGAGTGATGTTGGTTTTTTTATTTTTCAATTGCATTTCAATTCAGTTTAGATAAAAATGATCTTTTAAGAGTGAGTCAAAAGTTTAAATGCCTGTTTTGCCCAATCCCTTTTGAAACCCTGTTCAGACATGCAGCCTCTTCAAAATAAATAACTGTGCCAGAAACTATGTTCATCAGAAAACTGTTTTTAGTATCACCTGCAGAAACCAAATCACAGATGATATACTATCAAGGATGATATTTTTTTTAAAGAAAGGCTTTAAATTGTCTGCTCTGCAGTATCACATGCTTGCTTGTAATTTAGTGCCTTATCCAGTGAAAAGTCACAGGGATTAGCTTCCTCTGGAATACAGAAATCATTAGAAAATTAAAAATCCATATAAAATTGTGATATTTACAGAATACCAAAACTATTTTAAATAATATTTTAATTATTATCATTTTTATAATCATGTTCTAAACATTTTTTCAGAAGTCTACCATACTGTGGGAAGTGGAGAGTGTGAAAATTATGCTTTGGGTTATGTGTTATTTGGGTTTTTTTAAGTTTTTCTCTTTATTAAGGACTGATACTCTGGTGTACATGGGTACTACACAAATCATTACTTGAAAGAGGAACTGTGAGGGATTTTATCTGTTTTACATCTGAGCTGATTTCTTTAGGAACAGAACTGTGAGGTTCTCCATCTGTCCAGTGGTAGGTAACAGAACACACACTATGTAGGCTCTGTGGACATTATGGTCACCCCTCACAGGTTCCAGTGTCATGGTGAAAATCAGTTTTTAGTAACAAGAGTAATGCATTCTGAGTAAAACTGATTGTTCAAAGCTTCAGTGGAAACTGGTCCTGACCTGTGCTTATTCATAATAGATGCTAGAGAGAAAATTCTCAGATGCAGGTACACGTTCACCTGACTGAACTTTTTGATACAAAGTCTGAATCATATGTTCCTGAATCTGTAACAATGAAGTTCAGACTTCACCACAGAGTAATTTAGGGCTGTTGATTGCCAGTGTTGAATGGACATCATGCATCATTTGGAAGAGCTTCCAGCTCTCATTCATCTAGCTGTGTCTGAACTACAAGCAAGAGCCGTAGGGGGTTTGAATGTCTTTTAGCTAGTTAAAACACAAGCCTGGCAATAAAGCCTGCTACAGACCTGGAGTGTAAACTCCATCAAATGCTGAGGTATTTGTGTTCCTTCCTAGCTGCACTTCAAGACAGCAGGAACAGAGGTTCATTGCTCTTCCAAAGATATATGGGTATTTTCATTGTTTTTGTTGTAAGTCATGCAAATACCAGTTTGCATTATAGGCAAATGATATTCCTGAAAGACATGATTGGCTGGAAATACTTCACACTTGTGTAGAAGTTGTCAAAACAAATTCATAGTTAAGAGAATGCTTAACTTGATTTTCCTCCTTCCAATCTGTGTAGACATTTCTAAACTACCCTCCTGTTTGAAGCAGAAATAATTAATTTTTCTCTTATTAATATGAGGATGTAGGTCTGCATTTGGCAAGACTTCCTTTTGTGATGCATGAAAATATCAAGGTGATTCAATCCTATGAAAAAATTAGGATTGGAAAATAGCAGTTACTATGCCTTGCTTTCACATTCTCATATTTCCCAGGATTGCTCTCAATTGCAGGTGCAGAGGTGACCTAGCACCTCTTTGTAGGATGCTGCAAGACCTTCAGTCACCACTGTGTCTGTGCCTCTTGCACCATCTTTGGGAAGCAAAGGAGCACCATTATCCCAAATTTTGTCCAAGATCACAGAGGAGGTGAATAGTGGAGCAGGACTTGAGCCCATGCCAGCACAGTAATCTCTCTGCCCTGTCACTGCCTATGCTTGAATGACTTTAGGGGCTGACAGCAAAACCTTTGGAATGCTGCTTTGCTGTAGAGGATTTGTCCATTGCCCAGTGCACAATCCACCTACTTGTGCAAAATGCCCCAAAGCCTAAAACGTTCTTGATTGTGATCAATGTGGACGTAGGAAGTGCTGAAATCAATAGACTCTTAACACCTGTTTAATGGTAAGCAGGTGCTTAAATGTAGTGCTGCACAGGAGGGAATGGTGATAAAAGCTGCTGGGTTCTGGTGTTGTGTTTGGCAGCAAGAAATTTAAAATTCAGGAGGAACATATATTTTATCAATTAGTAGATATGGTTGTGCTGCAGTATCAGGGAATATGTTAAGTCATGCCCAACAAGCTGTCCAACCCCTACCCATGCTCTGTGCTTGGATAATGAACTACAAGTTCAGTCTCATGAGTTTAAAGGCTGTACTTTTAACATGAAATTCACTTAAACTGTTGTGGAGAGTGTTGGAGACAGACAGAAGAGAAAGGAACATCTCAGCTCCAATCCTGTTTTTCAGAGACACATCAGCACATAGTAAGTTTTTCCATCATATTCAAGTAGATGATCATTATCCAGCTTGCAGTAAACATCTGAATTGATCTAGACAGTTGTGCAATGACTTGATACTTAATCAGTGTGGACCTGACCTTTACAAAAGCAATTTTAAAAGTCAGATGCCATCCTCTTTCTAGTTTCTATTCTTCTGCAACAAGGCTACCCTTCACTTGGTTGTTTACTTGTCTAACTTTCATTGGAACAGTTTGGCAGAAATCAGAGCTGCTTTGCTTAGCCACATAAGGCTCTGGCTTTAAACTCCGAAGCACGTTACAAAGCTCTTACCAACTTACTTTTATCACAAAAAAAAACCTTCAAGAGACATTGGGATTTCTGTGTTCCAGCTCCCATATTAGGGATGCCATTTGCCAACTAGGACAAAACTTGAAAGTGAGTATTTGTGGACTCAGGTTTGGTTTGGAGGCAAAAGGGCCTCCTGTCTGCTGCCTTTTGAGAGATACCTCCTTATCAGCAAAGCTCTGCAGGGGAAGGGAAGGGTGGAGTAACTGTCCCATCAAACATCTTACCTTTTTTTTTTGAGCCTTATCTAAACCAGCTTCAGGCTACTCAAAATTTTATAACCTTTCAAAACCTTACAAGCTAGCTGTAAAGCAAGAGCTCCTCTTGTTAAACAGCCAGCAAATCAAGGTGTGAAGCTAAGGACATGCAGTAGCAGAGGATATAAGAAATGTGCCTCTTCTGCTGCATTTATCTTTAATAAGAGGATGCCTAAAAGCTTCAGCTTTCTTTTATCTTTCACAAAGATTTACCAGAACATGTGGTACTAAGTCTTTAATGCTTGTTGCTTTACATAAGCCAAAATGTTAAATTTTATTTCCATTTTCATTGATCTTGTTTTGAAAAACCGTACTCTATATTAAATAAGAGTCTATTATTTTGGAAGCTTGTTTGGGGTTTGGGTTGGTTTTGGTTTGTTGTGGTTTTTTTCTTTTTTTTTTTTTTTTTTTTTTTTGAAATGCCAAGCAACACTGATTATATCACTGGAGTATTTTGAATTCTTTTTCACCCTCATATTTGCCTTATATAGCCATGTAGCTTGGTATTTGGCATTATTTTTTTTTTCTCCTTTCATCTTTTTTGTGGAAATAATCAGCACTGCATTGTAACCAGCATCAGAACTTCATTGCAAGAAATCTCCTGTGCTTGTTCAATGAGAGCAAACCATGCACAGAGTGGAACTTAAAGCCTTTTTCTGACTCCAGGGTCTGTTTGTGCCGAAGTTTGACACGTTTTCCTGTGGCCTGTGGTTGCATGGTGGATGGCGTTCTGCAAGATCTGAGTCTTGAAGGTCAGGCACAGCCCCTGTAAGCAATTTGCCTGACCCTTTGGGGCTGGCACAGGGCTATGGTAGGGCAAGGACAGTTGACCAGAGGATGGGGCTGGCCCACCCTGGGTTTGTGATGTTTCTTTGACATATACTGGGACCAGTGGCTGCAGACTCAAAAGGAAGTACTTATATATATCCCCATTTTTCCTCATCTCAACTTCTACGATGGTCTGCCATGGTTAGTTCTATGACCAAGATCTATGGATTTTAATCAAGTGATGGTAACTTATGTTATCCACACCCCAGCCTCTTAAGGCCAGTCCTTCCTATCTGTTACACAGCTTGTGAGATCTCCTAAAACCCAGCAGGTTTCATTCCCCACTACAGGTGCTATTTCTGACACAAGCATGTCAAAATATTGTTTATTCTATGGCAGCATACCTGTCCTCTTGACTCTGAAACAGTTTGCTTATGAGGAATAACCCAACTGGTTGTAGCCAGGCCACAGAAATACTTCTGACTACATAAGTTAGACACGTAGAAAGATCCAGGTTTTAATTTGTTTTTCTTCACTGGCGAGGAAGAAAAAAAGAAAGCACAACACAAAAAACAAATTAATTGGTCCTGCATTGCACAGAGAGAATGATTAATCTTCTGCATTCAGGAGCATCTGTCTACTACTTCTGCTTGAATTCCTCAAAAGGCTAAGAGTGTTTCTAATGGTCATTTAAATAATAAATGCCACCACACTCATTAAGGGTGTATCAGTCGTTCTTTTTCTGCTCTGGTGCTTGTTGTATTCTATTAATATTTATTGAATTCCAGGAAATTCATCCTGAGCTAGTGGTCCACATTTCTCTTCAAGGTCACCAAATATAAATATTTTATTTATCTAATTTAGAAAAACGACATTAGATGCGATGCAGCAAGCATGACAAGAGTATGAATTAGTGGAAAGCTTCCCCCAGGAAATGTATCCAGGTACCAGTAATGGATAATTATAAGTCCAATAGCTTCTCTCCTAGCAGGTAATAAAGATACATAATGGCAATACAAGCCCTCACCTGAAGGTGTGCATATGGCAGTAACAGTTAGTAGCAAAATAGACTATTTCATGCGAGGGCATTGGAAACATCCAAATCTTTCTGGTATTTGGGCTCTAAATAAGCTTATTAGAATTTCACCTTTGAATTTTGAGATGGATATGCATGTGGGCTATGTGACAGATTTTCAGCAGCCCTTTGGGAATGAATATGCCTAAATCTGTCAGATGCCTGATGTTGTGTCTTGTGCTGGCTAAAAATCCATACCAACATATGAGTGGCCACAGTAGCTTGTTTTGAGTGTTGCGTGGGTTTTCCTGCCCCTGACAGTCTACTGTTCTCCCTTCAGACAGGGCTGTACTGCCTGCTTGCTGTACATGTGTAGTCCAGGAGAGTCCTGTTTCTTTATCACCAGTAATGAGAGGAAGAGAAGATTCTGGCGATGCTCTGTGTACTGAATGTTCCATGCCCTTCTCTGCTGCATATTTGACTTCAGCACTCTTGGACTCTGTCATCTTTGTGTTCCCTGGAGATAGAAAAATTCCTCTTATGATGATTTCATTTTAAGCAAGCACCATCCTGTCTTCTCCAAACAGAAGGCAAAATGATGTAGGGGGGTACATTTTAGAAATTGATAATTGCATTCTTGTAAATGCTGGCTATGAGAAAACAATGTGTCAGAAAGGAAAAAGCCAGTAGAATGTTTACCTCCTCAAAATGTTTAGGAAATAACAGTTCCCCCAAATTGAGTATTGAGCTGTCAAGACTCAAAGAAAACAAATGAAGTGGCATTTAATTTAATTGAATATTGTGCTTCTGGGGTTTTGTTTCTGTATTCAATTTTTAGCACATTGTAGTATTTTGCTACAGCTAAGGTTAAAATTAAAATTAAATGTTTGCTGCTATTGCCTAGAAATATCACAGACAAAGCACAGGCTTCTGAAGAAATGGAGGGTGAAAAACTTGTGGGGTTTAGCAGTACTGGTTTTTAAATAATACACAGAGCATCTAAGGGAAGGTGCTAGAGCAGAATGTTACAGAAAGGAAAGGCAGTAGCTCTGGAGCTTTGATTTAAGTGCTGTGTGACCTGTGGTGCTTCCTGACCTTCCAGGTAAGCATTCCTGGGGCCTGTTGCACTGGGCTTGCATGGCAAGGTTTTATTAGTGGGCTACAGGGGTGGCTCCTGTGAGAATCTGTGCCTGACAGAGCCAATGCCAGCCAGCTCCAGGATGGATCTGCCAGCTGGCCAAGGCCAAGCCCTCCAGCCACAGTGGACACACCTGTGGGTAATGTATTTAGGAAGAGGGAACAAAAACCCTTGCACAACAACACCTGCAGCCAGGGGGGACTGAGAAGATATGATACCAGCAGCTCTGGAGGCACCAGGTCGAGTGGAGGGGGAGGGAGCAGGAGGTGCTGCAGGTGCCAGAGCAGAACTGCACCTGTGGAAAGGGAGCCACAGTGGAGCAGTTGATGAAGAACTGCAGCCTGTGAGAAGGACTTGTGTCTGAGATCCTGTGGGATGGCCCCCATACTGGAGCAGGGTGAACAGTGTGAGGAGTCCTACCCCAAAGGAGGAAGGAGCAGCAGAGGCAACATGTGACAAACTGACCACAATCACAGTTTCCCATGCACCTGCACTGCTGGGCAGGGAAGAGGTAGAGAAAATTTAGAGTAAAGTTGAGACTGAGAAGAAGGAGGGGTTGAGGGAAGCTGTTTTTAGATTTGTTCTTATTTCTCATTATCCTATTCTGATTTGAATTGGTAATCAATTTAATTTTTTTCCCCAAGCTGAGTTTGTTTTACCCATGCTGTTAATTAGTGAATGATCTCTCCCTGTCCTTATCTTAACCCAGGAGCTTTCATTACATTTTTCTCTTCCCTTTCTAGCTGAGGAGGGGGAGTGATAAGAGCAGCTCTGGAGGACACCTGAAATTCAGCCAAGGTCAACCCTACACATCTTTTCTGATCTATCAAACTGGAGATTTACGGCTCTGTCTTGTTGTTGACATTACTGATTGTGAGCTCTTAAAATGCAGTACTAATTGGCAGCTCATTGATAGTCTCAGTGGCAAGGCCTTGACGAGAACAGATATGGGGAATAAATCACTCCATCTCCCTTCTTGCAAAGTTTGCTTCATGATGTAGGGAATAGGCCCAATCTCCTGCATCCTGGTTGAAACCATTTCAGATGGGTCTGTGGAACAATAAAGAGGAGAACCAAGGTCATTATGTAGTCACAGGAACAAACAGAGCTCTGATAAATATCGAGCTGATTTGCTAAAATAAGTGTCAAAAGCATTGAAGCTCCTTATAATTCTAACCCCGAGCAGTAGTTATGGACAAGAGGCAACAGGGACATGAAATGCTGTGAGAAGAAAGACTGAAAAAACTGAGGTAGCAGGAAAAATTGAACAAAATGGAAAGAGAAGGTATCTCTGGAGCTGCATATATAATGAAAACTTTAGATCAATGTCTGGAGAGCCTTTGTCATGAATAAAATAGATCCCTGTGTACAGAGACACAGGGTGGAAAGCATAGAGACACCGGAAAAATTAGCATATGGGTGACCAAACAGCTCAGTAAGCCCCTTAAACAGGTAGGGAAGTGTGACAAGGAGCTGAACAAACTGTGTTACAGAGCAGGAACTGGGTACATATGGCAGGGACACAGAGAGAGAAGTGCTCTAGGGTCTGCCAGCAAAGCAAGCCAGGAGGACAGAGCAGCAGCAGGGTTGTTGAGTGGGTCTGAGCTGGAACCAGATCTGGAGATAGGCCTGTTATTGCAGGCACTTCAGAGCATTAGGCTGGACAGGGCGGAGAGGCTTAATGGGTTTGGCAACCAGCTGTGATAAGGCTTGGAGTTTATCATGTGCTTGAGCAGAGCAAAAATATTCATGGCACCTCTATTCCTGCTCTTCTCTTGAATCACATCAGAAATTATGCATGCTGCATTCATGTATATATCTTTGTGTAATGCACCACATCCTCCCCTTATTTCAAACCAACATGGAAAGTGTGCATGGCAAAAATATCTTTGGCAGCAAGCTAAACAAGTTCTGTCATGATAAGCTCCTAAGTAAATACTGAAGAGTTGCTAATTAAAGTGAAGTGTATAGTCCTTGATTTTTCAATTAACACACCCAACATATAGTAATGCCTTAATTATTTTTGTGCCTAAATATACTTGAAAGAAATCTGTAAGTGTGGCAGTGAACTTAAAAAGGTAGGTATTTTCAGTGGTAGGGTAATGGTGGATTTGATGCCTCAGGTTTAGCTTTTATATTTTTCTGATTCTATTCTGCTTTAGTGTGTAAGTCTAGGCTCCATATTTAGGGGATAGTAAGCTCCCTTTACAGATGAGGTAAACAAAACAATTCCTTCCCTAGCTGGAGACCCAAGGACAGCCAATCCAGATCTCAGGCCCAAGAGCATAAACAACGGTGGAATGGAGAGAGAAAAACAGGAAGGATGGGACTTCATGGGCTAAACCTGTAACTGGACAATTAGCTCCAATGTGCTAATGGAGCAGAACTTATAAAAGTGTGAGACCCTGTGACCTGTCATCCATTTTGTGGCTATTTTGGGTTGTTCTGCCCAAGGTGTATCCATTGAGGCCTCTTAATAAATACCTACTTTATTCTTTAGCTCTGCCTACTCTCTGTTCTAGGTCAGCCTTCACAAGGCATCAGATTTAACTGAAATTGAAGGGAGGCTCTCATGGAAGTGTACCATAGTCTGAAAATCTTTGGCCTTAAATAATCTTGGCTCTTCCTGGTATTTTCCATTTATTTTCACTTTACTCTCAGGGGAGCCCTTGTCAATCAATTACCTGCCCCTTAATCAACCACGTGGGCAACTCATCTGCAAGAGAGTGTGTTGGCCTTCTGAGGATAGTTCTGCCCACAGAGGGGCCAGCATTCTCTGCTGTGAGCTATGGAGTGCTCTGGCATTTTGTTCAAACCAGGCAGCTGCCCTTCCTCTGGAATTGTTGTGGAGGAGGCTGAGTAGCCCATCATGTGATCAGTGTTTGATAGGTGAGGTGAACTGGAGCCTGGGCATGCCTGCTCTCAGGGCAAACAAGTAACTGCCTTGAACAGGTTACCTAACAAGGAGATACAGGGCAGGAGGGCAGGGAGATGCCGATGGCTTTGCTGCTGTCTGGACTCCCGTGTGCCTAATGACAGCCTGCTGCTTGCCTGTTCCTGTGGCAGCACTCCTGATGGCCATTCCCCTGGAAACCTGCTAGAAAAAGGATACACCTTTACAAATGAGGGATAATGGTTATAATTGTCCAGTAGTGGAATTTTTCAGAAGTTCTTAGCATTAGAACTTGTCAGGATTGTCTCAAATGTTTTTAATTAGAAAATACTGGGTTATGGAAACACAGAGTTTGGGCATGTTTGCAGGAAGTCAGCTGCAAGATGTTAAAAAAAAACCAAAAAGGCCAGATTTAAGGCATTTTCAGGCCAATATGTGCTGACTGAAAGTTTTGTCTTCTAGCTTGAAATGAATTTTAAAAGCATGTGTTACTTAGGTGATTTTTATTTTGATTACTGATCATATTTAGAACAAATTCAAGTATGATTGACTTGAGCTAACACTGTGCATTTAGTTTTAGAGTGTTCTTTTGTGTTTTTTTCAATTTTAGTATTAATATCAATTTGACATGGGGAATATTTTTTGTATTTTATATTTTTTTTTTAGGCATTTCTCTTAAAATAATCTATCTCCATTAATTTCTCATCTAAATATGTTCCATTTTAGCAAAGTGGGGCTGTTGTTTGGGGCTGTTGTTTGGGGCTGTTGTTTGGGGCTGTTGTTTGGGGCTGTTGTTTGGGGCTGTTGTTTGGGGCTGTTGTTTGGGGCTGTTGTTTGGGGCTGTTGTTTGGGGCTGTTGTTTGGGGCTGTTGTTTGGGGCTGTTGTTTGGGGCTGTTGTTTGGGGCTGTTGTTTGGGGCTGTTGTTTGGGGCTGTTGTTTGGGGCTGTTGTTTGGGGCTGTTGTTTGGGGCTGTTGTTTGGGGCTGTTGTTTGGGGCTGTTGTTTGGGGCTGTTGTTTGGGGCTGTTGTTTGGGGCTGTTGTTTGGGGCTGTTGTTTGGGGCTGTTGTTTGGGGCTGTTGTTTGGGGCTGTTGTTTGGGGCTGTTGTCCTTATTCCCAGTGGGAGAAAATTATAGGAAAACTCCGAATGCCTTTGAAAACTTTTCTTCTATGTTGCAATGGAAACCCTACTACATTTTGGGTTTTAATGTCCAAAAGTGTATTTCTCTTTATCATGAGGGCTATGAAGTTGTCTTCACTTTGGAGGGGCTGGGGAAATGGGGTCACAGGTCCATTGAAGTTGGTTTCTACTGGTAAGAAATGTACAGTGCTGCTAAGCCAAAATTCAAGCCACAATCCAAAGTAATTGGACTGAGAATTGCTCTAGCAGTTGGCTGCTAATTCTGAAAAATAATCTACCACCTGTTGTTTAGTAGGATTAAAAAAGGTTTAATGTTTGAGGCAAGAGGAATTTATTGCTCCAGATGGAGCACAATTTTAAAAAAACTATGGGTGAAGATCAATTTGGTGCAAATAGTCTACCCCATTTAAAAAGGTAACTTGGTACAAGGCACAGGATTCTTAATAGCAACCTCTGGACAGAGACGTTTTCCACCTTCAGAAATAGTTCACTCTATTTGGAAGTCATCACAGATAAGTTTATCACTATTCTTTAATAGATACGCTGTGCAATTGTCACCTTTTTTTTCCATTGTGTATGTATCAGATTTTATTAAGAGGCAATAATATTATTGTCCCACTAAGAATGTAATCCAAGACGTGTTTGATGCACAGGATAAACAGTTGCTGGAGAGGAAAATATGAAAATTCAGGGGTTTTTTATTTTTTGGGTTCTATTTACTGACCATCTGGAAGAAGGAAATTCTGGCAATAAGAAACTTTCAGAAATCAGTGGTATGAAATCGATGAGAAGACAGGATAAGGTAAATCTATTAGTTGGAGAGACTCGAGCATATTGCTTGGAATATTTCTGCTCAGCAAAAAGCAGAAAATAGTTTTCTGATAGACATATAATTTTTGTGACAGAAGTGCTTGCAGGGAATATTTCCCAGTTTGGAGAGAAGGTAATGGGAGCATGGGAGAATACTTTCTGGTAGGGCCAGAAAAGAGGACTTTACTGTAAACAGTCCTCTGTTCAGGGCCTGGGGGGCTTTCAGGGACGTGGAAATGTGGGTCTCATTCCTGGCCTGAGTCAGCCTGTGTTGGAAAATCCCACCTCTACAGAGACAGGGCAACTGAGAGGTGTTTTAAAAGATTTTATTTCATTATCAGTCTCGTAGAAGGGTGAGACATAAGAGATGTGAAACTCTTGAAAAGACACATGTCTGCTAAGGAAGGCAGGAGCCTCCCCTGAACTGGAAAATGTAAACCCCCTTCCTCCAAATTGTTATAATTTTGGAATTAAGGGGGGGCTCTCAGGCAAAGATATGGGAGCAGGAATACCAGTTCTTTATTAGGGAAGAAAATTTAAAAAATAAAATAAACAATGCAGTAATACAAACAACACTGACAGAGTCAGAATATGACCCTGTTGGTCAGGGTGTTGGTAGCNGCAGTCCAATTGAAGTGGTGGCTGCAGTCCTCCTGGAGTGGCAGGTGTGGTTCTGTTGGAGCAGTGATCCTGTAGAAGGGTATAGTCTTCCTCAGAAGATGCAGTGGAAAAGGCAGCTGTTTCTCTGGGAATCCAGTGGAAAGACTTTTCTGATGTCCCAAAATCTCAGATTATATCCAGTTAGGAATGCTTGGCTCCTTCCCCTGGGTGGAGCATCTCACAATGGGATGATGTAATTTTTCAGTCATGCAGTGACACCCAATGGCCCATTAACAGCAGATGCCTCCCCGGAGGGAAGATGGGTTGTGGAAGAGATAAAGAAAACTACCCAGTTAACAGAAGATAACTGCCACACCTCTAACAGATGGCAAATAGAATACACATTGCCTTGCAATCTAGGACAAAAACTAATGCCATTCTATCAGAAGCCAACCTCTATCCTGGTTACAATACCTTATAAATGTTTTTCGGCCTGTTAGCGTTTGCTCCACAATGCTGCTAATACTTCTAACACCAATCGCCTATTTTTTTACCCCACATGGTCTTGCTACAATGCATCTTTCACAGTTCTAATTCTCAAAAATATCTGGTCTTTTTGCAAGGCCATCGCTTGAAACTTGTTTCTAGTCCAATCTCTCTCTCAACAGTGTCATCTCTATTCCATGGCCTTCCTAAGACAGCTCACCTCAGTGTTTGCATACACATGTACAAGACCGTGTAAGTTTTCAGTCAGGTTTTGAGAATCCTCTGCAAATCTGTTTCTCACAGGCCTGGGATATAAATTTGAGGTACTTTTTGGAATAGGGGGAACTTGACTAACATCACGCAGAGGTGGATGTTGTCACAGCAGGCATGTTGGTGTACAGTCAAGTTGAACACATGATGCTCTGGAGTTGATAACCAGGATATTTGGCAGGAGCCTCACACACAAGTAGTGCCCCATCCTTGGGGCAGATTTTGGGATATATTATGTGGAAATCCTATCCATGCTGAATAGGATTTATTAAGAATCTTGTCTTGCTTCTGGTCAGGCTTTGTACTGAGCCTTTTTTCCAGTTCTTTTTCCCTCACAGACTCCAAGTTTCCCATCTGGTCACTCTCAATCCCTGTTTTCTCCAGTCAGATTCATCCAGCTGGGTGTGTTAAGGCTGGAAATCCACAGTGACACAGATCACTGTAATCACAGCAATCCTGTTCTTTCTCATGCTATTCCCTGGCACCTCCAATGTGCCCAGTCTGTTTAGCTTGCAGAGTCAGCAGAAAACTGGGGACTTACTTGGCTTGCTTTTATGGGGATTTTGCTCCTTGTTTTTCAACAAACTGGGCAGGCTGGACACAGGGGAGCTGTGGGACTTCCCAGCATGGGATGGCACTAGGACCCCTAAAAATTCAGTCTGTTGTAAAGCCAGGGCCTCAGGTCTTTTAGTCAAAGAAGTGATCCCAGCCTGTTGGATGACTCCTATGGTAGCCAGAACAAGGCAAAAAACTTGTTGCCTTTTGTTCAGCCACAGCTTCTGTAAGACAACATAAGGCCATGCAAACTGAGAACAAATCAAACAGTGCTGCCCTCTGTAATAGGTGTATGGAATGGCAACTGATGGCTTTTGGAGAGCTTTGTAGAAAGCAGCTTGACCAGCACAACCCCAGTGTACACATTTCTTACTGGTTTAAAGCACTGAATTTAACGCTCATTTTTCACCACCAGCACTTCGCATGTCAGTGGCAGTAAATATTCAATGGCCTGAAGACGTAAAGAATCCCCAGGGATGCTGTAGTTCTCCCTTGTTTTTCTTCAGCAGAGACATGAACATTAGTATAGCTGGTTAAGAAGAAATAGCTTTGTCTAAGGGAAATCATTAAACCAAAGTTTACTGTTTACTAAAGTATTTTGCTTTTCTTGAAATTTTCCAACAGAGGTTGTTTTTTTTTAATATAAAAAATGTTTGTCATCTTCTAATGCTTTAAGGAGTGTTGATGTTTTGAAGTGAGTTATGTCACCCAACAGAAGGTTTAGCAGATCAGCAATGATACTTGAGAAATTCAGTGGAAGAAAGCGTCTTTTAAGCCATCTTTCTGTCTGGAGCACCTTCTGGCAGGCTATAAATGTTTACCATTCTCAATATTGACCCAGCTCGTGGTTTTGGTCTGTTAGAGTATGGTGGGCTGTCAGTGGGGCAGTAAAACTACTGTGCTTTTGTTCTGGATGACCTGTGCTGTTTGCAGAGCTGGGTCCCACCCTGGCATGCAGCCTTTCTGACAGCTGCTTTTGAAGTGATTGCACGCTCACCATTAGCAAGGGGTGGACACATTTAGCAGCAGCAGCTCCCCAGGCTGTTGCAATTGTCTGCCAGGTAATTCCCAAACCACCTCTGGGAAACCTCTGCATCAAGGAACGCTTGCAAGATTTCGAGGGAATTCAGTACTTTGCAAAGGAGGTCTTAGGCAGTGACTGATGTATTGAGAGAATGGATAATGTTGTGTTAGGCAGAATATTCACAAATACTTCCTTGCAGTCACACTGATACCACTGTAAGAAAAGCCCTGTGAATTAAAGCTACAGTCCAGGGCCACAATATTTTTGCTGCCCCAAAGGGAAAAAATAGCCCATATTAGAAGTATTTGGTGGACTTCTCCTTATCAGTCCTTTGCCAAAGACCTAGCATTTGAAGGTCTTCAACCAAATTGCTTAACAATGTTACAGTATCTAGCAGTAATATTTTGTTAGGTGCTAGTGTTCCACTGTGGGTGCTGGTCTCTCTAGCTCTCAGTCAATGTCTGAGAATCAAACGTCTTAGCACAAAATCTGCTGAGAGAAGGAATCTATAGCTGCAGTGCTGTGTGTGGAAACTCATGCATGTACATCACATGTGAATGAAACTCAGAAATTATAAGTAAATTAAAAAATCCCCAAATTATCCGGGATCTCTCCCTAGATCCAGTATTTCCTTAATTCTTCATTTATTGTAGTGACAGGGATTGCACTAGTGATTGCATTGGTATCTTTGTGGATACTAATGTTATTTTCTTTTAATCACTGAACTGAGAAACATTTAGCAGCATTTCAGGTGGAAGAAAACAAATCCATTGACTTTGTCTTAGTCAATTGGTAAATGTTGACCTAGGCAAAGTGACAAATGTCAAGAATTTTCCTCGTGAAGGAGCTGGATGGGAGGTAGAAAGCATGAAACAAAAACCTGAGCCAGTAGTACACATGAATGCTGTGCTGATGCATTTTATCCCTCAAAGGCTAGTCTAATTTATGTAGAACAATATTAGTGTGTTCCATGTTTTCATCTTTACATCTGATCTTGATTCATCAAGATCTTTACATCTTTACATCTTTTCACAGCTAATTTCACAGGGGAGAATAAAAACTCTCCTGAGCTCTTCAAATGATTAGTGTGCGATATAAATCATGCTCAGGGAAAATGCCAGCCACCTCCTGGAAGTTTTGCTTCCAAGGTGGAGGATATAGTGTAGGTTGTGTGTAGACATATTGGTGCAATTCAAGCTCCAAAGATGTGTCTGGAATCTTGGAGAAAGCACTGGTTTGGGTTTCAGAAGATGTGGTATTTGAAGTGTCTGGTAAATAATGTCTTAGGGAACTTTGAAATTCCTTTTTTTAAAAAATTAGTAGCAGTTCAGTGCCTGCATTGCCTAAATCTGACCCCAAATATTTGTGTCTGCATTCCTGACACAGCACTGATACAAGGAGTCAAACTTTTTCTTCTGAATCTTATTAACTAGAAGCTCTTTGGGTGTGAGGTCTTTGGGAGGTCTTATACTCCTACAGTCAGAAGGTCTGCACCAATGTGAATTTGGCTTATCACTGCCTTTGCTTTTCATATTTGGCATATTTTAGCTCCTATGACTCCTTAGATAGGTCTAAAATCTGGCCTCTCATCCATAGCACTCGTCATTCTGATATCCCAAAGTAGTAAATTTCCACCACTTTCCTGGGACTACTTAGAATTATTTTGCAGGCTGATGAAGTCAGAAGGGATTAATACCAGTCCTGCAACTCATCTTGACATGTGTGAGTACCTTGCCAGACCTATTATGGGTCAGTTACTGGCATCATCCAAGTGAGGAAAGGTAGATCCAGAGTTTTTTTGTCCTTCACAATCAAAATGGATGTGATTTTAATCTCATTTGTTCTGCTCTTAAGGTGAGGTGTATGTATGTGGGTGGAGCTGGCTAAACTTCAGCTTCCACAGTAACATATCTTTTTTTGGCATCAGAAAAAAGATGCAAATTGTTTTTATGTGGTAGGTGTTTCAGCCAAATATCCTGGGATCAAACCAACATTTATCAAGTAACTTGAATCCGAGCTTTATGCGCTCAGTGGGCATTGCCCACAAGGAGGTAATGCACCAGTAGGCAGAGAAGCTTAGAACACAAAGAAGGGGAATAAAAAATCACAAATCAACAATCTCAATTGTATTAAATATGCTGTCCAGGGATGCTTTCCTCTGGCAAAAGAAACTATTCAGATGCAAAGCTACCATAATGATTTTATAAAATAAACCAACACTAGGTAGATCACAGTTCCATAACAAACAGTCAGGACCTTGAGCTCCATTTCAAATATCTCCTTGTCATATCATTGGTCCTGGAAGGGAATATTATTGCTGTTCAATTAAACTGAATTTGGTATGACAGGCTCTTACCAAATACTGGCCTCTGAGGGGGTTGTTCTTGCTAAAATTTGAATAACATGCTGTTATGAATGATGGTGTTTTAAATTAGTGAGGATACTAAAAGAAGTAAAAATAGACAGGACGTTGTGAGATTTCCCAGCAGCTGACATGTTTGGCCTATTATTATATAGTTGAGTTAATTTGAAAAGACACTTGAGTTTCCAGGAGTTTTAAATGCAAATATGCCAAGTAAATTAAATACGTGGGTGTGAGCTTTGCAGTGTTTTTGTTAGTCAAAATCAGAAAACTTTTGCATGTTCTTTTCTTAACTTGTTAAGAGTCCAGGAGGGCGCTGAATTTAGACTCCCCATGACTACATTCTTCACGTGGCTTTCTAATCCCTTATTATAGCTTTGTTTTAGGATCAAAATTAACACAGCCAATTAAATGCAAGATGATATGGGGGGGTTGTTGTTTTTGCCAGTCTTAGATGGGGTAACCAACCTGCCAAAGGAGGCCTGGTGGTTCCTGTGGCTAGAAGGTCCACAGTTCACACAGAACTGCTGCAAGAGTGACAATATCCTGGGGGTTCCTGCAGTCTGGAAAACTCAAAAGTTTCCTGCTCTGGACCCTTAAATGCCTGATTCCTGGCATCTCAGCCTGGCAGCTCCAAATTTCTGGCATGGCATATAATGAGTGGCTACAATACCTCTGTCACTCATGTAATGCAGTATCAGGAGCTTGCAACAGGCATGGAGACCACGCTGAAACCAGCCTGTGTTTTTTTTCCATGTTTTTCTGTTTCTGCAGGAAAAGCAGTGTGTTAGTTTCTTAGTGGCACTGATCAGATGGGATGGATTTGAGGCTATTCAGACATATGACACGAGAGAGGGCCTTTGTTTTCTGATGTTTTCACCTCACCTTGTTTCCCCTTATTTCTGAGGGTGAAGCTCTGGGACAGGTCTCAGTCTGGAGCGTTGGAGGCAAGGCACTGTTACTTATGCTTTGTACCTCATTTAAAACTGCATGGTGAATTAAAGCTAGCACTAAAGCTGCTTGCCTGTGTCCTGGCTCTGCCATTCCCAATTGCTTCACAATACCTTCCCTACCAATTAGATACCACAGTTTCTGTCAGTGACAGCTCATAACAAAGCCTATATTGGAACATCTCTTAATTGAGCATCCTTTAGCTCTTTACTTTCTTTCTCATTTCTTAGCTACTTTATACTGTCTTAATAATAGTTTTCTCTGAAGACTTCAGAGCTTCTTTTCAAATAAATTGCTGTTGAAATGATCATAACATAGCTTTTCTTTTTTTTTTTTTTTTTTTTTTTTAAAGCACACAATTATCTCAATTGGCATTAAGTTCAGGGAGTCAAAAGGCCAAATGTACCTTCATAAATCTGAGATGACTTCACTGAAGTCATTGAATTTACAGTCTCTTAACAGAGAGCTCAGGTTGACCCCAGAGCCCATAGAATTAGCTCTAATTTAGAATTTAGGGAAAATTAGGGAAATTTAGAATTTTCTGGTGCACTGAATACAATGACACATTGTTAGGATTATCTGAGGATGGAAATCAAATATTTGTTGTACCATAGCATTCCGTTCTCCTCTGTATTTGTGTCTGCTCTGTTTCAATGGTGAATGACAGTGACTAAAATTGAGGGTGATTGCGTTAATAACCACTAATTGAATTCAAAACAGCACTTTTGCTGGGAGGATTTTTCTTTCCTCTTTCTAGTAGGAAAGATGTTGGCCAGGGTTTGGGTTTGGGAAAGTTGTTGGCCAGGTTTAAGTCTTCTTAAGGGCTTCTCTGTGTCTGCCACATTGGCCAGTGGCTTCTCACCATCACGGCCACTTCCCGCAATGTTACCCCAGTGATTACTTGGGAGCAGCAGTAATTAACAGTAAGGTCCCAGGGTATTCACACAGGATGCAGCAAGAGAGGAGTAGTGTTGTGTGGAGTCCTTGAACCTGCACAGTGATACTCAGAATAGCAGTACCTCATCTCGCGCTCAGCTTTTTTCACGAGGTTTTTGTATTCAGACTGCAATGTATTAGCTGCAGATGACTGACTTTGTGTCTTGGTCATATAAGTTTCCAGGTAAAAGCGCTTTCTTTTTGCTTGATAGCTTCCTCAGAAATGGAATTCAGTATTTGCAGTGCCACATGTCCTATTTGTTTGTTTACAGTATCAATTACCTCCTTGTTCTACCTTGTCTCAGTGCTGTGTGTTTGTTTGCCCTCTTCTATCAATGATAATCAAGGGTCTGATCAAATCTACATCTCTTTGTCTTGACTCTGAAGAGATTGCTGATTAAAGTGGGAGAGATAATAGAATGCAATAGAAAGCATATACATTTAGTGAGTTCTGTACACAACATGTGTTAAACTTCACCCCAAACATGCTTTTCTTCCATTTCCTGCTGTCCCCTGTTTATCCATTCATGCCTGTTTTCCAAGCCCCCTTCAGAGAAATGTTGGCCTTCTGGACAGGACTGAGGAAGTCAAGACTGCAGACCTGCCTCTGCCAAGGTCCTGCTGAATCTCTTCTCCCTTCCATGTTGGCTGAAGTGCTGGGACGTTCATCCCTCCTGCCAGATTTGTCATATTGCTGTACATGATAAGAGCTCCCAGCCAGTGCAGCTAATCTGGGTGCCTGTGTTGGCAACCTGCTCCTCTTTGGACCAGGCTGAGGACTGCCCCACCATGCAGGACAGCCACTGGTTCTGTGCTACTCTATACCTGTCATTCCAGATGTCAAAGGGTCCAGGTAAAATGGGAATTCCATGAGCAGGCCTGCCAAGAATAGCTGGTGGGTAGGACATGTTTGTACCTGGCATATACTGGAGAAGTATCCAAGCTACTATAAATCATTGCAGAATACACATGGGGAGTGAAGGCAGGCTAGGGTCAAGACTTTTTTCAGTGTCCTCAACAGAATTTGCCCACAGCCAAATGAAATCTTAAACTCTGCTACAAAGCAACCTCACACATGCCTTGACCTGCTTGGTAGGGCAAATGCTTCCTGTGTTATATAAATGTCAAACCACATCCCATAGCAGCAGCATCCATGTCACCAGTTCAGTGATAACCATGTTGTAGTAATCTGCAAATACTAAAATTATGCATGATTGGCTCGTCAGTTTTGTCACATATGTTTATATGCAAACAGATCTTATGACTAGCGCTTCCAAAAGTAACTAGGAATGTGTCAGTGCTGAACACTCAGCAGGTTTTGTTGGTTGGGCCTGACCTGAATGTTAATCATGTTTTTCCTTAGATGAGCATTAAATCTCTTCTGCTTCTGGAGACCAACATCAAAATTCAAATATTTAATTTGCTCATTGACATTTATTAAAATAGCTTTGTGCTTAAATATCAAGTTAAGGCAGTGGTAGCTAATTTCGTTAGTCTAGATGATGTTGGAAGTAAATTTAAATCTGATTGAGAAGCATTTAATATTCACTAAGAAAAGGAGGGAATGAAAGGTCAACGGTATAAAATATTGACGTCTACAAACAGCAGAACTTTAAATTTGGCTTTTGAAGTAACTGAATGAAGCCTCAAAACCAATTGTGATAGGGCTATTTCAGAATGTTAGGAGAGGTTCTTCTACTGCTTCCCAAGATAGGTCTTAGTGTCCTAATGAGACAGAGATGACTTCAGACCATTTATGTGTAAAACTTACTCCCTAGGCTGAAAACTCTTTGGTTGGGAGGTTAATGTGGATTCAGCAGAAATTATTGTCCTGCGAGTATTTTGCTTTATAGAACCATAGAGTCACAGGATCATTACATTTAGAAAAGACCTCTAAGATCATTGAGTCCAAGCTTTGACCAAGCCATGAAAGCTGCTGTCCTGGTTGCTCACATTCCCTGGAGCCGCTTAAATCTCCCACAGTTGCTTCGGCACTGCCATGACCTTATCAGTCCCTCTGGTGAAAGCTGCTCTGTTCTGCTGGGTCTCTCCACTCTCACTTGAGTTCCCCTGAGTCCAGGAACCTCCCTCCAGCTCCTTCAGGAGTTTTGCTCCACAACTTACTGTAGTCACCCTTGCAAACACTGCTGTCAATATGTACCTCACTGAGGAGAAAGTTGCTAATTTAAATGTTGCCATTTAAATGAGAAAATTTACTTATATGTGCACAGATGTTGTGAAAAGGCATTGTTTTGAATGATATTAAGTATATGAGACCCTTCAATTTTTATATAATGAGGAAAGGCATTTATAAATATAGATGTAAGGAAAGACTGCATTTTTCAGCTGAGTTGAAAATACAAGAAGGAGGGACAAGAATATATGACCTGTTGAATAACCTTTTCAAGTAGCTGGCTGGTTTCCTATTAATAATTGGATTGTTGGGTATAATTCCAGTTTTACACCACTTGCGTACATGATTGCTTGTATGTTGGCCTGGAATACTGAATTGTGAATTTATTGTTAAATTCCTTTTCATTGTGAAACCATGCAGCTGTAACTGAGAGAAATATGTTTAATCCTCTGGGGTGGGGATCAGCTAGAGGCGTGTAAGTACAAAGGATTATTTTTTCTTAAGTAAAGTTTTTGTATATTTATGGATCAGTAGATTGGAACATATTTATTCAGTAAACAAAGAAGAGCTAGTCCTTTTAACAAACAGAGTGAGGTTTGCTTAGGGGGTTTCTGTTTTGGTCCTGTTTCATTGCATTTCTCTAGAAACACTACTTTTGGATGTCTCTGAGGGGGTTTTGTTGTTTCTTTAATCTTGGCTGTCATGCTGAGCTAGCAATGACCTCCTGAAGAGAACGTTTTCATGTTAAGTGAAACTTCCCTAACTTAAAATACAGCTGTCAGCCCCTGTGCACAGTGGTCCAGTGACTAACACCTGTTTGAATAAAGCTGTTGTTTACCTAGGATAAACTGTTCTGGATTCTCAAAGGAGTGCCCTATAGAGAGTCTGAAAATTCATAATGCGTCTCAGACTGAAAGCCAGTTTGAATTTAACCCCAAGTGGGATTTCACACTTGAAAGTTTTTTCCTGGGTGGTCTATTTCAGGAAAGTGTGAGAGGTACCATATGGTCATATCAAAGAATGAAGATGAGGACATTGCTGGTGACAATTATTGTGTCAAATACCTACCACGGGAAAAGGTAGCCATCCTGTTTTGCAGGCACTGGAAGCAGACATCAGTCCCAGAGCATTGTGTGAATGAAATCTGTTGCTTGGGTTTTTGCAGACATTTTTTTTTCCTCTGACACTTGGAATTCTGTGTGTAAAGTGTAGGGTCAGAAGGAACTTCTGTTGATAACGTTGTTTTGATAAAAATGCCTTCAAGCCCTTTAAGTAACTTTATAGATACGTATGGCTTTCCAGAGAGTAATTTTTTTCATTTGTTTGTTTAGCAGTATATGGCAAAGTATGTTTTATTGTCTGTCTCCTACTCTGTTTAGCTGAAGAATATAGAAAAATTTATGAGACTTTTTTAAAAACATAATATTAAAGAAAATTATGGAGTAGCAGTGATCATGTACCAATGGTCTCATTCAGTAAGAGGAATTTGGATGAGCACCCAGTTGCCCTCCAAGTATAGTTTCCCTCTGCTCTAGTACTCAGCTTCTCAGAGCTGTGTGCAAGCTCAGTGCTTACAGCTCATGTAGGGAATACCTTTAGCAGCAGCTTTTATCCACTGTTTGAGGAATGTGCCTTTCTACAATCTGGAAAGACCATTTGTAGGAGAAAGCTGAGTCTTGGAACTGTTGTAGTCTTTGAACTGAGTCCAAGAAATGTGAGTCTTCCTGGGCCCTTTGTGCTGAGAAGGCCTCTCTTCACAGCCACTAGAAAACAGCTGAAAGAAACTGCTTCCTCATAGCAATACACTCTTTGAGAGGAGACCTAGAGCTGTTGAGGAGAATCCCCACCCAAAACCTCACAGCATTCAGTTTTATAGCTGTGGAAGTCAGTTACAGGAGTTTCTGCAGCATTTGAATTCCCTGTGCCAGGTAGAACCCAAGAGTGGGTCTGGTTTGCTCTCAGTAGCCTGCTGAGTACTCAGAGTTCTTGAATCTGTGGTCCTGTGGCAAGGTTGTAAGATTGATCAGCTTGTGCTGAAGGAGGTAAAAATCATCCCTGAAATCAGGATTTCCGGGTTTCCCATGTTCAGTGCTAGTTGGTAAAGTGTGTGCTCAGACATGTGTTTGCAGCTGGATGCACTGATGGCTTTTCTTTGCACAGACGTCAGTTTGGAACTAGGAAAATATTGATATTTTAGTTTTCTTTATGGCTCTATCCAGGGTGTCAGAAAATTAAGCAATCCTAGTTTGAAGCTAGATGCAATCTGTTTTTACTGTCTTCATGACACCATTACACTCTGTGACCTTTCAAACAGAATCTCTATGTGAATATTCTTTTCTGCTTTCTTCTCTCTTAGCTAAATTTTAAGGTCTTGGATTTGAGGACAACCTATGGTTTTAGCTCTTCATTTTGAGTGTGCTCTGAAATGAACTATTCATTTTTCTTGAGCATTGAAGCTCATGAACTTTCTAGCCAAATTCAGAAGGTAGTTTCACAGGTATTAACAAATTGTCAAGAAAACTTTGTTTACAGCAAGTTGCTATCCTGACAGTTGGTGCATGAAGAATCAGTGTGAATTACTTTAGGTAGCACAACTGCTCTGATCATGCAGGGCAAAGTGCACCCCCAAAGGAAGAACTGTCCCTTGGATGACTTGTCCCTGGGACTGGTACCTTCCCTTGGTTTCTGTATTGACACAGAAGTCACTACAAGCAAATCAAAAGAAGAAAAATTCAGCCTGTATTGTTAAATATTGAAGGTGTTTTGAGTCCAAATGGATTGCTAAAAGTTTGTTTTCAAATGCGAAGGCAAAAATAAATATTTGGGTATTATAGAATGTCTAACATTGAACTGGTTTAGGGAACATTTACTATAGAAAGGTGTTGATTCCAGGGGCTCTGAGGGAAGAAGCATCACAGTAGTATTTGTTTTTAAACTAAGCTTAGATAATAAGTGGGGAGACTTCCTTGCCCATCTCTATTTGAGGGTAGGTGTATTATCTTGGTCCTCTGTCGTTAGGAGAAGGACTCATCAATAAAAAGCTCAGAAAGCAGTTTCTAGTGATCTTGAGATCAGACACATGTAAAACAAGATTTATCTCTTGATAGCTTGTGATACATGGTGAGAGCAAGCCTTTTAAAGTTATTTCTGGCTCCTCCTTTTCTCATGCTTCCTTGTAATTTCTCCAGCCATGTCCAGGCTTAGATTTACCCAATCTTTCTTCACCCAAATACTTGCATTTTTTTCCAAGGACTGGCACAGCTAGGAGCTAATGCTGTTTGTATTTGATGTAATAGAGATACAGAGCTGAAAGACCTGACATTTCTGCCAGCTGGGTCTAAGCCTTCTTGCTATCTACCTTTGCAGCTGTATGTAAATGCCAGACTAGCTGGGGAAGGAGACTCACTCATTTTTACGGTCCATTGTTATGGGTTTATCAGCTTTAGCAAGAGAAGGAAAATTCACTAGAACCGAGTGCTTTTATGAATGCTATACAAAATCTTGGCATCACATCTCCACTGTTAATTAAACTCTCATGATTGTGACCAACTCCTTTGCCTTTGGGACAAAATTGAAGAATTTAGGCTTAAACATGAGCTTAAACCCTTCTTATAAACGACAAGAGTGTCCTAGAGCCATGGATAGCGAGTCCTATGTCTATTGAAAAATATTTTTAGTAGTGTAGTTGCTGCTCTTGTGTAACTTGCCTTCCATTCAGAATATCTCCCATGTTATCATCTTAATGCTCTGATGGGAACTGCTGCCTGTGTACTGAAGTGGATCGTCCCATCTGACTGATTCTATTGTATTGCACACACCTCTATGGCTGCAGAGAGGCCTTTGAGTTTGGGGGGAGAAGGTGATTTGCATATGTTTCATTTGTGTTCTCACAATAGCTGTGCTCTGCCAATTATGCTGTAAATAAGCTGGTTTGTAGGAAGGTACTCTACAGTATGTTCCTGGCTGTCTTCTGTGATGGGAGCCATGTAGGTACAGTGTTGGAGTGTGTCAGGGACTACTGCTTGTTTCACAAGCTGGTCAGGGAAAATAATTGACATACCTGCATGCCCATAGAGCTCTGAGTATGCAGCAGTAGAGTGAATTTCATGGCTTTAAATCCACAGGCTGTGTTTTGGAAACTCATTGCAATCTCTTTGATCTCTGCCAATGGACACAATCAAGGACCTGATGGATTTATTTTTACCAGGAACCAGCTGTCATATATTGGCATGTCAAGCTCTTCTCCATTCATCTTCTTTAAACCTTTACATTCAACCAGCACCAAAAAAAACCCCATAATCAAAACAAAGTCTGCAGTACAGATAAATTCTATCTGACCCCAAGAGTAAGGAGTTATAATTTAAGATCCTCAGACAGTAAGGAGTGTGGAGGAAAAGATTTGTAAATACAGGATGCAGAGAAATGGGTGAAGGAATAAATGGAAGCACAGAAGTGGGTAGGATGCTTTGGAAAACCCTATTATATTCCCAGTCATCTTTCCATGCTAGCCCATGGCCCATGTTTCAACCGCTACCTGAAATTAAAAAGCTAATTTTAAAGACATCCTTCAGTGTAATAGGAATCTTTAGTAGAATTTAGATCCCTCAGCGATTTCCCTAAGTGGATCTGAAGATCCTTAAGCAAGTAGATGCTTTGGAAAACTGTGAGTGCCATGTGGATCTTATTGGCACTCAGGCAACAAAATTCTGGTTCCTTCTTCATGACTTCAACCGATGCACTGCTGAGAACTTTAAAGGGAATCCCCTTTCCTGAGAAGGGGCAGCACTTGACAATACATTTCAATTTTGGAAAAGTGAGTGTGACATGGAATGTGAAGGACCAAACTAAAGGAATTTGTTGTTCTTTCTAGAAATACGTAAGACTTGGCTTTGAGATAGTGAAGGTAACATACAATACAGATCATCCACTCCCTCCTACCAATGGGAGAGACCCCTCTGGAGGCTCTTTGTTCCCTGTGGTGAGGTGGGAGGCAGTGTGGTGACACATCACTTATCAGTTCCTACAGAAAATAGGAGCATAGAAACATCTCCTCTGGTGCCTTTCAGCTCTTTCCTGATCAGCTTTAGAGCTGTTGTCCAAGTTTGGACCCCTAATAGAGGCTGGCTTTCCCTTATAATTTTCTCCCACTTACTCATTCCATGTCATATGTGCTCTGGTAATGCACCTACCCTTTTTTTCCTGTTTCTGTTTTTATGTCTTGGGTTTTTTTTCCCTCCCCGTTCTCTCAGGATTTTTTTCCCCCACCTCCAAATCCAATCACAAAAAGGAAAAAAGTAATCCTGGAATCAATAAACGTTTTTGTTTAACTGGCTGACTTTGTTCAGACATTTTCTTCTCTTCTATATGAGAAAACTGATGCAATTATCATTTTCTAAGTGCGTGAGTTATTTTTTGTGTTAGTCACCTCAAATATATTTTTCTGTTATGGAAAGGCAAGTAATTTTTCACTTTAGAAGCAACTTCTAAGCCATAAACAAATGGAAGGTTTCATATTATATCAGAAAAAAAAAGGTATCAAAAATTCCACTAGGAGCAAATGTGTGTGTGCATGTGCACATATGTGTATATTAATAGATGATGAAGAGAAGATGAGTTAACTTGTAGAAGATGATGATTACCAGGCTCTCAAGTAGCTGGTTCTAGTTCTTTAGTCCTGATTTTTTTAAAAATCTGTTTCCTAGGGGACAAGCTCAGGCAACTATAGGGTTAGATATTTCTTTCAATAATTTTAAAATCTCCTGGAAAATGGATATTTAAGGCCATTGTGTTCTTATGGGATTCCTGAGAACTGGTGGATGGAAGAGGTGAGCTATGCAGATTAATGCCTTTGCTAAGGGCATTAAATTAACTACATTTAACCCTTAAATCTTGTCAGACAGTAGCCAGCTCTGTTGCTGTCTTCCTTCTACTGAGTAGCATTATCTGCATGGGTTTGGCTCTAGATTAGCCACAGCATACAATAGCTTCTGCCAGACTTCTTTGTCCAAGAAAAAAAGAGGTATAGGGATGTGTGGGAGGTAATGTCCTGGAACACCCATCTTATAGGTGCAGGACACCCACATTCACTGGTTTCATTGCTCACTGAACAACTTCTTTGGCTTGTATTTTGTTTTCTATGCACCTTCAACAAACACCAAATTATTACAACAGTATTTAACAGTGCTGAAAGGTATTAATGGAACCTATCCACAGGAGACTTGACTTGTGGTTTTAAACTTTCTTACCTGTTCAAATGTGGATTCTAGTAATATAGCATAAAATGTAATGTGTACTAAGTGCACTAAGCCCAGCTCTGGGGTAAAGCCTTTTATTTTTCCAAATAATTGAATATCCCAAAATAAAGTTGAAAATACTTACTATGAAGGTAGAAGATGGCACTTTTAGGTGACTTACAGGTCCTTGCATGGAAGAGCAAAACAACATTTGGTGGCACTGTTAGGTGGATGCAAAATAGAGGGTGAATTACTGGGTTGTTTGTTGTTAGAAAGATCATCATGTGAAAGATGCACTTTCCCTGGACTCTAAGAGAAATCAGTCACTCCAGTTACTCTAAGAATTCAATAAGGTGTTATCAAGATGCACCAGCTTCTTTTCATTGGCACAACAACAAGCCTGATGCCCACTTCTGAGATGTTTTGCTTTGCACTGGGAACCAGTTGCTCTGTGCAGAAGTTTTGTGGGTGTGGGATTTAGCCAGTGTAACCCAGCTGAACATCTTGGGGAGGAGGTAGGATGTCCTAGTGAGAATTTCTCATTCATGCCTCTGGGTGTAGTATATATTTTGTTTATCTGTAACTATGGTGCCTTCTACAAAATGTTTGGCTTCTTTCTTGAGCTGTGCTTTGGGATATTACCATATTCTAAGTAGCTTAGTTTGCTGCTTCTCTTATTCAGTGGAGTATTTGGATTCCTTGATCTGTTTTTTTTCACTGCCATTAGAAGCAAGTTGTGCCACCACCTTGAAATCTTACTCCCTCTGTTTTGTGAAGTGCTAGGTCTATTCCTAGAAGGATTAATAATGTATGCACGTTGCAATTTTGCTATTCATTTACAGAAGATGTCTGGTACGTGAGCACCTATTTAAGTTGATAAGGCAAAGCTAGATGAATAGGATTATCCGTTTCCTCACTGTACACAATACAATGGTGTGTATATATATATATCTTATACCTGCAATGCTCTTTATGAAAATGTCTCAGAACATGCATTAGTTCCCACTTGAATCTACTAGAATTGGCATTAACGAGAATAGAATTCTTAAATTTAGCAGGGTATTAAAGATTAGATAAGTGTCCTGTTTGGATATCCAGGTTGCCAACACCCTTTTGACAGACCTGAGCATAGGATATGAAAAACATCATAGAAAAAAAATTCAAAAGATTGGAAAGTTTCTCATTGTGTTGGATTTTTTTTTTCTAGAAAACCAGAATCCAAATCCTTCTTCCAGTTTGGGAAGTGATGTCAGACCTTATACTGACCACTGGCACTGCAAAGAACTCCAACCTGAAAAACAGCACTTCTCACACACTGCACACACTCCACATGACTTAAGAGAAATGTGCTAATGAGTTATTAGCAAAACTTCTTTAGCCCCAGGGCATTCATCAGAGACTCCACAGCTACGTCCTCATCTGCTTTTACTGAGGCCCAGCAGGAGAGTGCTGACAGGATCAGAGCTTGGGGAGTAGTGCTACAGGGTCTGAGCTTGTGTTTATGTTGCTCCAGGCTTCCTTTTTTTTCTTTTTTTTTTTTTTCTTTTAATTAACAGCAGGTTTTTCTGAATTTTCTAGTTTGAGGTGAGCATGCTACAGAACTGAAGTTTGGGTTGTGTGGGGACTTTTCCAGAGGTTTTGTACAACTTAACTGGAAAGGTACCTTGTTAATGAGGAAAACAAAGGGGACTGAATAAGAGTTGGGTCAACTGATGCATAAAAAACTTTCCCAGGCTTTTTATATTGCATGGCACAGAAGAATCACCCAATCCAACTTTTCTCTGGAAGGCACTTCACATGATTCCAAAAAAAGGGCCATGCCCTCCCAGGGCATGTGACCCTACATGCTGGTGAGAGGAATAGTGGATTTGTCTTTACAAACAAACTGTGGCTCTGCTGGTAGATAAAACTAGCACTGGGAGATAAAAGAAACAATGGGAAGGATTCCACTGATTGATGAATGGAAAAAGATACTTGCTTTTACAAATAAACTCTAGGTTTACTGATAAATGAAATTAGACATTGAAAAATGAAAGAAACAATGAGGGAAAAAAACGCTAAATTCTGTAAGAATGAAAAATTAAAAGGGAGGGTTATGCATTAGAGGGAAATCTTTGGGATCAGGTGTATTGGGAAGTCTGTACCTCCCAAGTACCTCAGCCAATGGGGAAAGAGAGAGGGAAATGTGACCGCGGAATTAGGATAAAAAAGAGGCTGCATCCTCCAAAAATTTGAGAGACCCCAGGGGAATGCCCCATGGCCTCTCCCTTTATTTGAATAAAGTAAAAGGGACTCTGTCTCCTTTTTGGACATAAGCCTCTGATGTTTGTGAATTAATTTTCCTTACACTGGAAAACCTGTACTTTCCAGTGTGGCTTCCTCTGACAGTGGCATGTCTCCCTCATGTGATCATACTACACAGGCTGAACTTTGTGATTTGAGTCTGGCTGCACCTTCCACTCCACCTGATCAAACTGGACTTCCCCTGCATCCTTCTCAATCGCATCATGCTTCATTTAAGTTTCAGCAAGATACATAAGAACATGCCTTACCAGCTTAAAATAATCCTTTTAGTCTCAGTGGGCTTACTCATACACTCCAAGCTGGAAGGCACTTTGCTAAATTAAGACCTTTGTAATGAACTCAGCATGATGAAAATGCAAATTCTGTTCCTTTTGATTCCTTAGAAGACTCAGTCTGACTCTGAGAAAAGGTTTAATCAGGCAAAATTTCCAGGCACATTAGGAAAAATTTTAATTATCAAACACGCCCGTCAGTAAGGGGTCATTGCTTAGGAAAAGTAGCTGATGTTAGCAGTCCTTGAAAAGATAAAGTTTTAAGTATTCCAGTCGAAACTAAAATGGTATTGGTGCTTGCAGTTGCTTGACAAGAAAGAAGAGAGAAACAATGAGATACTTAAAGGCTGGATACCTATTGATGTTAAAAGGAAAACTCTTGTCTGCTTCACAGCAGTCTGGTCTTGCCTCCTGTTCCATACCTAGCAAAGGAAGCAAGGGTGATGTTCTGAAGGCTGCTATTTGGGAAGTGCAATGTGCAAAGTATTTTTAAAGTCAGTAGCTATGTTTTGTTGTGAAAAACACAGCAAGGGCTGATGATCCTTGAGTTGTGCACAACACAGATTTAACTTCCTAAGCTCTTACCTATCTCACACCAGAGCGTGTTGTTCGAGGCAATGTCACCAAACTGGAATCACAACGATGTAATTCTGCTCAGGTCTTCTGGGTTTTACCTATGATTGTTAGAATCAGGTTGTTAGGGAACAAAAAGAAGACAAGGGATAAAGGAGACATGCTCAGAATTCAGTGGGGATTATGGCAAAAGCTGTGGAATAAAGTAACAAACAGATCCTGCCCCTTCTGTATACCCCTCATTACAAAAGCAGCCATCACCTCCCACAGCCAGAAAATAAGTGAACTGCCTGCTTTCCTGAGGGCAGTTGGTCCCTTCAGGAGCTGAAATAAGCTCAAGCTTTACTTCAGAAAGTAATAAGAGAAAATGCCCATTTGGATGAAGGAAAAAAAACCTCCTGATGTATTTCCTGGGGGATAGGAGAACTTCAAAAATCATATGGCAGCAGGATCAAGATATGCCTCGAGTCACAGGAGAATTATAGCCTACCACAGCTCTGTTGCTTCCACAAATTGTCCCTGCCTTCTGGCTATGCTGGGAGGGGTGCTGAGACCATAAGATAGCTCAGCAAGTGGAGACAAGGATCAAGGGTTATTGTGCCTGTCAACCCACCATGAACAGATCTACCATTCTAAGATTTGCATGTGAGGGCTCTGACGAGGGGAGCTTGCCATGTCCTTGTTGCTGGCTGCATGCCCAAAAGGGTGCCAAAGGTTCCTGTTTCAGCCATATTCACCATTGGTTTTGCAAAGGGAAGGGACAGAGAGGCTGCTGCATGTTGGGTGGTTTGGGGCTTGTCTGTAGGTACCTACAGACCTTGGATTGCAGCTCCTGGAGGAACCTCATCCTCCGTGTGTGTGGTTAACATGTGAAATCTGCCTCTCAGCTCCATGGTATGATGATCCAAAGCAGATACTTCACAGGATTGCTGGTAAACTGATGCTCACAAAAGTACTGCATGGAGCACTTCTTTCACTACCTATGACTGAAAAGGCACTGATTTATTATATCCTAAAGTACTGTTAGTCATCGTATCTTAAAATCTTAGTCAGATCCAATAAACAATTCTTTATCTAGGGCAAAAGCATTCAGTGTTAATTAGAAGAATAATTTAGTAAATAAAGGTCAGAGCTTTTTAAATGCTTTATATAGGGCAAAAGAAACTTAATCTCAGGGTTATAAACAGTGTTTTTGTTAAGCAGACAGGAAACACTTCCAGACAGAGTCTCTGAAATGTAAATGAGCCTATTTTATCCCTTGATTTTCACAAATCTCTCACCATGTTGCCACTACAGAAGAGGAGATAAAGAATTCTAGTATTGCTTCCAAAGAGATCATGTGTTTACTGAAACCAGGCTGGAGCTAGATATGGGCATACTGTTTTGTGGAATTTGTAGTGTTATTTTTAATATTGTTTCAACACAAATCATAAAGTGATAAACTGGTTTGGGTCGGAAGAGACTCAGAGACCATTTAGTTCCAACTCCCCGGCCATGGGCAGGGATGCCTTCTGCTAGAGCAGGCTGATGAAAACCTCACCCAAGCTGGCCTTGAACACTTCCAGGGATGGGGCAGCCACAGCTTCTGTGGACAACCTCTTCCAGGGTGACTCAGAGTAAGTAACTCATTGAAATGGTAGCTTGCAGCAAAATCTGGTTTTTCACTGGCAAATGGAATCCTGAGTCTGAGCTCTCCTTGTGTATGGATGGCTCATGATGGTGTGCACACAACTGATAAATGTACACCTAGCAAAGGCCTCCAGTGCCATTACCATACATGGAGATAACAACAAAGCAGAGCAGAGCTCACAGTTTATGGTCTTGTGAATGAGGGGAACAAACCAAGGAAAGAGGTGAGTGGTCTGACTGATGTCATGAAGCTTTGCAGATCCTCTGTAGGGATATACTTGGATCTCACACAGGTTCTTATGTTGTCCTTTGATTTAGAGCTTACTCCTGTGCAGATCCCTTAGTTATAATGCAGGGTCAGAATATTATCTTTTGCAGATGGATCAGTGAAAAGGGATAATCCAAGAGATGGAGTGTGCTGTGTAGAGCTCAGGAGAACAAAACTAGAAGGGTTGGACAATCCTGCTGGTTTTACAGGTCAAATGAAAGTCTGGAGCTACTTGTATTTCAAAGATGAAAGAAGGTTCAAGGACACATTGAGGGGCTTGGAAAAGTGATGCCTCAAGGAATGGTAGAAAGCTAGGAGGTTTTTAAGAGAAGGAAACACAGGTGGTTTTGCCTATTTTTATTTCCTTACTGGAGGTTGAAATCTCCTATGGTTTACAGTAGTCATGGGACTGTTATCTCACAGACCTTCTAGATATGTCCACATTTGGAAGATAAATAAACTTCCACCAGTTTCACCTGCAGAATTTGAGGCTGGGAGTTTGAATGGCAACTGAGTTGCAACTGCACTGAGGAGGACTGTAGCTGCTCTGTGATAATCAAATTTGGTTTGCTTGACACATAATGAGATTATTGATTAGACACACATAGCTTGCCATTTCAAATCACATCTCCTCTTCATTTCCAAGGGATGATTGACATAGCCTAGCATGCTCAGCATCATTAAATGGAAAGAGTTATTTACGGTGTTGCATCAGAATTTATCACTAATTCCCAGATCTGACAGAAAATAACCACTTTGTGTGCTAGGCATTTTTATCTTGCCATTAAAAAGTGTATCGAAAGCTTTAGATAAGAACTGAAGCTGAAATTCCTTCCTAGTCTATATCCAGATAATCTGGCCTGCAAAACTGAAGTAGAGAGTGGTGGGATGTGTCAAATGCTGTTCCTGATCCTTCGGTGACTTCTGACATGCTCTGGCTGCTCCAGATGTGGATCTCAGTTCAAAGGGTTCTTATACTGGATGTCTTCTTTGTAAAGTTCTCCCAAGCCTCACTTTCCCCATACACCATTAGTTATCAGCAGCACCAGCTGTGGGCAGACTTCAGTGGCCAGATAACATGTGCTGTGTGAGCCTTGATTTAGAAATTCATAAGGCATCGCTTCCATTCAAAGGAGGTGATATTTACCAAGAGCAGGTTTAATGTGCTTTTATTACCATCTCCTTTTCTTGAGGAGAAAGGTGCATGGCACCCAAAACTGTGCAGGAGAGGTTGTGAAGGGGCACTGGGCTCTTGCTACTGATCCAAAGCTGTTAGATTTTTTTTTTTTTTTTAATCCTGAATGTCAAGCATTTCTCCTTCAAAATATCCCTCTGATAATTTGAAAGAGCTGAACTGGAATCCTGCCTGACAGGACAATTTTGCTTGAAAGTAGCTGTACATAAAATACTGTTCACCCAGTTCTCTTGCAGATACTCATGTCATATTCTGCCGGTGGAGCTAAAGAGGTCTGGGTAAAAGTACAATTGATTTTTATTTTGTGAACTGTCTCCTAGACTTTGTGACAGTACCTCTGTGTATGTGAGACACCACTGGTTCCATGCTTGGGCCCATCTGGAACACTTCTACAGAGTCCCATTCCAGCCTTCATGTTTCTAGAAGTGTTGTGAGGGTGGAGGGTGTTTGAAGAAAACACACACAGTTAAATGAGCTGTAAAAATATGCATTATACAGAGAGACTCCAGGAGCTCTCTCTCATTTGTCTCATCAAAGCAAAGATAAATGAGCAACTTCCTCGTAGGCTATAATTACCTCTAAGGGGAACAAAAACATTGATAATTGACCCTAGGAAATAACAAAATCCAGTAGTTGGAAATTGAAATTTAGAGTGTAGAGAGTGAAATTTAGAAACTCAGAGTCATGAGTTTAACCCTGTAGTTAACTAACTACTGGAGTAGCAAAGTTGAAATTGCGTGATCATTGATTTTCAATCTAAATTGTGGGGTTTGGGTTCTATTTAAAACATGCACACTTCTTCTAATATAATTTTAAGTCCTTGGCCTGTATTGCCTCATAGAAAGGGCCAAGATATTTTAAGAGCTTAACTCTTGTTTTGACAAAAAGATGTTATGCAGATAGTAATCCTGTTTGAAAGGCATTCTCCATCTTTAATCTTCTAAATGGGGGGAGGACTATAGTTTTGAAAATTTGGTCCCAGCTGTGGGATTTGAGAATCTGAAGTATCGAGGCCATGAAGCTGAAGAACAAATCCATCCATCAGCAGGGTAGAGGGTCTAGAGCAAACCAGACCCTACGTTTTGAATTCCTCTGTCATTTCCTCCCCTGTGTTTGGTTATGCCTGATATTTCCACAGTTTTATTTGCATTATGCCTGAGATTTAGGCTGTCTAAAAATCCCATCTGCCCAAGCAAAATGCAGTGTGAAAGCTGAACCTGGTCACAGAGCACCTCTGCAAACTCCCTAAGCAATGGATATGTTTCTTTGTGTATTCCGTGAGTTCAGTTGCAATTGCTTCCTACAGGATATTTTACTTCTGCATCTCTTCCAATATACAGCAGATGAAAAAGACTGACAGGTATTCTTGGCCTTGTTTCAGTTTCCCCTCTCCTCAGTATCCCTCCCATGCATTTGGGGTTTTTAAATAACTTTTTGGACTTAAGGGATTCCCTCTGTCTTTCTTCTGGGTTTATCAACATCTTTATGCCTATGCAAGGCTCGACTCATTTGGTACTTTGCATTTGTTCCCAAACTGTATCTGATGCTATGCTCACCTTTAAAGAAACAGTTTTTCTTTATTTAAAGGCTTTCTACTTTCTGTGTAGCATAAACCCAAAATGAGAGCATGAATATGCAATTGAATCAAGGCCTTCTCTTGTCTAACCAACGCAAATGATTTCTTTAGATTGTGCTGTTCTTCAGATTCTGTCATAGGATCCAAGTCAAAAGACAAATCAGAAGTGATGCAGCTGAATCAGAACTGATTTACAAATCCAAAACCGACATGTGATAATTACAATATTTATATTAACTATCAAATTTCTAGGTATTGTTTACCTGACTATTCCTTGTCCTGCCATGTAGCTGGGCCTTTTTCTCATGTTTCACAGCTGCAGAAAAATGGAGTCTGCTGCAAAATCAGTGTTGGGGTGTTAAATTAGGATTTTCTTTTCCCCACCATGGGTCACTCGCAGCCTGCAGTCCTATTTTGTCTGCCATTGGCCAGTCACAGAGTCTTAGATGTTCTTTCTCTGCAGTTCCCCAGGAGGTCCTCACCTCTCATACTGTTCTGAGTAACTTGATGGTGGAGATGACAGGAGCTGTTTCTACATGAGAGAGAACTTTGCCCAGTGTCATTATAATGAGAATAATACTATACCCTAAAACCCAGAATCCATTCAGGGTTGAACTGGCCATTAGAGTCCAGGCTGGGATCAGGGAATTTGGTAACAAGCCATTGTCTAGGAAAGCTGGGTCTCAGGCTGAACCTTATATGGCTTCCCAGCCAAACAGGACACTTCTGCTCTTCAGTGATCTGTGAGAGGTATTCAGAAAATGTTTTGTGATGGAACACCATCCCTTGGCTTCCCAGCCCAGTCTCAGCTCATCCCTTTCTGCTTACCCTCAGGAACAAGGTTGCTGCATGTTTTACAAAGTGAAAGATGCATTTTAAATGAGTTCTGAATGATTTATCTTAACCCTAAATGCCACGGCAGCCAGGCTGCTCTTGCAGTATGACTTCTTCATTGCTCCCAGCAGGGAATAACAAAATGTGAGGACAGGGCATGCTTCTCATTTCCAACATATTTACAGAAAGCTGTTCCTTCCAGCTTTCCTTATAAGCTTTCTGTTACTGTAAATAACATACGAGCCAAAGGTGAGTAATATGTTAGACTCTCAAACCTGTTTCTTGAGGCTACCAAATAGGTTTGTGATGCTGCCAGTCGCAAATAAACCTTTTTTTTTTTTTTTTTTTTTTTTGTCGGTGGAGAAGTTTGGTGAGGCTTTTTTGCCTTTCATTTAGTTTTCTGAAAATGTAGGCTTCTGACCTTGATCTACTTGGCCTCCCTCAGTTTCAAAGAACTATAGAGCAGTTGTGACATGCAAGAAAAAAATGTCTGCAAGAAACCTGACTGCCTTCCCAGCCAACCTTGGCAATGGAAGCCCTTGAGTGAGACTAAGCTTATCTTCACTGAAAAAGGTTTTGTTCATTCAGTAGGGCCTACTACATGCAGCTTGTCTGGGCCACAGACACTTTGTCATTTGGCTCCATCTTCTGGGATAAGGCAGAAGAAACAGAAACCACTTGAGCTGACACTTTGCAAGTCCTGTCACATAATATTGATTGGTCTTTTCTTGCTCTTCATTAATGCTTCCATGCAAGCTCACACTGGATGCAAACACAGTAGGAAACCTTGTGCTTTTCTGGAGACGTTTTAATGGGAGCAAGAATTCAGTACACAAAAAAAAAGTGCTGAAAATCAATAGCTTTTTTGTTTTCCAAGACTAAGAAAGGACAGTTAGTGAATGTTTGACTTGCAATTCAACAGTGATAGAAAAAAAGAAGAGCTCAGGTAAATGGCTTTTTGATTCCTGCACAGTTTTGCAGAATTAGCTCTGACTCTGGCAGCAGAGTATTTGTTCTCTGCTGCTGAAGCTTTGAAGGAGAAAAAGGGATAAGGCATTATTGCTATAGCAACGTTCAAGTGGGTGCTGTAGGTGATCAAAACACATTATTTGTTGATGGAAATTTTGACCATCACAGTCTTTCCATGCAGCACCCAGAACTGTGGGTCAGCTATCTGAGCTGTAGCCACATTCGCTTTCATTTTCCATTCCAGCTTTGAGTTTTTCCACTGTTCAACAATTAAGAAAGTCTGAAAGTATTTTCAGACTTTCATCTCTGAAGAGTCTGTGCTCCTGCTGTTGCTGAGACAGCCTGACATTAGTCCCTTCCTGGGGGCAGCAGCAAGGTCCAGCACAGCTTCTTGGCACTCTGTTCTGGCTGAGGCAAAATGCAACAGCTCTACCATGGTCATCACTGCATCCATTGGACAGCTGTGCTTGCTCCTGGTGCTCCAGATGTTGCTGAAGCTGAAGTAAGATTTGGCTCTTGAGACTGTGTGGATGGATGGTGGCTTGTTGCTGGCAATGAGCTCCCAGAGGAGGTGTGTGCTGATTCTTGACCAGCTCTGACCTGCAGGTACAATACCTGCTTTCATCTTGGAGTAGTGATGGCACTGAGAGACATGGGAATGAGGTCTCTGTATCCTCAGGACGAAGCTGTGCTGATTATTGGCACATCAAGGGGAGCTCACTGCAAAGCAAACTTGCAGAAAATAAATTAAGTGTTAAATCAAACTCCATTTTGATCATAATTCAGTAATAGTTTATACTTTGTTTCTCTTATATGTAATTCATGAGGAGGTGACTAAATGGTTAATGCAATTTTAGATAGACTGGTTTGAAATAGGTTGCTGAAATCATGCTGTATGTTCATATATATCTCTACTTCTCAAGCAACATGCTTATAATGTTTACTGAGCACTTAGTGAGTCCTTCTGAATGCATTTTAATAGAAGTCCCAACATAAAAGAGAATGCACCTTTTTTTCACTTTTATGAAAACCAAATTTATTTAAAATTTGTGGGTTTGACTTGAAAATTACTTCATAATGTCTAAGATGAAGCTTGGTAATGAAACAGTGTGCATGCTAGTCATAAAAATCTGTGATTTTATAACTCAGGGATGTACTGTCAGAAAGAGGGTTTTGGCCTCTTTGTGTAGTAAGCCTCGTATGGCTGGGAGAAGGTCAGGTCCCTTGGGAACTAGAAATGGAGAATGGGTTGCTTGGAGCAAGAGGAATTTAGCTGCTGTAGATGCTGGAATTAAATCTTTAGGTGCAACTGCAATTTTGGAGGGACAAAGTATTTTCAGACTTGATGAGAGTTCTGCATTATCCAGCAGTTGATACAGGACTGTGCAGTCTGGGGTTTTTTTGTACAGTGTGGGGCCTCCAGAGGCAGGTAACCATGCAGGTCCCTTAGCAAGGCTTGCTGTCTCCCACACTTTCCCCTGAAAGATGATTTGCCACTTTGCACACTGTAAAATTTGGCCGTTTCCATCAGGCGCTTAAAAAACCCAAAAAACCCCCAGAAGACAAGAACCACAAAAACCCACTTTTTCTGTTCTCTTGAGATTATAACTTCAGCACAGAATTATAAAATCTCTGAGGATAAAGAGTGAAAGACCTCCAATCCACACACCTTTTTCCTTCATTATTGCCTATGCCACAAGAAAGCCAAGAAGATCTGTGCTTATAAATAACAGTATTATTCAGAAAGACATGGGCAACTGGAAATATATCTATGTTCCCCTTTTGGTTTCCCCACTTTACTCAAAATTATCCTAACCTAGCTGTTTCTTCGGTCAGATCTTTGAAGATTTCTCTCTGCAATTTCTCCTGCCCTGCTGGATTTAATGCTAATACCTTGTACATGTTGAATATTTGGCTTCTCCACTGATTCATGAGCGTGGAGCCATTGCCCTGCAGGTGGGCACAATTATGGTGGTGACAGGGCCTTTGGGGGGGTGAGGAGAGCATGTATGTGTCGTGCCTGGAGGCACCTGAGGGAGCTGGCACCTGAGCACCAGGCACAAAGTCCCTTTTCCTGGGCAGGCAGCTGTATTGGAGGGGTGTGCTGAGAGAGGCAAGGAGCCTGGCTCTGTCCCACAGGAGCAGCAACCCCGATGGTAAGAGGAAGACACGCCTGAAATCACTTTTTGCTGTTCCTTTTTCTGTTTTCTTTTCATTCCTGTGCAAAGCCTAAATAACACTTGGCATTTGAGCATGTAGGAGCAGCAAATCACTGTTAGCAGTGAGCTCCCAGAGGACAGGTCTGCTTATACCCTGCTGGCTCCAAACTGTGGGTGTAGCAGCTTTTTCACAAAGCACTGGCTGCAGGTGCAGTAACTGTTCTCTTCCCCAATGCATCCTTTAACTAAGCTTAAACAAATTTCAGGTAATATTCTGAAGACAAAGATGAAGTGTGAAAGAACTCCTGTGAGGGTTTTCCCTCCAAAAGGAGCCCAGGCATTCAGGAACAGGGAACACTGATAAAGGTGTGCCCTGCAGACAAGGTACCCAAGGCCACATGTGCCCTGCATATAGGCACAGCCAGCTGGTGTGTGTCATATAGTTCTCTCTCTTATCTGCTGTTAAATTGTGGAGCTGTTGTTGTATTCTCTCTTAATACTGAAAGACAGATCAGGAGGGAGTTGGAATAAATGGGCCTTGCCTTTTATTCTCATGTAGTCCAAGCCTCTTGACAACAGGAAAGAAAAGAGGGGGTAAATTGGCAGTGGCAGTCAAATACCTGGCTCTGGTGTGAGCTGAAGTGGATGAGACAGTAGCTGAGGTCTCTGCAATTGTTTCCAATGCACAGTGTGGACATGTCAAATCAGACAAAGCTCACTAGCAGTGAGTGCTTGACGTACTTGGTTTGCTTCAGGCAACCTTACAGTAATAGACATTATGTGCCCTTATGTGCAGCATTTCAAACTCCCAGTTCAAGACCCTTATCCACCCTGAAGTCTGTGGTGAGATAATAAAATATTTTGCTTTGCTGCAGATGGTTAAAAGTGAAGGTAAAGTGTTGGAAAAATTATAAATTTTTTCATGTCAGATGTAGTGAGAATTTACTTGCTCTTCCAGATGGCATTTGCAAAGGCACAGAATGTCACAGGTTATTATCTTAAATTGAATAATAAAATATGCACAAGTTATTTTATAGCTGCTTTAATACCTGATTTGTAAAATGATTGCCAGTTAATAACAAATAATAGCTGTTATAATTAGGACTAAGTCATTTGTAATTATGGAACTCTAGAAGGCAGACTATTGAAAGAAATGAGGAGAAATAACTTGTCAACTCAATAGCAATGTTTATTGAATGATGAATATTAATGTATTATCAATTAACTAGTTGTTAACTGATATAAGTAATTTGTAACTGGAGCTGAAATATGAGTTTGTGACTAAGAACATCTTTGTGGCCCACCCAGAAATCTCTGAAAAACAAGCTGCTCTTCATCCTGTTGGCTTCAGTGACACAAAGAATTGAGGCTTTTCTTGAGTGAAAGTTCTCGTCACTCTGTGCTTTTTGTTAATGCAAGTTGCAGAACTTTGCTGACTTCATTGAGTAAAGCAGCTTCCCTGAGAGCATAAAAATGACCTAGCCAAATTAAACAACAGGTCTGGCAGGAACATGTGCCTGGGGTAGCAGCAAGTGGAGGGTGAGTGGTGGTGCTTCCCTGGGATGTGCTTTCTGTCAGCCAGGAACTGAGAGACTGGAGCCAAGGTGAAATTCTCATCTAATGGCTTTTAATTCATTGGCCTTCTATAAAACTGTTCAACTGCTCTTTGACCCTGAGTAAAATTTTGATATTCCCATAATCCTGTAGTAATAACCTTTACATCTTGACTGTGTGTTGCACGGGGAATCGTAGCTTTTTCTTTGTTTTGAACCTATAACCTGCTGATGTGGCTTGATGCTTTTTAGGCTTTCTTTTATAACAAAAAAAAAGTCCCTATGTATTTCAAATTCATTTTTAATAGCATTTTTTATTTTAAACCTGTATTATATCATCCCTCTTGTATTTTAGTCCGAAAAGCTGTAGGCAATACAGTTGTTCCTTGTTTTGAAGGTATATCATACCTCTGGTTTTCCTTTTCCTTTTTAGTTCTACAGAGTATTTTGTAAGATTTGGGAATAGGCCAAACGTTCAAGCAGTATTCAAAGTCAGGGTTGCTTTGGATTTATACAGATATTTTCTGTTTTGTTCTCTATTTTGTTATCTCTATTTTGTCTGACACTTTAACTGTCGTTCATTGAGTGTTTTAATAGAACTCTCTCTTTTAATTCTGAATTCACTTTTCTGAGAAGTAATAGTTTAGTAATAGAATAGACCCTCTTGTTGTGAATATGAAGTTAGGATTGCATTTTGTTATGTGCATCACTTTACATTTCTTCAACCTTAACTTTATCTGCCATTTACTCAGTATAATAAAATCTTTCTGTAACTCTTTGGAGTTAGCTTTTGGCTTTTTTTCTATCCTGAGCAGCTCAGACTCTTTCCTTTATGTGCATACATCTGTTTCTTGGACTCTTCAGGAAATGTGCAACACCTATTGCCATGTTCTGCTCCCTTTCCTGTTCTAGGACAGTACAGTGCTCACTGACCTGAAACAGCACACCCGTTTTGGGCTGCGGCCGCACTCGGAAGCCCTAGTGCCAAGCAGGAGGGTTGTCTCCTATCACACGAGCTGGTTTGCTCTGCTGCAGGTCAAGGCTAGTTAGCATTTGGGAAAGTATGGCTGAACAGACCCATCCTCACAGCTGGGCTGGCCAAGGCAGCATTGCATTAGTAGCAGATCAGGCATGTCAGCAAGGGTTCTGGTGTGGGTGGTCACATCAAGCTGTGCACCTTGGAATTGTTCCAGCTATTTATCTAGAAGCAGGTGGTAGAATCTGTAATTCTATGTGATCTTCTCAGCTGCCTGTCATGAATCAGGTTGCAGCTCTAGCTCTGTCTTGGGATCTCTTCTGCCTCAGCTCCAGCACTGAGCTGGAACAAAAATTGTGGGAACCCATCCTTACAGATTTTCCCATCTGTCTGTTAAATAAATGCTACCTAGAGAGTTCACCTCCCTGAGAACTTGTTGTGGTGAATAAATGGTGTGAGAGAGTAGAGTGTAAGTTAGGGGTGGGAGGGGAGTTGGAAAGGCACAAAGGCTTATGGAATTGGCACTGAAATGGGGATTTCTCCAGGGAATAGTTGGAATTAAAACCATTTAACTGAGAATGGATATTGTTTGCTTCCATTTTGCTCTGCCCCCTGAATGGTGTCAGGATTGCTTCCTAAGCAAGTGCCACGTGTCTGTTGCCCAGAGAAGAGTGTTTTATACAGTGATCCCTTGAGCACTGCTGCTGTGCAAACTGTCCTTTCAGACTGAGGGCTCCAAACATGTGTCTGCCAGGTGCCAAACCCAAGCACAAACCTGCAAGCTCACCTGGAGTGCATCAGTCAACCTTCCTGTTGAGGGAAAGAGAGCTTTGTACCTGTGTAGCTCCTGACTGCTCATGTATTTTACATCCAAGTCATTGCATTAAGGAAGAGAGGGCAGGAAATGGGAAAGTCCTCAAGGAAGATTGTTTACTAAATTTCAATTAAATTAGTATTTTAATTCCAGTTTGAAAACATAGAGAATAATTTGGCAAAACTTCTTTTCTCCACACATGTATTTTCTCCACCCAAATTTTTCAACCATGTTTCCTGTAAATAACAAAAAAAGTGTGTAAAAAGTGTAGCCAGGAAAAATTGTATTAGTACTCTGGGGATGTAGATCTCGAGGATATAGGTAATTCTAACACTTAAGGAACTAGAGTAGTGAAAGTGATTGTACCTTTAAAGGCAGGATTAGTCTTTAAAAGAAAGTAACATAATTTTCCTTTCCAAAACCACTACAGTCTTTTTAAAACAGTTTTATTCAAAGTTAGGTTTTCTGTTCTTACAAATTACTGCAAATTGTTACTAGCATAATGTTGAAAAATGGGTATTTGGGTGTTGAGAGAGGGGAATAGCTTGAACTTACATATATAATGATAGATTCTGGGCTGGCTGCTACTTCACAGGAAGTATGTTTGGGATTGTAATATTAATTTTATAGTAGTACCAAAAATGGATCTCAGCTGTTAGTAATTATCCTATGAGAGAATGGGGAATAAAGTGGACCTGTTGGAGCTGGTCTAGAGAAGGGTCACAAAGAAAGGGAGCTGGAGCACATTTCCTCTGCAGTCAGGCTGAAAGAGTTGGAATTTTTCATCCTGGAAAAGAGAAGACTCTTGGGAGAACTCAGAGTCCCTTCTAGTACCTAAAGGAGGCCTACAAGTTAGCTGGAGAGGTACTTTTCATAAGGACGTGTAGTGATGGGACAAGTGGCAGTGGTTTTAATCTGAATGAGGGTAGGTTTAGATGAGACATTAGGAATAAATGCTGTAAGGGTGGTGAGACTGGAACGGGTTGCCAAAGGTAGCTGTGAATCCCCTATCCTTGTCAGTGTTAAAGGCCAGGCTGGAACTAAGTCATCTCTAAGGCTATTTCCAACCCCAGCCATTCTATTGTCCTGTGTTCATCATGTGCTCTTTAAATCCATGGTGCACTGAGATTTTGACTGTGCAGTCTGGTCCCCTTACCTCAAAAGGGATAGAGAAGGAAAGCATGGACAGGCTTCCATATTGGTGCATAATGGTCAGGAGAGCAGGCAGTAAGAGGAGGGTGTGACAAAGGGGTCTGTGAAGACTTGAAAGGGATACAGGAGGTGAATGAGGATCCTTATTTTAATGCTGGAAGAGAAAGTACAGCTTGGAGGCAACCACTGAAGCTTCACAATGTCAGATTGAAAACAGGGCAGCAGCTTTTCACATTTTTGTAGATAATAAACTTTTACATTACTTCCAGGGGAATTTAATGAAAGATGCCTCTTGAAGGATTATAAAATAAATAATAAAAAGAAAAAAAGTAACAGCAGCATCTCTGAATCGAGATGCAATTCAACAGCTTGGTTGTCTGCAAAACCCAGGAAAAAAATTGTCTGGTCTAGAGAGAGAGTGGCTCTTTCCCCTTATTTGGTGTAGCTACTCTTACCAGAACAGGTGGGAAGGCTCCCAGTGCTGTCAGGTCTATTCTGTGTGGGTATCTTAACTTATAAGCATGCTGATACAAGAGCCTTACACTTTTGTGCATCCATATGTGAATATCAACTATAGATGGGCTGAAGGATGAACGGTGGGCCTGCGATTTCAGTGAGAGTGAAAAGCAGGAAGGACCTGAGCTCTTAGCAGAAAGCTGTCCTGTCAATATATTGTCCCACCTGAAAAGCAGACTTTTTGCCCCTGTCACTCTGTAATTTTAAGGAAGCTTAAATGCTAGCAAGTATCACTCTGCATCTGTAAACTGAAAAAAAACCCAGGCTTTTTAAAAAAAGAACACAATTACACACAAAAGCAAGTAACCTGCTGTGTTGGTGCAGTCTGCCTTTTTTTTTTCTTTCCCTGAGGGTTTGTTGTTTTAAAATCTGTTGCATATGTACGTTTGGAAAATTTAATATTTTCCACTCTATAAATGACAGAAAATGTGATATCAAACTGTAGAGTTATGTAAAGGGAAAAGAAAAAGAAATAAAATATCACCTGTAATTGTGAATAAAATTGACCCAAATTAAACCATGCACTGGGTGAAGTTATACCCTGCTACTCTCTGCATATGCAGAGCTCGTTGCCTTTGTGGGTCTCCTGTTTACAGGGCTGAGAGCTCAGATGAGAGGGAGCAAAGATTGGGGGGTGGCATGAGAACCTAAAGGGCTCTGAGGACTTTTGCTGGTTACTTTGTACTGGCATGAAACTTCAGTGCACCTCACTCCACTTCTGAATTACTCATTTCCAAACAATTTCTTATATCCTGCTGCAGTAAAGGGTCGGTCCCAGAGTTTTTAAAGTTCATTTGAAACTTTATGAGAAGGAAATCAAGACAAGGAGGAAGGAAATAGGATGGTGACCTTTTGAACTGATGATTAACTCAGCAGAATTACAGTGGACCAGCTGACATTTTCTTACCTTGCTGTCTGGGAGACCTGCCAGTGTGGAATTATATTAGTCAATGTGTGAACTGACAAGATGTGTGGTCTCGTGTTTGCAAGAGAGAACAAGATTTAGATTGCAGATAGAAGCCTTTGTCACCCTATTCCAATGTGAATTAAAAGAAAAATGGAAGTCCTTTTATAAAGACCAATTATTTTTCCACCAATTAACACAGGAATTATTGTCATAAGCTTTACCGAAGAGTTGATGCCATTATGAACATCTCCAGTTTTCTAGGAATCAAGCAATTAAAACCAGTTGGTTTCATTAATCTGATCCTGGAAGGGCCACAAATGCTGAAGCAAAAGAAATATTAGCTGTGAGTGGAGAGCAAAGAAACTGGTACTCACTTTCACAGCATTATTATTTCTGTCTCAGTACCATCTAAGGATATAAAAATCCCAGAAGCATAAAGTAAAAATGATAGGATCTGAAAATAATGAAACCTGGAGGATCATCTAACTTCTCAGTAATTTTGCATTGCATATAGTCAGAGCAAGGCAGTCAAAATACTGACCCAGTGCAAATGCTGAATGAGAGAAATTGCTAGGGAAAAGCTGGTTCTCTGTGGGAACACACCATTTTTAAGGAAAAAAGAATCAGTATGCAGCTTCAAAATGAACTGAAATTGCAGTGAGAGTTAAGGGAGGTGCAGATTAGCTGGGAGTGACCAATATATCTGAAATCTCTCTTTCCTGTTGTTATTATTCTAAAGCTTGTAGCAAGAAGTAAGATGTTTCAAGTGTTTTTTTTAATTTACTTGAAATAGACTCATAATTTTCTTTTCACAAGCATGGCATATTGCTTTTTTAATATATATATATATTTTGAATCAGCAGGAAGATAGGCAAAATTGGGAAAAGCTGCTGTTATTGAGGTTTACACTGCAAACTGCTCTGAAAGTACTGTGGAGAACAAGAGAGTTGTGGGTGAGGTCTGAGAGCCTGCTGGCATTCAATATTCCATAGGCAATAGGGCCCCTTGGGTCTCAGCACTATGGGTTTCAGTAAAGAGGATTTTCTGGAGGGATTCTTGCATTTGAAATTAGGAGAAAAATGTAAAATGTAAGTTGGGGAAATGGTGGGTAAGAATGAATTGAATAGCAAATAGCTATAGCTCTGCAGACATACAGTCAGTTTTGTTGCCAGGGATGGTATAAAACCTTTTTTTGTTTTCTCTCTTCCTTTGCAGCTTTTCATGGAATAGTCTGTCTTTTTTCCTTTTTGTGTACTAAGAATAGACACATTTCAGGTTTTGATTGTGAGAAATTATTTTTGAATACTTCTTTCTGTGGATAAAATGTTGTTTCTCTTGCTGTGGGAGTGTCTTTGATTTCATAAAGAATAGTGATCTGTGTCCTGTTGTTGATTTATTTCCTGGGAAAAAATAACGAAAAAATATTGAAGGCGGTAACTACCTGTGACTGCTCATGAGTCACAACTGCAAAATACCAAAGGCTGGAAAGGACTTCTGAGCTTTGCCTAGTTGGGTTTTAGGTATCTCCTGGACTGGAGGCTCCAAAACCTCTTTGGGCAGACTGTTCCAGTGTTTTATCAGCCTAACAATAAAGTAGTATTTTCTTACGTTTAAACAGGATTTCCTATATTTCCATTTGTGTCCATCTTGTGCTGTCACTGAGTTCCATTGGGAAGAGTCTGGCTCTGTGTCATTTACCATCCTTCTCCCTGCTTCAGTCAGGTACATACACACATAATATCTCCTCCAAACTTTTGCATCTCCATCCTCAGCAATCCCATTGTTTTCAGCGTATTTCAGTCATCTCCATTGGCCCTTTACTGGACACGCTTCAGTGTGTCTATATCTGTCTTGAAAGGCAACTTTAAAAAGAGTCTTTAATCTCTGAAAAGAAAGACTGTTTCTAGAAGTCTGTATTTTTGTCATTGTAGGTACTAAACCTCAGGCTGTCAGATACCTGGACATCAAAACTGGAATTTGAAATTTGGAATACATCAATAAATCATTATAAAGCAGTAAATCACTTGACCTATCTAAATCTCACTGCACAGATGGAAATTTTTTATGCCTTTTCTGTAATATCGTTCCTACATGGTACCTGATAATTTCTCAAGGAAGGGAGAAGGGATGGAAAAAGAAGAAAGCCTCCAAATATTACCCCAAACTATATTCTTATTAATGTGTGGCCTTTTAATTATGTTATTCCAATACTGAATAAGTGATGCTGAATCCTTGTTTTGATATTTTCATGCTCTTAAAAGATGGATAGATAATACTGCAAGAGCTAAACTGCTGATAGTATGTTCACTGGAGAAAAGTGATATTACTCTTTGGGCACATGAGCTATAGTAATATTGAAACATTCCGAGGAACTGAAGATTGGATTCTGAAAAAGTGTGCAGCTTCCAATGATTGCTGCAAACAACACCATTTTCAAAAGGCAGCCTTTCAGAGGCATGGAAATGAGAGCTAAGCTTTATAGAAAATATATTCTGGATGACTTCATTATTTGAAAAGAAAAGAAGAGCTAGTAGTGATTTCACATTAACTAAACTATATAAGCAAAATATAAATATTTGGATAGCATTTGAACACAAAATTCTTTTACATTTTTCCTAGAGCTGAAGTGAAGTCAGGAAGTGCTGTTAGAATAGGGGAGTGAATGGATGCCAGCAAACACAGCAGGGGCAAGGCTGGCTCTCCAGCAGGAAGGCAGAGTGGGAAGTGCAGCTGAATGGTGAACATCACTGATACTGCCCTGAGAGGGGTAACATGGCATTGGCTGGCTAAGAGGCAAAGCAAGGGAAAGAAGTGAGGTTGCTATTTATGGCCCAAGAGAATTTAATCCTTCTGGTTTGGGGTATGACATGTTATCTGCACGTTTCCAAGCTGCAAAAATAGCTACAGTTCCCAGGGTTAGAGAAATCCCTGTCCCATAGGTCAGGGTGGGACTACTGCTGTAATCAGTGCCAAGTGCCGCCACTGTAACAGCATGGTGAGGTTTATTGCCCTTGAAGTTCCCACTATCCATGAAACCAGACTGTCTTGAAAATCCCTTTGTAAAATGAACTTGAGATGTGATGTCAGGTTCCTCCAGATGTAAAGCTTACTCTTTCACAAGGCACCTTTCCCTCCCTTCCCAAAGGTTTGGTGGTTTGAACCTTTCTTCCTTCGAACATCTGCCCACACAATAATGGAATCAGTTGTTCAAACCTCTGATCCACCAAGTGACCTGAGACAATGCGTGGGCCCTCCCTCCCACACTGAAAAGTCTATCTAAAAATTTTTTTGAGGGAGAAGAAAACTGGTGGGGGAGGGATAGCTTGTGTTGAGCTGATGAGATGGAGAGGAGCCAGCTGAAGTCCAGGAGGAGCAGGCTGTGCTGTAATGTTTGCAGAGAGCTTGAAGGCAGCATAAAAAAGAGGTTTCTAAATGTGAGGAAAAGCACCAATATTTCAAGGATGGACATGGGATTAATTTGGACTGACTCAATAGCTCTTCCACAAAAGAATTGGCTCTAATCTATTTAAAAATACTACTAATAAAAAAGAACTACCCCCCCCAGCTAGAGCTTGGGTAAATTTTAGAGAAGTTTCAGGGACTTATTTTCTTGACTAAATTTCAATGGTTTGCAGGCTGTTATAGGAAGGAGGGAAGAGAACTAAAGGTGAAAGCCATTACTGATTGATTCAGTCCTGTTTCTTGCCAGAAAATGAAAAGCCTGTGCCTGAATATTGGCAGAATCAAAAGCAGGACAAAGAATCAACTGGTGGGAATGTCAAAGGTTCAAGGCTTCTCCATTCTTTTCCACACAGTCAACCTAAAAAAATTTCACACTAGCTTTTGCTTGATGCTTTCTTGTTTGGATTTTATTTGGCATGTTTCTGTCCTCCTTTGGATTTATTCCTGCTCTCCTTTATCACATGGGCATCCCACCCAAAGGGATCTCTTTCTGGAAGATTTTGATCCAGCTCATAAAAGCATTTCCCCTCATGTTTTGAGCTTCCTATAATAGAGATTGAGCAGTATTCTCACACTCAAGAAAAGCTTCATGTTCTTCTGTTTTAACTAGTCACAGGAAATCGTTGCCACTATCAGCAAGGTACAGGAAATTAGGTAGCGCACAATATATTGAAAACATTTTGGACATGTACTTTTCCCCCATGAGTTCTTGTCACCACCAGAAGTGTGGTTTGCATGTTGCAGAAAGGTTTACTTTGGGCAAGGCTTTATGGTACATTGGTCATTCTTTGGGTTTTTTTTGATGCTGGGATTTCTCTGATCCTTCTGCCTAATTAGCCAAAGGCAGCAATGTACAATGAAGAGGCTGGCAGCCCATTTTAGGGACAGCTAATGAGATCTCGGGCCAGGCCCACTGAAGGCAGTGGGTCAGTTAGCACGGCTTGGGATCAGGTTGTGATCATCAGAATTTATTTTGTTGCAATTGTTAAATGCCTCCACGAGACCTGCAGGATCATCACCTTCTTATTGTCAGTGGACATTCCTTTTATTCTCAATCATTGCTGTATGCAGATGGTTTTGAAGGAATAAGAGGATGTAAAATTCAGAGGGATGTTTTTACTTCCCTCTGGTGAATGAATTATATTGGAAATTTGGCTTTAATGATGTGTTTCTTTGACATTCTTCCAACCATAGTAACTTTCTGCCTTGTGAAGTCATGTGTGAACTAAATAAATGCTTTCCTGGGAGCCTCATTTGCCATCTTTGCTGGTAGCTAGGTATTAGGTAGTCATTTTGCAGCTAATGAAAGATAAATCAAAGTCACTGCAGGTGATTCATAGGGGGAATATTTCCCTTCTGTTCATACACAGGGAAATGATGTCTGATTAGCTGGCAAGTCTACATTTTTGTATTTTAGAAAGTTCAGGTCCAAAGTAGGGCAGTTGCTTATTGTTATGGCTGAAATTAAAATGTTAGCACATTGAACTTAATATTCTCACTTGGAGTGCAGAACACAATAATCAGAGATTATGAATTAATTAATTGTAAATTTACCTAGTGTCTTTCTTGTGTGAAATTGTTGACAAATGGATTAAAAACAGCCAAATACTAAGGTTTACTAAAGAAAGTGAGGGCAGTGACGATGGTCAGACTATATTCCTTTGCTCAGAAATGCTGTGTATTTCATATATGCTGTCATATATTTCATATATGCTGTTCTGCGCTTAATGGATTGATTTTAAGGTGGCACATGATGGAGCTTTGAGCAGTGTTCTGCTTCTTCCCCATCTCTGGCATTGTTTATGCAGTGCTGGTACCAGGTGCCTCAAGCTGCCCTGTTTTAAAGGAGACACCTCTTGCTGCTTTTGCACCCCATGGCCCAGCAGCTCTGCCTGGGAGAAAGGAAAACATCCCCTGGAACAGCACAGTTGGCATGAGGGTGTGGGGTGTGCTGCTGCAAAGCAGAAGTAGTGTCCAAATATCACTTGCTGGGAACTAAACAGAGGTCAGTGAAATGATTTGGTGCAGCTGAAACAGGAATGAAGCTCCTGACTTACCTTCCTCGAGCAGAGTGGCTTCAGCTCTAATGAGTGATACCTCTTGCTGGCTTCTACCCTAACCAGCCATGGCAAGTGAAAGAAAAACCCTCTTTGTTATTTTCTGTAGTGCTGTTCCACAGAGTGTTAAAGAATCCTTCTTCTTAACATCTGGAAAGACTTTTGCTCTCTGTATGTTAAGTAATAGTTTGGCTCTCAGTGCGAAGACACCTCTAAGTAGAATTTTAATAAACTAGCTTTCAGCTGGGACATGGTGGCCAAATCTAAGTGCTGGACTTAAGCATATTTAATTCAATATTTGAGACTTCTTGTTGCCTGAGACAGGCAAACCATGAACAATGTGTTGCCACAGCAACAGGAGTCTGACAATGTTTTGGATACTATTTTCGGCTAAGTGCATGTAAAATAACTGCAATTTTTTTAAAAGCTGTAATAACCACTTTAAGTGCGTTTATGCCTGAAGAGAATTTTTGTACTTACATATTCCTATCTAAGGAGTTAAGAAAATTGTTGTAAAATGCACATTACCAGCATATCTAGACTATTTAAATGGTTAAAATGTATCAAAATAATCTTTCAGTAGTCCTCAGTTTTATTTATTCTTTGTCTAATATCATGTAGTTAAAGTAATCTTCATTCATTTTTAACTACTGATAAAAAGTACAAAAATGAGAACTGTTAAACATCTTCCATAAAAAGTGATTACTAAACCTCGCTTCAGTCACATGTAAGAGAATAAATTGTGTGCCATTTGCACAGTGTAATTTGGCATCCATAGCCACTAAGGAAGCAAAATTAGGTTAAGAATACAACATCCTCATTTCTAATCAAACTATTTATTTGAATGTATTAGTTCACTGCAGAGCTGATGATCTCCCTCATGGTTTTCACACCTACAGCTTCTTACAAATGGTGTGACTGCCTTTTTTAAGCTGCAATAAAATTGTGTCTTGCCAGGGAGAGTAAAAAGCCTGATTTTTAATATTCTAATATTAAATAAGCCTGAGGTTCTTTGGTGTACTCAAAGGCTTGCTTTATTTTCGATTCTCCTTTGGCTGAAGAAGTAGGGAAGTTCAACAATGTACAGTGTTGGCTTTAGGTCTGAGCACCTGAGTCTCTGCAACAGAAGATGCAGGTGCAGATACTCAGCAGAAGGTGGTGATGGTGTGAGATGATTTTCCTGATGGATCTGGGAAGTGTTGTGGGGGTTATCTTCTGCACTGTTTTGTCCAGGTGGGATTGGGGCAGAGAGAGGCTGACTGTCCATGTGGTGCTTGATCATTGGTGTTGCACATATGCGATTAGGAGGGTCTAGCATTTTACTTCACTGCACCTTTACAAACCCATCTTTATTGGGGAGATTATTAGAAGGTAAGACCCCAAATTCCTGTGCATGGGTGGGTGAAAGTAGAAATATGTGCTGGAATCAGGGTAGATGTCTTTGTGTGAGTATCTGGCCATTTCCATAAGCATAGTTTTGGTGTTCTGGAGATATGTGTGCGCTCAAGTTAGATATATATATATAGATATAGATATTTTTTATTTTTTTTTTCAGCTTCCATGAATCCACCAATATGTAAAACAATGAGTAGTATTAAGACATTGCAGGCAGAAAAATACCTAATTTGTCTACCAGTGATGCTGATACTGTGATACTGAAGCCTCACAGAGTCCAGCACAGATTAGTCTTGTTATTTGACTAATTTTGTAGCTGTGTGGAGTTGAATATTAAGTGCAGCTTACTGGAGGGTATTATAATGTTAAGTTGCACTTGAATTGTGTCATTGTTGCAAAAAGACCACAACTACAGAAATTGCACAAGTCACTTCTTTAGGATATGGTTTAAAAAAATAAATTAGTGCAGAGAAGAAAAGACCATGTCTCCTTGTGAGGAAATTTTCTCTTCTGAAGGAAGAATTCCTTAAGAAAAACTGGCAGACAATAATGTCTGCAGAAAGAGAATTAAAGCAAATTGATTTTATTTCTGGGCTTAGGATGACTGTATAGAAGTGCTCTGGGTAAAGTATTCTCTGAGTTCTACAGTACCTTATGATGAATGTCACTGCAAGGCACTAATGCACTTCTTCAAGGAGACGGGTGTTTAAGCTGTGGGAGCTGCTCAGGCTCTGAACAATCACATCTCATTCCTGGAACCTGACAAAACTAAAAGCAGCATAACACATTATGAACACTAGTACATACAAAGGGCAATATTTCTATGTAAGCAGGGACATGGCAAAATTTAGTGGTTTTTTCCTTTAGTGTATCTTTGTGAAATTACTCACTGCTCCTCAGTCATTTAACTTGCACCAAGTTAAGAGGTAGAGATCTTCTTTGGAATGATTGTTGCTCTACATTTCTGTGAATAATCTAACTTGAGGTCTGCCTTGTGTTATTCCAGGTTGATATTGAAGTAATTGCATTGATGTTGGTAGATAGGGAAATGGGATAAGTCAAAAGGTCCTTTTGTGTTCATAAATCCATGTTTACCACAAAGGTAACCTTTTTTAATGGTTACTATTTCATTTTCTGATCTTTGTGCTGTCCTCTGACTTTTAAACAATTATCAAGAATAAAACCAAAATAAATAGTATATCTTTGAGATAGTCATCCTTCAAAAAGATAGAAGCTTTTCTTTTTTGAGGAAGAAAATGCCCAGTTGGAACTTCAAAGGGATAACTGCACAGAACTGATTGAGCTCCTAATGCTTGAAAACACATCAAAGAATCCTGGACTTATAATCTTCATATTTTATTCATGAGCTCCTTAGAAGGAAATTATTCGGCATCAGTGAATTTGCAAACAAGACACAAAGAGGGAGCATTTACAAAAAAATCTACTTTTAATGAACGGTGGGGAAACCTACTGTAAGGAAACATCACAGTCAATACTGGTGTAGGGAGAGGAACAGAGTGCTTGACTAGATTAGGAAGTAGTTTAGCCTTTAACCACTGAGTTTTCGTTTGCAATCCATGCCTGAGGACCAGCAAGTTCCTGTCCATGTGATGAGTCAGCTGGCAAGGCTTCCATGCCCTTTTTTCCTACTGCAGGGACAGCCACATCATAAAATGCCTGCTTTTTATGGGTCTTGGCTCCAGTGCTGATTGAGGTTGGAGGCTGAATTTTTGTTTCAACCTGAAGGTGTTTGTCAGCATATCCTTGACCCAGGTCATGATTTCTGACCCAAATGTATTTGGAATGGGAGGTTGACAGCATTATCAAATGTCACCTAGACCAGTCTACTTTCTAAGACAGAATGAACTATTCCTTCTTCCCACCAAGCATGTCAAACCTGTTTAAGATGCTCTGTGAAAAAAAGACTGATCTTCCCAATGCTTCTTCACTCGTATACATGTGAGGAAAAATCTTTCTAACTTAAAATAGGCTAGATCTGCTACAAGGAAACACTTCATATCCCATCCACTGTTCACTCAGAGATCATATTTGGTAATTCTAAAATCTGTTAGTGGAGGTAAATGTAATAAAGGGAGGTAACTTAATTTTTTTTATCCTTTTTGCCCTGAGTCTGGAAAAGCCTGGACAATTTTCTGGAGCCATGATCCTCACTTCTGTCCCTTCTCTTCCAGGGTATACACAGGCTTTGTCAGCTGAGGTGGTCAGCCAAATTTGGCTGGCATGGGTAATTCCCTGGAAGAAGCTTTCAGAGATCCCTGCTGTCCCTTGCACAGGGACTTTTATCAATGAGGATGCTGTTATTCTTTGAAATGTCTTTTACTGCACTGTCCTTCTAGCAGGGAACATTTAGGTCTCTTTTTCCCTCCTATTTCTTTGTTTAACTTCAATATTCTCCTTTCTTCCCACGCCCAGGTCTTTTCTCCTGCAGCAATGTTCTAAAAATATTGAACCAAGAAATTAATGTCTGCTTACTCCCATGTCCCCAAAGAAGAGTGAAAATCAAGATGTAAAAGCAAATTTTCATGATTTGTTCTTCTCCATTTGTTCTGCAGCACTGAGAAATTGAGATGTTAATAGGCAGTGCAGCAGGCCAGATATCAGCGTAGTGCAGAAGGTGCTTGCTGGAAGTATATATGATTTTATGCCTGCATTTTTCTTTTGTAGCTTAATGTGTAAGGAAAGACATTACATTTTTCTGGGAGCGTAGCTGATTGATTGAGAAACTTGACTGGAAATAAAGAGGTCTGGCGTAGAGTGTTCCAGAGACGCTAACCTCCCTTTTTTTATTCTTGCTCTGCTTTCATCTTGCAAGCTTAGCCATGGTCTTTAAGCTTTGTCTTTAACACTTGGAGAATGCAGCCTTTCAAAGATTAGAGTCTTTCAAAATCGGCTGGAATTTCTAAGGCTGGCTATTGTAGTTGTTTGGGAACTCTAGTAATCTTTAATTGTTCCTTTGTATAATGAAATAAAGGTCTTGTGGATCTAAGGAAAAGGAAGAAAAGGTTAAAATAGGTCACCCAGTAGCTGCTGAGAGGGCAACACCTGCCTTCTATTAAAAGACCCTCTGGACAGGAAAATGTTCAGTGAAATCTCTGCCGTCTATCTGGTTAGGGAGAGCTGTTGCCGTTAGGATCACCAAGTGAAATACTGGCTTATACATTCTTATCAAAACAAATATGGTTATTTTACATTCATACAATACTTTGAGATAGATAAATTATTTACTACCAAAATTTTGCTCATTTATAGGGAATGAATTTTTAGACATCTTAATGTCTAAAGGTTTAGTAGAAACCCCAGACCTTGCTGGAATGTTGTAGAGTATTCTCTGTCCGATATTGCCAGTGAAAGCTCTACCTGTAGCTTTCTCGCACTTTTGTAGCACTTCATCCTAATTCCATTGAGCGTGTGTTCAGTCTATTGGGAAATAAAACTTGAAGGGTTTAGACATTTGAGTTTTGTTGCGGAGTGCGTAGCCATTCATCTTCTTTATTGTCACTTCTTAGCTCTACCAGCTGAGTTTGGTAAGTGAACATATGGGATAGAAACTGTGATAGACTGTCCTGTCTCTCCCAGCCTGCCTTGTGTCTATCTCATCTACTCCTACTTTTTGTCTTCTCATCTGCTTTCAGAAAGAGCCTATTGGTTGGTATTAAGAAGTATGACAAACTGCAAAATAGTAACTTTGACATATAAAGAGCTGTATCTTCATGATGACCTCTTCTCTGAAGAGGCACGATAGCTTTGTTGTCTGAAGTGTTCAAGGACTGTTCTGAAATAGTTTAAAACCAATCTTTAAGTTATGCTTGTATCACCTTTCTTGCAAGCAAAGCATTCCTATGAGATGAACTGTGTGGTGCTCATCCCTCCGGTAAGGGTCTCCCTCAAAACACTGCACATTGGGAATTGTGCCTAGTAAGATGCATAGTACACATTTTTTTTAATATGTAGACTCTATGTTGGGTGTGAACAGAGCAAAAGCCAGAAGAAAAATTAGTTATACCTGTGTTGCATCCCATTTGTCTATTATGAAGCTACAAGGATGTGATTTCCATAGACTCCTGTGGATAGGGCTGGAATTATCATAGAGCTCACTATGTTGCTCAAAGTCATCTATCTGGAAGGCAGGTCTTTCCACACCTTGGAAATTACTTCAGGGCTACTCACATGGCATTTCCCATTCCCTTGAAATACACCTCTTTGTCCACAATAGAAGTTATTTCACAATAGAAATGTGTACTTTCTAGCCTTGTGTTTTTAATGATTGCCTGTCTGGATGCATAGGGAAACACCCGACAAGGCTCCTAAACTTATTTCGCCGCAGGAGCTTCTTCTACCCCTTCTGACAATTTGGAGGGTTTGATGAATGATTTCAGTGATAGCTGTAGAGGAAAACTTCATTTCTGTAGCACAGTGGATTTCAATAAGAGATCTGATCCAGAATAGATGCAGCTCCTACCCTGGGGGGTTAAGCGTAAAAACGAAACCCATGCAACCAACCATTTCCTTGACAACTGCAAACTTTTGATGTGGTGTTTTCAGAGCTATTACACAGGGTCAGGATAAGACTATTGAATGGGTCTTAGCATAACACTGCCTTTAATAAGAGAAATTGCTATTGCATGGAGGAGCTTCTAGAACATCTTAAAAAATATTTCACCAAGTCACTTGGCAGTCTCACTCTGCATGAAATCAATGGCACGTTTCACTTTTGATTTCCTAGTAATGGGATTTTCTTTCTGTCACAAAACATTACTTCATTTTTGCCTTGGCTCAGAACAGATCCAGCTGGTGCTGAGTAGTAGAGAAAGTGCAATGTTATTCACTGAAGTTTTGTGCTAGGTCAGTTTCTACACAGTCATTCCATGGGAATGGAGTCTCCAAAATACATGTTGGTATATGGCTTGGTTCTTCTCTTTTTCCCCTACCCTTGCTTGCAATAAGAAGTACAAATAATCCATCAGCTGTGAACTCCCTTCTGAAAGGGAGTTCTTTAAAGTTGCAGTTGTCTGCAAGTAGTGAACCTATCCTGAGTACAGCTTTTAAAAGACGTACTGTTAAAGTGGCCAGCTAAGTGAGCTTAGTATGTCTGTCACACTGACAGGCTCTTACTACTGTATTTTAGTGCTTCAAAATGACTATTTAGCTGTAAAGAAGTCTGTCCATAATACTAGGAGCCTCAAAAACTTCAGACTACAAAGATTTTCGTTTATTAGATACTAATGTTATCTCCTGTAGATGCACTGTTGTATCTTTTGAATGAAGTCAGTATTTGTACATGGCCAGATATCTAGGGTTGGAAAATCAACTATAAAATTCAATCCACATTGATATCTAGCCTTCAAAATATTATTTGTACTAACTGCTTTGGCAGCCATAATACATCTGGCTGCAGTCATTCTCTTTATTCCACACTGGACGCCTGTTTCTAAAAGGAAAACATTGCAGAACTTCTGCAGGGAAATAGAGAAATAGGAATTAATCCATTGGATAAGGCAAGTTGGAGGGAAGGAATATGAAGATTTCTTGCTACTCTGTAATTAAGTATTTGCAGTCATTATGGGGAATAACTATTGTAGGCATATTTTGGTTTGAAACTGAATTTCCTCTGTGGGCTTTAGGAGGTATTGGCAGCTTAACACATCTGGGACTTGGTACCAAGAAAGTAACAGAGTATTGAGGAAGTAATGAAGTGTCTTAACAATTGGAAGCATAATTATGTTTTTAATTACTTTGCATAATGATTTTAAACTACTGGAGCACTCCATGCTTTAACAGCTCTCCCATTTCTATGGGATTAGGTGTTGGGCAAGTCTAAAGCAATTTTGCAGTCAAATGTTGCAGGTGTTAATTAATGTGAGAATGATCAAGTTTTGTTTGTGTACTCAACAGAGGCCTAAACTCACACCAAGACAAATTAGAGAAAGCTAAGTCAAGCTTAGTACAACCAGCTTTACAGCCAACTGCTCATCTGCAGCTCAGGCCCAAGGCATCCAAATTGTGTTATACAACACAAAGAGCAGTAAAAGGGAGCCACCAGCACAAACATTGGATTTGATGCATTCATTTTGCTGTCAAGTGTACTTACATTGCAATGCTTGTGCATTTGGCTTGTGCAGCTTTCTGTCATCATTTTGTTTCTCACTACAGGGTTGCTGAAGAAGCAGGCACTGGGATATTTCATTTTTGCCCTTATAGTCCCAGACAGTAACTTAAATACCTGCTTTCAGGTTCACGTTTTTCTGGTTAGACTCCCATCTAGAAACATTCTTCTGTACTCCATAAACTATGTCAGGGAGAGATAAAGCTCCCCTCAAAGGAAGACTCTTGAGAACTCCTAACACAGATCTTATCTAAGCAGCATCTGAAGTATTTGCCCATAAGAGAGCTTTTGCATGTTGTTACCTCCTCTTTTAAGCAAAAATCAAGAAGAGGAAATGGATAGTTAGATCAGTTGCTCTTCCTATGTGAACCAAATGCTTGTGTGGAAGAGAGAAAGAAGGATGTGTTCAATGTGTGAAGGGAGAGTGGAATAACTTCAGTAAAAATGCCAACAGTTTATGAAATCTGACCTTCTTTCTATGTGTTTCAGAAGGGTTAAAGGAAGAAGGAGGTTCCCTGAAGGATTAAGGAGGGGAACTTTTAATTCTGAGGAAATTGGAGAGGACTATGGATGCTGTGAGTGATTGGCTGATGGCCTTTCATGAAATTAAATATCCATCAAATCTAGGCTGCTGGGTTGCTTCTAGAGGGATTTCAAGAAAGAGGTTTCTAGCACAGCAGTTTGTCCAGCGATCCATCCATGTAATATCTGAGTCACCAGATTTCAAAAAAGGACTTTCATTATCCTCTTACTCTGAGAAATCGCAAGAAAAAACAATTTTTATCTCAAGTTTAAGGAGAATGATTGTATTAGAAGAGCCCTGGGAGTTTAGCCTGGGAAGCTTTTCAAAGAGTCTGATGGATGGCTGTGGAGCCACCTATGCTGATCAAAAGGCAGGCTGTCTGGTGGGAAGACCAGAGCTGAGCACACAATACCTTCTCCCCAGCTGACATGGTGACTATCTGCCAGCTTAGTAAACAGAAATGGCTCAGTGCAGGGTTGGAGAAAGACCAGTGCTGCCATATAGAAAGTGCAGGGCCACAGTTTGTGATGGACAAAGAAAAAAAAAAAAAAAGAATGTGACAGCAAGTGATTAGATCAGCACAGGCTAACTTGGAAGCAGAGGTTTAATTGTCTTAATTTTTTTTCAATGTTTTGACTGATTCCATGCCTTGTACGTTCCCCAGAGATTTCCCTCCTTGTCCCTGTGCCTTAGTGAGCCCACTGTCCTCTAGGCAGCACCACGTGGCTCTGGCTGTGCTGCATTGCTGGTGCTTTCCACTTCCTCCAAGCATGTATGCCCTGCAAAACTGCACTGATGTTACAAGCAGTTTGGCTAAACCTACTTCTGAAACTGAAGCAAAGCACCCTCAAAGCCATGTTTTTTTTCTAAGTAGGCGGCTTGGGGTCTCAGAGGTGGCACATGTAGAGGAGAGAAGCAGTATGGAATTAAGAGAATGTTGCTGGGTCTTCAGTCAGGTTCACAGGAGCTGCCTTGAGGTGGTGCAGCACCAACAGAGGTTTTCCTGCACGAGGCTTTGGACACATAGTTGAAGTTCCCATCCTTGTTACTTCTGCGTCTTCTCTGCCAAGCTTCAGTAATCCAAATGCCTGTTCAGCTGGGGTTCTTGAGGGCTGATACTGTCCTTACTTACATGAACAAGAATCACATTGTGATGGTTTATAGCTCCCAGCAATTCAGATAGCAGTCCAAGGTGGATGTGGAATAAATAAATCATGGGCTTGGGGAAAAAATAGGTGTATGGCTGCATTTCATATGCTACTTGTGTTGCAGTTAGAGAAGCAGTTGTTCACTGCCAGTAGAATCGTGGAATTGTAGAATCATAGAATCGTGGAATCATAGCATCATAAACTCATAGAATGGTTTGTGTTGGAAGGAACATTACAGAGCATCTAGTTTCAACTCCCTGCCATGGACTGGGATGCCTCCTGCCAGCCCAAATTGGCTGTTTGCTATGTGGGGACTGTAGGCCTTTGCTGAGACTTGGTTAATGACAGTCTGATCTGAGAGATGGTGAGTCCTTGAAACTCCCTTTGTCCAGAGGTGCAATTTGCAATGGATTGTCATTCCCAACTGCCTGCTGTGGTGGTGGAGGTGACCCCAAGGTTCTAGGTAGCATGGTTTCCTGAGCAGAGTGCTCAACTCCCCTGATAATGCAAAGAGAAATGTGAGAGTCAATAACTATCATCAAAATTATGCAGATTCTTTCAAGGTTTGGCAAGATTTGGCTTAGTTTGTGGATTTCACAGCAGCTTTGCCCAGGTCCCTAAATGCAGCATGTGGTAATGTCTTTTGCCAATGAATGTGTCAGTCTGTGGTTTTGTTCTGCAACCTTTTCCAATGAACATTTGACTGTTAGCTTTCAATTTACATGTTTTGAATGTGATATATACACAAATGCTTTGCACGGTACTGTTTCCTAAAGGGTGATCAAGATGGGCTGTAAGGATTCTTGACTGTAACACATATGTGAAATGTGTACATATGGGACAAAATTAAACAATAGGCCCTCTCTTCTTGGCAAAAAAAAAAAAAAGTATACATACCTAAAATTTACCTAATTAAATGATGAAAAATCTGTATTACTGTCATGCCAACTCCATAATAAAATTCTTGGTCTTCAGCCTCACTGAAGAAATATATACAGAAAATTAACTCTACCTTTTATTTTATGAGACTATTTCTTTGTTAAATTCCATTATTATTAGGCTTATTTTTCTACCAGTAAAGGTTCTTGTGAAACCACTGTCTCAGGTAAACATCATTTATTTCCTCAAAAGAGATGCTGTGGTTTACTTTAATGGAGCAACATCTGTTCATTCAGAATTAACTGTTCCCTGAACAATAATTAATAAAAATATTGCCACTAAATATGCCTGGCATATTTTTTACAACTGGAGGAAACAAGAACACAATAAGTGCTCTTGTCTTCTTCCCACCTTCACCCACCCTGAGGGTCTCTTAACAAGAAACTTCACTAGACAATTTTTTTGGTCTGAATGCCTAAACACTGATTTTGCTGGGAAGACTTGATACATTCTCAATAGCAATAACTGTAGGAAGATCTCTCATTCTTCTGATTGTGTGATGATATGGAGTCAATAATCCAAAAGCATTGTACTAAGATGCTGCAGAGCCGGAGTATACAGAAGAAAGTCCTAATGCATGCTTTTTTTATGTTGTTCCTCACCAGCAAAGTTCACTAGCCAAGAGAGCAGGTCACTGACCCTCCATTGATCAGCACACAGCAGTTTCTCATTCTTCAGAGTGGATTTTGAGATTTGCAAATAGAAATTAAATCCCTCAAAGTATCACAGGAAGAGAATGGTGAGTGCTGTCACTTGTGGCATTTTTTTCTTATTTTGGGTTTTTTTCTTAATACTATAGAAATATTAAGTTGCATTGCATTCATCTTGGACATCAGTTGGTAGGGTGTTCTTAGGTTTGGCTAGCATTTATCCTGTAACTTTACTCCTGGTCATTCATTGCAAAGAGGTTTGCTATCTCATACAACAGCTAAACAAGACATGCTAACAAGCTGATGGTAGAAAGTTGTAGGAAAGATGTTTTTTGAAACAATTTAATAGTATATCCATGTTACACAATGATCTTGGAACATATTTTCCTCGTTTGACAATTAAGGAGAATTACAAGTTGGACCTCTCTATTTTTTTTTCTTTTTTCTCTATGGGCTTATACTGTTAAAGAGAAAGGGAAGACTAGGTGGCTGACTCTATGTCCCTCTATTTTTAATTTCTCTGGCTGTGATTACTACTTTCAGTGACACCTTTTCCCATTATATTTACATGTCACTTAATCTAGGACTGACAGCATCTCTACAAAGGTTAGTCTCTAAAAGAGCATGCTGGGATTTAGCTTCCCTAGAAGCATGCATCTTCACTGAAAGGGAGAGAAGTGGTTACATTTTGGGGGGGGTGGCGGCTGGGAAGCTTTTTTTGTTCCATTATGAAGGAAAAAAGCTTTCAAACAGTTGAAGCTGCACAACTGTTAACAATGCAGACTATTAAAGGGATAGCAATCCGCCTACACACCAGACACACAGATTGAATTCTTGCTGCTTGTCATGTAACCAGAGATAAGAGTATTTTCCAGTGACTCTGATAAAATAAATGCTGTCATAATGATTCTGAGCGAGACTCATCCAGATGTTGCAGACTTCTTGCTGTGGTATTTATTCATAAATCTTGTTAAAATATAATCAGAGAAAGCATGTCTCAATTAAAGCCATCAAAACTCTGTGACAATGTTCGTGCAAATGCAATAAAAACCCTAATGTGTTGACACAAAATTTGCACAGTAGCTTACTGGCATATTTGAGCCTACTGATTAGAGCTCACTAATTAATACAAAACTAGCTTCTTACAAGTGAAAGAGGACATGTAAGTTCCTCTGTACATGAAGGATTATGGATTATACCCTTTTTGCCTGTGTGCATATGACTGCTGGGACTTCCACAATGGTTAAAATTCTTAAAGATTTTCATATGTATTAACTTGTGCATGCACTCATAACTTGCTTCCCCCACTCAGTCTGTACAATTGTTACCGGGTCCTGGTGCATGATAGCATTTCATTCAAGAGTTTGGTTGTGTAAAATAATTAGAGAAGCATATGAGGATGGAGTTTTTATGAACAATTTAGAGGCCAAAACAACTCGCATAAACTGTGGTATCACCACTCTTCTTTCAAGCACTAGGCTGTGCAACCATAGCAGTCTGCTCTTCATTTCCCTCTGGTGAGCTGTATTTAAAAAAGCAAAAAATACTTTGATTCTGTGTTTCCCTCTAAATAATCTGCTGCCCTGCTGTAGGAATATCATTCAGTTACCACTGGGAGAGGATGGTTCTGAGCTGATGATTCTGTTAGGATGTGATCACGCCATGACAGATTTAACTGTAGAGCTTTAAGACTACTTGTGAATGCCAAAAGGAAACAACTTAGCTTGAAAATTGTAACATCATATGTCAAATATAATTTGGAAGCAGAAAGAGCACAGGGATAATTCTTGACGTTTAGGCTCAACGTTAAAACTGGATGAGCTTTTCAGGGACTGAAGTGCTGCCACAACGTCTTGAGGATACTTACAAGTTAAGGCATGACTGGCCAAATGTATCTTAGCAAGTTCAGGAGGATTCAGAGTAGCTGGATGGAGGAAGGCTAAGCACACTTGGTTATTTGACATGCAGAATCTTGCTTCTCCCTAGTAACTTGTTTGTGACTGACACCACGGTGAGGCAAGTTAGGACTCCTGCTAAAAATTTGTAGCAAACCTGATAGAAACAAATTCTCACACCGCAGGACAGAAACCACAATGCTGAGGCTTGTAAGCTGCAAATTGATTCTGTAAGGCCCAACTGTGCAAGCCCAATGGCTTTATCTTTCAATAACATTGCGCACTGTTGCAAATGGTTCCCTGGGATTCAGATATGCTCTGATTGCCTTACCCCATACCAGAGGTCTTCCCCATCAATTTCAGACCACTGGCAGGCAGTTCCTCCTCTCCTGTCACAGCTAACATTTTCACACTTGAGAGAAATGTGCAGGAGAGGTGTGCAGCTGTTGCACTAATACCTGGCTTTAAGCTTTTTTACATCCTGTCTTGATGCTAGCTAGACATCAGAAAATTCTCTTTGACTCAGACTGGGGAAGGTGAAACTGGAAATAAAAGGACATAAAACATGCCCAAACCCTCCAAATTACAAACTAGATCCAGTTTGCAAATTATGGGAGAAGGAGTGCAAGAAAACTGCACTTGATATAAATTCACTGATCTACAAAGTATCTCTCCGTGTACTCAGGGGAGTTCCTTTAGAGTTTCCTCATGAGAGAGTGTGTCCTCCCATATGCCCTACATCTCAGACTCTTTATTCAGAGAGGTCCTAGAAGAGAATCTCAGCTATCACACCCGATGACTTTTAGCCCTCTGGGGGTTCCCTTCAGTCACCCCATTTTCCCTTCCAAAATACATTTACTTTTGATTTATTCAGGGAATATATTTTTAGCTTCTGCTGGTAAAAGAACTCTTTCACTTTTTGAAGATCCAGGTGCTACTTTTGCAGACTGGATGACGTTTCCTGTGCTGGACTGGCCTGGGGTCATTCCTTAACTCTGAGAGTTATTTTCATCTCTCTCACTCCTACAGTGAGCCAATTTGTATGCTTCAGTGTGAAGTGTCTCCATCCACTAACCCTGTCTTTCTTCCTGCACAAGCTGATGTAAAATGCATGTAGCTCATTTCTTCTTTTGGGAGCGGATGCTTTGGGTGAAAAATAGGTTTGGAGTGATTGACTCTTCAGATCAATCTTTGGTATTCTAACACACAGAATTGAGCTATATAGGTTTCTTTGTCTTTGCAAACCACACTGTGGGGCAGGAAAGTTCTATTCTCTGTATTATTCCTAGCAAACCAGAGCACAAAGAGGCTGAGAAGAGATCCCTCGAAGTATTTCAACAATCAGTATTGTTTAAGTGCCCCTCTGTGGCTGAATCAGTGTGCAGGCCATAAGTCTCCTACTGAATGCCCCAAGTACCCAGTCTGCATCTAAAGTCCTGTGTTTCCCAGAGCAGCCCTCATCCCACATGGGCACAGACAATGAGCAGCTGTCTATGCCTTTTAGACATTTCTCTGCCTGTGTCTTAAAAGTCTAAGAAGAGATTGAAGGGGTTGGAGAAGCTTATGTTCAAAAGTTATTGATTAACAGGCAGCAGCCCAATACCTATCCCATGTGTTGGGGATGTAGGGAGATGAAGGTTTGATGCCCAGCTCTGCTTAAAACACTCAAAACCTTTCAGCATTTCAAGCAGAATAAGAAAGAGACTGGCAACTCAGGTACTTTATAGTGGGAATAACTCTCTCATAACTTTAATCTCTCTCAAAACATTTGAGCTTATGTTGGAGCATGGATGGGTGCTTTGGGAGAAGGTGCAAGATGCTCCATGTGAACTGCTGTGTTTGCCATCTTATGGTCCCAAGACTTTGATGTCTGGATAACAGTAGTGTGACATTTGCTAAGAGTCACCTAATCCATTTGGTTGGATTGTACATCTATCTCGCTCTTATAATCTTGGGGTGTGGTACTGTTTCCCATCTTCATGCTGAAAAGAAGAGTCATTTGCAAGCCTATCAAGATTCTGCTGGTTAAAAGCTATAAACTGTAATTTCATGACCCTTTATTGTCTTGAAGTGTGTATCTAAGAAAGCATTTCAGTAGGCTGAAGTAATATTGATGCATTGTCTAATAGATCTACAGCAAACACTACTCCTCTGTGGAGGGCAATCTAAGGACTGTGGCCCAAAAAACAAGTAATAGCTGAAATGTAATCATCACCAGCAAGAGAATGAGTTTATGACAGGAATTACTACGGGGAGAAAAAAATGTTTTGGACAGAACAAATACTTCCTGAAGGATGGATGCATGGCTTTGTGCTTGTGATTGAGAAAGTTCAGGTTAAGTTTGCTGAGGGGGGTATTTCTGTGAAATCTTTCTTGATGAAAGTCAGGTCCTTTAATTTAAAAAGGCTGTCATACTATCTGCAATCTATTTATCAAAGTAAGATGGGAGACAGTTCTCTTCAAATTTATAGCATCGTCAGCTTGTAAATGTATAAGTAAACTGAAGTAGAAAGTGTTGTGTTGTTTTAAAAACTGATTACTTTCTGGAAAAGATCTCTGTCTCTGTTTGCTTGTCTCATTATTGTGACAGCATTTCTTTGATAGCTTGCTGCTGCCAGTCCTTGTTAGACAGGCAAACACATAGGTGCTCTGTGGGAGCTGCTGTGTTGTCCTCTGGATGGACTTTGTCCTCTGTCTTCCCAATTTCCCTGTGGTGGGCTACTGCAAGCTGAGCATTAGGAAACTTTTGATTTCAAAGGTGAGACTCTTGTAATTATGGCTTCAATTTTCATCTGTCAGAGAAGCCCTATAGTCTTCCTTTACCCCAAGGGTGTGAGATGGGGTCTAGCTGCACTAACATTTGGATGTTTAAATAATCCAAACTACTGACTGAAATCCTCTTTAAAATCACTGAACTGCCTTTAGAGAATGATCTGTCTGGTTCTATCACAGTGGTTGTAAAGTGACAGGCTCAGGTGCTTAAACTTAAGTGAAAGCAATGTCACCTATTTAACTAAGATCTGGAAAGAGTTCTGGCCAGGCATAGAGGAACAGATGTTCAGAGGAACTCAGCTCTCAGGCTAGGCACTTAAATTAGGTCAGTTTTTCACTTTTGTTTCTCTCCATGTAAACTAGGAGCTCAACAGAGCTGCAAAGTAAAATTTTGTGATTTCAGCTCAATGTCAAAAACAAAGCAATGTCAAAAATACAGCAATGAAAAAAAGGATCTGAATATCTCAGGAAATTGCAGCATTTTAGCACTGTTGATCTTAAGTCAGGGAAAGAGTTGAAATGCATCAACAGAAAGTTACAGGGCACAGGGGTCTTTTACTTCATTATTTTGCAGTGATAACAGAATATTTCAGTGTTTATAAATTGTACTCTTGATTTTGTTAATCTCTTAGGGGCTGCAGGACTCAT